>BSBK01008331.1:515000-890000 GCA_027943335.1 Chamaecyparis obtusa
CTTTTGTCCATTATAATAATAATCTCTATCACTATAGCTCTACTATTCTTTTCTAATTACAGTACATCTCCAAGAATCACCATCTTTGCGTAGAATGATGATATCTTCTTGATCTACTAGAATGTCCCTTGAGGTCTTCTTCACCGAGGGAGAGACGATCTTTACATTGCTGATCTCGTACTTGTTGAGTTCCTTAGGAATGTTGAAACCCTCCTCCCTCCAATAAATCCATAACCCAATCGAGTTCCACCTCTTCTTTGAGCACAGTGGTTATTAGAAAATTGAAGTTGCACCTCATCGATGGCCAGTGTTTGTCAAATTTTTCTTCATCTTTAAAAAAATAGTAATGGCAATCTCTAAAAGCTTGGGATGGAGGATAATGTTGCTAGTGTTGTTTTCATGTATATTTATAGATATGGTATTGTCAAGTCTTTATCAATGCCATATACCACCATCTCTAAACCTTCTAGAACTTTGTCTTTGAAAATTACTTTGGCCACCTCTATGATCCTCACCTTTTCTGTTCCATTGAATGTTGTTAGGGAAATAAAAATCCCTACAATGTGTCCATTAACACAGACTGTATAGTCATTGTCAAAGTGGTCCTCCCCTAGTCCCTTCTCCAGAGCTCTGTGAGTTGTATCCAAAAGGGAATTGAGGATGCCATTCCACCTCTTTGGCGTAATGTCACCGCGAAAGGCCATTTGCCTATTTTCCTTTGTATGGAAGGTTACCACTCTAGACTCCATTCCTTGGAAAGAGAAATTCAGACAAGTTAACTTTCCTTAAATTATGATTTGATGCCTGAGATCATGTGAGATAACTCAATTTTAATACTCTGTCATTTCATCATGATTATGTTCTTTAAAGCCGAGGGCCAGTTGTAGCTCCAATAATTTCTATAAGAGTCTTCTAGATTTATAGTGGTTTAGGTTTTCAAATAGGAGAGAGGGTGTCGAAGTTATAAAATTTGTAATAATTATTAATTACTCCCTGCCAAGTGTGATGGTCCTTTCCTAATATTTCGGAGCGCTAAAGGATGCAAGAAAGATTTTTTATGAGAGAGAAAACTATTATAAATATGTATATTATATTAAGGTTACCATAGATATTTATATATTATACTAATATACAAATATATATATATATATGTGTGTGTGTGTGTGTGTGTAAATTAGGATAGTGAGAATACATAAAGTGAATATAAAAACAAATTATGAGATAAAATAAACTATGTGAGAAATCTCTAATCTCTTAATTGTTTATAAATACATTACTATATAAATCTATTTATATGCCAAGCAGGGGATTTCTTAATAAGAGAATATATTTATATATAAATTTATATATTTATATATAAAGATTATACATACATACATATATATATATATATATATATATATATATATATATATATATATATATATATATATATATATATATATATATATATATATATATATATATATATATATATATATATATATATCTTGATATATATATAGATAGAAAAGCCTTAAGGGAAGATATTCATAAATGTTAACATGAGGATATCCTACTGTTCATTTGTGTATATATATAACGATAATACATCTGTATATGAGAATTTGTAAATTCCATTATCTTTGTGTATGAGTAAGAATATGTGATTAGTTTTTAAAATATGTTAATACATATTAATATGAACTTCACTGAGTTTGGTTTGTTGATTCTTGATGGCTAGGGTATATGAGCCTCTATCTAGTGATGTAACTTATAATTGTCATAAAATAGGAATTATGGGCTTATGTTGCAGGTTGGGGATAGGTTACAAAGATTAGACAAAATTCATAATCTAAGTCTTGATGATTCCTAAATGTTAATAGAAGTCAACTTGATTATTTAAGGATTATTTCGGGTAAAGACCTGCCTTTAATGGAGAGAAAAATAGGTTGCCTTTATGGATTCTTTTATGCAAAGGAAAACTTTATTGTTGAAGTGTGATGCCATCTGCTCCCATATTTGTAAGTTCATCTGGTCTATTGTTGCCTTCCCGATATATATGGTTTCAAAGGTTACCCGTTTGAAGGAGTTACATAAATTTAAGGCTTGGGAGAGGGGGGAATTCAATTTCCAATTAGGGGTTGATCCTTTTCTTAGAGCGTTGATAACGATTGTCGAGTCTCCTTAAATTTCCAAAAGTTGTATTCCTAGGGAGATGCATGTTCTTAGTCCTTTAATTAATGTTGAAAATTTGCCCACTTGTTGGTTTCATTTTCCTAAAGGGGCAGCCACAGATGAAATTTATTTTCCTTCCTAGTTGTGAATAATGCAAACTATGCCTGCTAATTCTTGGATTACCTCTAGAAGCCCCATCAAAATTGAGTTTGAACCATCCCCTTCTTCTGGAGGGTGCTACTTACAAGCCAGTCTGTTTGATGCCTTACCCCATATCACCTGAGCCAATAAAGGGAGGGAGGGAGAGTCCTTGCCATACCCTTCTCATTTTTTCATCCCAATGACACATATGGAGATCAATTTTTTTTATACTAGATAATCTGTTGTTAATGTTTGCTATAATTGCTGCTTCTATTTTATTGCATAATGGTCTCCAATCCATTTTCTCATCCTTGAAGATTCTTCTATTTATCTCTTTCCCAGATTTCCTAGATTAAAATAGATGGGGTAGAGGTCTAGAGGTTGGTATACTGCTGTCCTTCTTATTAATTGACCAGGCTTGGAGAATTTTTAGAAGAGAAAAAGGGGAGGCCGATGACCATCCCAAGTGTCCTGCAAGCCATTTCCAACATTGATTTGAGAAGGGAAATAAATGAATCAATGATCATTGTCTCTTCCACTATTTCTTCATCTAACAAAAGAGGGAATTCTACTTGGTCCTGAGAGGCCCATCCTCCAAAATCTGTTTGCAGTTAGTAGTCTGTAATTGAGGGCTAACCAAGTACAGAAACCAGTTTTGGGAAGACATCCTTTGTTCCAACATAGGTTGGTGGGAATTTTGGTCTTTTGTCTCTTATGGTTTTTATTGATATGATCATAACCATCCTTCTTATTGTACTCACCATTTTTTGATCCATCCCATACAAAAGTATCCTTGTTGTTACTAAGAATGATCTTTCTCTTATTAAGGGTTTTAGCTAATAGTTTCTTCTCTATTGTGGATAAACCTAAATCTTGGAAGGGTTTCCATTCCCATTCCTCCCCATTATATACTATATAATCTTTGAGGAGGGTCCCAAATCTTGATTCTAAGAAGTTTTTAAGAGGTCATTGTTAAGTTCTTTATTTAAGGCTTCATATCCTCCCCAAGAATCTATCCAAAAGAGTACTTCGCCAGTGCCTAAGTTCCAAGTTAGTTTATCCATAATGATGTGCCTACAATCTAACAAAAAATTCCATATTCTGGATCCTCTCGGAGGATTAATCTCCCTAAAAATGTTGATGGGGGAAGCATCTTTGAGATATTTTCTAATTAGAATCTTGGCCCATTTAGCCTCTAAATTCCTATACAATCTCCATACCAATTTTGCTCCTAGAGCTCTCCCTTGATCCCCAAGATTTTAAAGACCAATACCACCTTCATCTTTTGGTCTACAAACATTTTCCCATGAAATTAGGAGGATTTTTTCCTTATCTCCACTTCGTTGCCAAAAGAAGGTTCTCATGTACTTGTTAATTTCTAATTTTTTATTAGCGGGGAGATGGCTATATGATAATTGATATGTTGGCATGGCTACCAAAACTGACTTAACCATGGTTGCCCTACCCACTGAGGATAATCATTTACCCTTCCATGAGTTCATCTAGTTCTTGATATTCTCAATCAAAGGGTTCCAAATATCAGTATTCCTATTATCCTTGACCAATGGGAGGCCCAAGTATCTACAAGGAAGCTTGCCCTATTTAAAATTGAGGATGTGACAAATATCTCTTTCAACCTCCTTATCCATGTTGAAGAAAAAGATCTTGTATTTATCTAGGTTAATTTCATGTCTTGATGCTTTGGTGTAAGACTCCAATATATTTTTAAAGGCCCTGGCTTCTTTCCTTTGCTAGCTCCATATAGCAGGGTATCATCAACAAAATGTTGTTGAGTAGTGGGCTTCAATTCTATTGTGATGGCTATGCCCTCGATGGTTCCTTTCTCTTGTTCCTTTGTAATAGCCCAACCTAAGGATTTGGCCATGATGATAAATAGAAAAGGGGATATAGGATCTCCTTGTCTTAAGCCCCTAGAGATGCTGAAAAAACCCTCTGGAGTACCATTAACTAAATAGATATTGACAGAGTGGATATACATTCAAAGATTAGGTTGATCTAGCTTCTGGAAAAACCAAAAGCTTCCAGGCATTTACATAGGAATATCCAGTCCACCTTGTCGTATGCCTTCTTTATCTCTAACTTAATGAGCATGCTCTGATTCTTGTTTTGTTGGACTGAGTGAATGGCCTCTTGGGAAATAATGTATTCATCATAAATTGATCTTCCATGGAAAAACCCTATCTTTTCCTCACTAATAAGTGAGGGAAGAAGTTTCTGAAGCCTTATAGATAAAGTCTTGGTTAAGAGTTTATATAGGGTGTTAGAGAGTGCAATAGGTCTGAGTTCATTCAGGCTCGCTGGTTTATCTTTTTTGAGGATAAGGGCTATGAAGGTATTATTTACTTCTTTCAACATCTTACATGAGTTTCTAATGCCTTCTAAAGCATCTGTTATCTCCTCTCCTATAAAATGCCAGCATTTCTAAAAGAAGATAGCAGAGAAACCATCTGGGCCTGGTGATTTGTCTGGATGCATTTGCATATGAGCATTTTTAACCTCATCCATAGAAAATTTCCTTATCAAGGTTTTGTTTTGAAGTTTGGTTATGACTCTAGGAAAGTTTTTAAGAATTTTTTTTTATTATTCCTTTCAGAAAATTCCAAGTTATTGAGGATATTATTAGAGTATCTAATTGTTTCATTAGCAATGTCTTTTGGGTCATCTATTATGTGTCCCTTATCATCCTTAATATTTGTTATTCGATTAAAGATCCTCCTTTGCTTCATGCTATTATGAAAGAATTTAGTGTTTCTATCTCCTGCTTCCCACCAAGTCTCTCTAGATTTTTGTTTACAAAAAATTTCCTCTCTTGCTAGGATTTCTTCAAATTCTAATAGTAGCTTCTTTTCTTTAAGCTATGAAACATCATTCATTCATTCTTGAATAACTTGGGTGTTGAGTTCTCCTAGTTCCTTTTCTATCTTTGATTTCGAATAAAAAATATTTCCAAATTTATTGGCATTCCAATCTAAAAGTTTTTTCTTAATCCATTTGAGCTTATTCACAACTATGAACATTTTGGAACCCAAAAGGTTAGGTTCCTTCCACCATTGTTCAATAAGATCCATGATGTATGGGTCTCTAAGCCAAGCTTGTTGAAATTTGAAAGGGCATTTTTTTGGCTTAATATCCATATGGATGTTTAATTGTACAGGGTAACGATCAGACCCTGAGACATGGAGAATTTTGGCCTCAAATGAATGATTGGTATTAATCAAGCTTCCTTTAAGAAATAATCTATCTAATTTTTTTGCTATATTACAGAAACCTCATCGTCTATTAGTCCATGTGAAGGAGTTATCTTCAGTGGGGATTTCTAGTAAGGGGATCCCGTTTACCCATTTGGAGAAGTCCTTTGCCGCAATGGGGAGAGAGCAACTTCCCCCTCTTTTCTCTAAAGCCTTAGTTATAACATTAAACTCCCCTCCTAAAATCCATAGTTAGTCCAGGCTATGACTAAAGGAGGAACCTATTTCATGCCAAACCCTTAATTTATCTCTATTCTAAATTGGCCCATATACATTTATTATGTAAAAAGTTAGATTATTTCTAAGGTTTTTGACCAAGCCACTCATCCAATATTGCCTTTTTTTATGATATTTATAGAAAGGCATCAGGGATCCCAAATAATAGTTAGGCCTCCTGAGGATCCTATTGCTGGTGAAGAGATGAGTTCTCTACTCCCTAGTTTTCTTTTAAAGTTGAGAATATCTACGTCATCCATTTTTATTTCCTGAATTAAAATAATTTTTGGATTGTAGGTATTGATGCAACGTTTGATCAATCGCTACTTGTTAGGGGCATTCATGCCCCTAACATTCTAGGTAAGGATATTCATGGCTCCTTGGGAAGGCTCTTCCCCTTCCCTGCATAAAGAAGTGATGTGATTTTTACCTACCCTGCAACTTCACCTGCTTGCTCTTTCAATTCCGCATTAGGTTTCCTCCCTCTTTTCTTTGAGCTTTTTGCACAATCTGGGGAGATTCGGCTCTCCTTAAAGAGGGAAATTCCTAAAGAATTTGAATCTTTGGCTTCCTTATCTTTAAGATCAATTAACATTTGTTCTATCCTATCCTCCCTATACATTTCTTTTGACATGATACCTTCAATAAGGAGTTATTTCTAGAGGTCCAATTATTCCTTATCACAAATCTCATCAAGAAATTGATCCATTAATTCTTCTATAACCATTTCTCCAAGATAATCTAAGATTATCCTAACTTCTTTCTCAATTTTACTATCTTTGGGATTTCTTCCTTTGTCAGGAGTTTTTTCCTTATTAATCATCTATTCTGATGGACTTCCCATACTTCCTTCTCTAATTTCTTTGTTATCATGGGTTATATGAATAGCTGAGACCTTCTTATGTGTGTTACCAGATTTTGATTCTGAGCTAGCCCTGTGATCTTGGTATCCTGAGAGTGAGTCCTTATTTTTCCCTGCTTCATCCTCTTGATTAATTATTTTTGCCTTTATTGAGATCTTCCTATTCTTGGCTATAACTTCTTCAGTGATCTTATTTACTTTATTGCTCAAATCTTTTTCCTCTATTTTCTCCCTGTCCTCTGATATACAAATATTATGTTCCTTCAAAGTTTTACTGCCCTAATATTGGTTATCACTGATAATATCTGTTTGATCCATTCCTTTCATTAGTGGAGGGACGTCCTTCTTAGATGATTGGTGCACTTTCTCAAGACCTAGGAGGTCTAGATGGCTAGTTGGAGAATTTGCTGAAAGGTTAATCGAGAAGCCTCCCCCAGCTTCATTAAGAAGAATGTCAATTCCTTTGGGGGGAGTTTCTTATGATTGGATTGGCCTAGATTTATCCTGGTTTTGATTATAGTCCTTGACTATTTCTAACATAATGCTAGGGTTTATTAGAAACTTGTTAGAGCTACTCTGAATTAATATTTGGGGAAGCAATTTAACTGAAATGTCCATTCCTACTAAGATAATTACTTCTGATTGGGGATATTTCATAACTATAATTCTCTTAAAATGACCTATCTTATTCCCTATCTACTTAAAGATAGCATTGCTTGAGCATTGCAAGGGTAAGTTAGTTATTTTAACAACTCTAGACACTTCAATGCCCTAGATATTATTAGGATTGAACGATGGGTCCAATCTAAAACTGTAAAGTCAAACCCTAAATAATTAGGGCATCTATTATCCATGAATTTTTCCTTAGTTTCTATATTATAACAGTAAAAAAATATGAAACCATCTGTGAGAAGAGAGATGCTTACCTGATTTTTAAGATTTTTCTTGAGCCAGTCTGCAATTTTGGTTGTTGGGACTCCATACCCGTTCCATCTCAGAGAAAATCCCTTAAGTCTCATCATATTCTGGGAGCTCTCAATGCTACCATCATCCACTTCAATTAGCAGTGGTGATTGCGATATAGGTCTACAGTGGGGTGGGGAGTAGGGAATGGTTTTAGGGGTTAGGGTGGATTGAGAGATGGGCTTGGACTGTTTAAAAATCCCTCGTTTATGTGGAGGGGTGTAAATCTTTACCGGAGATTGGGACAAGATGGGGGTTTGAGCCCTGTTATCCTTTGATGCAATATTTCTACAAAGATGAGAGGAGGCATGTTTCAAATTGCTATGATGCTCCAGATTAGTGAGAGTTTTGAATTTGTTTTTGAGGTGGAGAGGTTATTTTGCAAATAAAAGGTGAGAAGAAGGTTTCTTGAAACTCTTATGGTGTTTAGCTTTTTCCCAGCCACCTTCTTCCTTCCCTATTTCAGAGGGCCTACTAGGGCATGTTTGTTCCCCAACCAATCTTCCTCTATTCACAACAGATCGAATATCAATGAAATTATTTGTAGGTGAAAACACTGATTGGGGGGCCCTTTGTGCCCTAGCAAGAGCCTTACAGTTATCATTCTGAATACCTAAGGTGATTTGGAGAGGATGTATCCTTGATGGCCACGCATATCTGGTTTTCAAGAAAATTTTGATTTGCTTGTCCAGCAAATTGATGGTGAAGACAACGCTATTGTTGTGAAAATGTAGAGCAAACTTCATTGCGCAGTTTTAATTGAACTCACCTTTTAATTAACATGGATATTTATTTATTATTATGTTATAAATTTATAAAATGAGGCATTTATTTATATGTATTTCAAAAATAAAATTAGATCAATTAACAAAAAAATTATAAAATAGAATATATAGGATTTCAAATATTTTTTAATTAAATTATAATTAATGTACCAATTTATTAATATATATGTAATGATTGTGAAGAAAAAAATCTCACATAGAAAAATAGCATGACAAATAGTGTGATATCTATAAATGTGACTTGTGGCAACACTAGAGATACATAACTATCAAGAAACATAAAGACAAACACACCTCTCTATATAATGGTACACATATATATACCAAACATAGATGGGAGAAAAGGAAGTTAAGATAAAGCATAAGATATATAAGAAATAGATATGTGTAGACACCTAAAAATCTATTAGAAAATAAAAGTATTTTTATTTTCCAAAAACCTTTGATGACATCATCATTTATTAATTAATTATTTACTTAATTAATTAATATATTTTTATGCCATTAAATTCTCCTATTTTAATTAAACATCTTTAATTAAAGAATCCCTCCCCAAACCATTTAAATCAACTTTAAGTGATTTTCCTCTCTTTATTAAATCAATATTTAATAAATGATGTCACATTCCCTAAATAAATTAAAAATTTATTTAAAGCCTCAAAAGCATAGAATCTTTTAGCCTTTCCTAAACCCTTCCAATCTTCCCTTAACCAATTTAGGAGATGTTTCCTACATTTCTTAGCCTAATCCAAGTCCTCTTTGACTTTTGGTCAAACCCTCCCTTAATGAGCCATACACACTCATTAAAGCCTCTTACACACTCTTTAAGCCTTCTTATAGCCTCATAAAGAGACCCATGTCTCTTCTTCCACACTTGTTCCCCTTGCGCACTTCCCTAGTGTTGCTCACACATGTGTGAGCAACCCTAACCCAAGGTAAACCTTACCATACCCCCAACCTTACCTCAAACTCTACCTCTAACTCTAACTCATCCTCCTAACCCAAGCCCTTCCCAAATCCTATAAATACCCTCTCTTCCAAGAGTAAACTAGAAGCTTAAGTTTTTATCATATTGTGCATTGTTATCATGGTAAATTCATTCTAGATCTTAGCTTTTGATAATATTGTTAGATTTCATTTCCTCTTCCAAGATTTTTAACACATCTTAAATATAGCTTAATGGATTGAAATTAGTTGTTATTCAAGCTTTCCTACTCATTCATGAATCATATCAAATCCTTTTAGAATGCATTAGGAACAAGCTCCAAGTGCTTAGAGAGCACACCCACATCCCTCTCATTGAAGCAAATCAAACAGTGCTTTATAGCACCTGTTTTGGCAACAATCTTGAGGTGGCTTGGTTTGGTTTATGTCTATGCGTTTGAACTAATGAACATGTTTTAATCTAATGTTTGAGTGTTTAAGCCTTTCAAGATAGGTAACAGATTCAAAACCGTAACCCACAATATGTAGATGAGGATATTGATGTGTAAGATATTTAGAGATAGAGGTGTAGAGAAATCATTATACAATAGAAAAACAATAGATTGAGATATTGATCATGAATGATATAGGATTATATATTAAATTTTATTATATTATAAATATATGAAGGTTTTGGGGATGTTATAAATGTATGCATGCTATATATGTGTATGTTTATTTTATTTATAAATTTTGTAATTTTTTTAAGTGTTATGTAATTTAAATAAAATGTACATTCTACTTCTCTTCCTTGTCCATCACACACTTGGGTAAAATACAATACCACATATAAATATGGTATATCTCTAGTTTGTGATTTCTTGTCAATATTTTCTTATGTTGGATCCAATAAGTTCATTGTAATAGGATGGAGAAATTCAAGGAGAGAATTGTAGTGAGTAAATTTTAAGCCTGATCTAAGAGACTATAGATAAATAAGGAAGTAATATATTAGTGTATGGTACCTCACACTAGGTCCTAACCCTCATGGGTGGGGGATTACTCACATAGGGATGAAAAATAAAACAAGGTCATCCTCAAAATATGTGTTTGTTAAGGCAGATCTAGTTCATTAAGGATAAATAAACGGATTAATGTAACAAGTTAGAAATACATGACCAAAGGAGATAATAAGAAATGGGGGATTTTTTAATAGAATTAATAAGATATTTGAAATGAGCATTAGGGAAGTAAGAAGGTTGAAATAGTTTCAAGAGATGGATATAAAAGATATTATATAGAGATTAATAAGGTGCAATTGTTGGATTTGAAGAGAAAACAACCCACAGCTTCCAAAAACACCTACATGCAAACACCTGTCACAGAAAGAGAAGCAAAAGTTATGAAGGCCTGAACGCAAGGATCCATGAAAGAGGAGACATTCTTGATGTGCAAAAACAAAAGTTGCAATTCAATAATGAAAAATTTGTTATGTTTACAAGAGAGATCAATCCTTGTAAAAGGATATCAAATCCCTAAAAGGAAACCTAGGTTGCATAATAATAAATAATAAAATAATTAATCATTATATGCCTAAAGTTTAGCTAAAGTAAAGAAAGAGGTAATAAGTGAATTCATAATTAAATCAATATGATTTAATTAATAAGAAAAACAAATTATTACTCTAACACCCCCCTTAAGATAAACTTAGGGAGTAGCTAAAAACTTAGAACTACTACTGAAAGAAAATGTGTCCCGACAACAAAGGCCCGATCAAGTACCAAAGTACAAAATAGAATCTCTATAAAGAAGAGAAATAGATAAAACCACATGGGAAAAACTCTACTCCAAAAAGAGATTAAGACTAGTTGAAGGACTGAAGAAGCTGTTAGGAATGGGAACATTGAGAGGGGGGGGGTGTTGAATCAGTGTTCATTGTATTTTAACTTTTAACTTTAATCTTTAAACTGAACTTGAATGCTTAAGAACTGAAATAAACATTCACATAAACATGAAACATGAAATCAACACATGACACCAATATGGTTACATGGAAACCCAAATAGGTAAAAACCCCAGTGGGAATTGACACCCACTAATATTCTGCACTAGTGTTTTATGATCCTTGTTAGAAGATCCTTAACCCTATTAGGAGTTTCTTTACAATGTATTAAGTACAGTAGACCTTGTTAAGGGTCGAACCCAATTGGAGTCTTTTACAATAGTCCCTGTTAGGGGAGAGGATGCACTGTCCTAGAGCTCACTGCTCAAGTGGTGAAGGCTACAACCTTTTAATTTCAGATACACACTATATGTGCAGGATGAACTGTCACTGTGACACTGCTTGTCAGATCACTTCCTTTGATGCACTGATGCTTTGACCTCTTGCAAAGCTCTAATACATCTTATTGGCTCTTCGGATACTTCTTGATGAGTCTAATTATTGACTCAATTTTGTTATGATCTTTATGTTTTGTTGATACTTTGACAAACATTTCCAAGACATTTTATTTCTTATACTTATGTGAACCTATGCCAAGTACATCTAAAGCCACAAATTTATGGGTAGCTTGAGTCATATGTTTTGCTGACTATTATAAATATAATTCAGTACTTCATATAATTATTTCAAGCTGTGTTCTAAAATTTAAGTAGGGGTTGAAAATGTTGACTTGCATATATGTACCAAATGTTACTAACCTTTCAGGTAATATAGAGCGGTATGAAGAGTGGCACATCTACATTAAAGAAGGAGCGTTAGAAGACCAACCATGGTGAGAGAATCCAACATGATTCTGATGGATATGCTAAACTTTGAAGGAGCTACTGTTCCAGAGAATATAGGGAATTAGTCTTGCTAAATTTCCTCAGAAATGTTATTCTGTTGACATCAGTAATTGTATCATGTTGTGGTTGTTTTATCTCCTCCTTATGTGGCGGGATTTAATGAGACTTTTCTGTTATGTTTTCAATAAGCGTCAATCCTTGATATAAAGGGATTTTGACTGATTTAGGATGTAATGAAGGAAGATAGAATTATGTATTCAGTATAGTGAAAGTTGCTCTATTTTTGTCCTTAATGAGTTATTTAGTTGTTATGTAACCAGTTAAGAAGAATTTAATGGAAGAGTGATTTTGGATTATCTCTTGTGTTGAGTAGTTAGCAGAAGCCAACCAAGGGGGCCCACTTGGAAGGTGGATTAGAATAAGGTAGTGTTGGTCTTCAAAAATTTATCATGGGTTTTTTAGTACCTTGTAAAATTTTGCAGTTTGAGGCCTTACAGGTGCTTTTTGAGCCTATTTTATCAGATGCAATTCTGAGGTTTTCCATGCATGTCAAGTGCTTATCACCTATGTTTTGACATTTAAAGACATCCCAGGTCATTAATTGTGAGTTTTGAGTCATTCCATGGTGTCTTGTTTTGAGCACCTGTCCAAAATTTGCATTTGTCCCTAAGTGTCAATCTGATGTAGTAGGCCCTATTTGTAGTTGAATATCTTTTTTCTTGTGAATGGTCATGACATGTCGATTGTGGCATCATATTGTAGGCATGGGAGTGAGTTATCCTACCAATTTTCAGCCCCCAATGTACCCATTTGACCTATTTGCTAAGCTCATTCCGTTTCCAATTTGTTAAAAATTGATTGAATGTGCACTATCTAGTTTTATAAGTGCCCTAATTTGTGGCTTTGTATTTTGTGCCATGTTCGAGATCTAACATAATTGAATGAGGTTCAATATTGTAGACCTAGAAGACTAAGTGCCCAGTGATTTTCAAGTCTCTACCAATAAGTTTGACCATTTTTCTGGGCCAATTCCAAAACCGACTTATGCATATTTCACTATTTTTGGTCCTAAACTTTATTGACAGGTTGACTTTGCTAATTAATTGTGATTGGTCATGAGATCTTCAAAGCAAGTTGATTATGGATTCATATTCCCTGTATGAAGGTTATTCAGCATCCAGGATGCTGGGTCTTGAAAGTTTCATCTGGTCAGTTTTAAAAGTCAGTTCCAGAGCCAATTTACGCGATTTTGGACAGTGCGGACAAGATTTGTTTCTAAGTGGGCAACTTTGATCAGTTTTATCTTTCAGCTCAAATATTTTTGTGCATTTTCCTTTGACTGATGTGCTATGATGTTAGAGGTGAATGTGTGTTTCTGATGACACTCTTCTGTCAGTTGTTTTGGTCAGTTTTCGAGGCTAGTTTTGAGAGGCTCGTTGATGGTTCATGGTTAGTGTTGCCAAAGTTTGAAAAGGTGAATTATGTCTAAATTTCAATGCACAGTGGTCTTGTCTTTAGCTTATGACTTTCATTTGGGATGTGTGGGAGGGTTAAGGATCCTAGTATAAGTTTAGAACCTGGTACAGATGAAAAGGGTACTATTTGACTTTTTAGTCAAGTAATCCACCTCCAAAAATTGTAATGACTAGATCATTTTGATTTAGAATTCAAGGGATATGTGTCTCTGGCATTCAAGTAATAAAAATTATGTCTTTGAAGGTTTCTAGCAGGGGTATGACATTACTATGTTTGTGGATAATAAGTGCAATACCATTTTTATTCTTTTGGTGTGCAAGTCTTATGTCATCAATTGTTGATTGAAAAGGGTGTGTATTAAGTGTATTGCCAGCTTATGAGATTTTGGGACCAGCATAAGCAAGATGGAGCCTCATGATTTTTGAGAGCTAGTATGTTAATGGCTGCTCGCATCAATATAAAATAAATGACCTGCACACAAAATAATACAAATGCTCAAATCCTAGGGAGAAACTCAGTTGAAAATTCCTTGATGGCACATGTTAATAACCTAAGTTGGAGTTGTAGGTTATGGGTACATTTGGTGGAAGGGGTTGCTCACACACATTAATGGAGGCTGGCACACTCATCAAATGAAGTAAGAAATGGAAGGTATTGGGTATTCTTCGAGAACAATTATGGTATAGACCAAACCCAAGAATATACACTAGACTTTTGGTCATGCTTGGTAAGTATAGGAAATGTGAGCGAGCAGGATCACTATTTCAGCTAATGATTGATGAAGGGTTAGAGCCAAGCATTGAATCCTATACTGCTCTAGTTTCTACTTATAGTAGAAGTGGTCTTCTTCAAAAGAAATGTCAGAAAATGGAATCAAGCCCAATACTATTACACATAATACAATTCTCAATGCATATGGTAAAGCACAATGCCATTCGGGAAATTATAAGAGTTATGCGGAAGTTAGAGAATTTCGATATAGTTCCAGACATTGTATTGTTCAATTTTGTTATGGATGCTCATGTTAACATGAAAATTGGGAGGTCCACGCAATAAGAGCATAGCCTGCAAAATGAAGGATAAGTGGATGCTATGGATGATGCACATAATATGAAGCATTCAAACTTGCGTAAGAAGTTGAGAAGGCTTTTGCATATTAATTTGCTGCCAGCACATTGTGTTAAGTAGTGTCCAGCATTTTAAATATGGAGGCTTCAAGTGTTTGAACCAAGGTTTCTCTATCTTGCGCTAGTTTTGAAAGGAGAACCCACACATCAGCAAGAAAGGAAAATCAGCGAATAGAATGGTGCGTGAGGGGTTTGCCTTTGTTAGAATACATTGATGCTGAATGGAGATTTGCCTAGAGCATTATGAATGGAACCTCATGCAAATGCAAAAGGAGGGGAAGCTGCGTGAAATACAAAGGGGGTGGTCTGAGAAAGAAACAAGGAAGACCACCAATGCCAAAGGGAGTTACCAGGGCATTGTCTCTTTAAATTCAGCACAATGAAAAGATAGTATACTAAGTAAAGGCAGGGTGCGTATGGTAACAAAGGGTAGTGTACACCAAATGCCAGCCGTAGAGGAATGAAGGAAGCCAGCGTATTGCAATGGAAGGTTGGTGTATTCCTATGAAATAGTGCCTCACGTTTTGTATTAATGGCCACACAATGAAGAAGGTTGTTCACGCAAGTGTGGGGAGGTGACGCCAGTTTGAAAAGAGCAAAAGGAGGGAGCTCGCTATGGTTTTTCTCTGTGACTCATTATCCCACATGCAATGGGAATTAGGCTTCTATAGCATTTATAAACAATAGCACTCCCATACACTGTAAAGAAGGAAGCCATGGAGGCTATCGATGGGCCCAGTTAACTGGTGGTTACTGTGCAGCAGTGGGCCCCATGTTTTGGAGGGAAGTGTAGTGGGAGGTTTTAAAACATTCAAAACATTGATCCCACATGCATGCCGAAATAGGTGTTTCAAGTATTTATATACAACCCTCCATGCAATGTAAAATAGAAGAAGAATGGAGGAGGCTCTGCCCGTGCAAGCCTGTGCAAATGCCTTAATTTTTGTGCCGAGGGGCCCATAAAACTAATTTTGCAGGAGTGGACACGCGTGTTGACTGGGAAAGATCAACATGTGGTGGGCATTCGTGAATTTTCCAAATCAAGTCAAGAGTTAGTAGAAGATTCCAGGATTCAGAGGTGGCAGTTTGTTGACCGCGGTCCCCAGTTCACTAGATGGCTAGCAGTTAGTCCAATCCCTTCCGTGATTCTATGATAAGCCAATCACGAGGTTGCCCAGTCTTGACAGTTAGCGAGTTAACATTCCGCGATTGGGAGATACAAGCAGTCACGTGTTCGGGTGATTGTGGCAGTCATATCCAAAACATTTCGCGATCATGAGAATAGGTAGTCCCGAGGTCGCTAAGAGGTTGGTGGTTAAGCCAAATGATTCCATGAATTGGAGATGGAGCTGTTCACCAAGTTGCCGAAAGTAACCTGAGGTTAACAGTTGACTCCGCGATTCAGAGAATAGAGCTTTCCCTAGATCTTAGAGTTTAATTGCAGTTAGTTGGATCATTTGGTGATTCAGAGAATTCATGTGGTCGCCAGTTCTCTAAATGGGATGGTCAAACCCGAGGTCATGTCTGTGCACCCAATCAGCATATGACACTTGGTGCTTATTGGTGTGTTCTGTGGTAAAGTGCAGACAAATATGAAAATAATATAAATTTGCAGACTTCAAAAGATTTATAGATTTCATATAGTTGAAACTATTGAAAATATTCAAAAATTTAAATGTCATGATATGTTCACAAAAAAGGAGCCCGGGGATTCATATTTTGATGAAACATATTAGTGTTATATGTTTTCGGAAATGACAAGGAACAAGGAATCTGATGGCGATGACTATTTTTAGTTTCAGTATAGTTGATGAGAACAGTCTGGGTTTGAAATCTGGGAATCAAGATCAGAATCAGATCAGATTGGAAGTGATTGTAGGATGTGTTTCTGTTTGGGAATCAGTTGTAGATCAGATAATAGATCAGATGAGAGAAGGTTGAAGATATTTGTGCTCAATGGACAACTATGAGTTCTATAACTGACTTTGATTTTGCTATATCTCAGTTTTTCTGCTCATTGTAATAGATGTTGAAATTTATGTTGCAAGGAAACTTGCAGGCTTTTGGTCTTATTTTTCTGTGTTTCTTTGTCTTGTAAATGTAAAGTTGCAGATAAATTTTAATGAAAATGATGGAATCCCTATTCAGTTCTATTTTGATGTCTTTGTATGCATGATCTTAATTCTTGTGTATTGATTTGTAAGGCATGTCAGTATATCAGTTATAAGGTATTTGTGGGTTTGAAGTTGAGTTTCTTTCAAGGAGAGAGTAAGTCTTGATTACAGATTCTGAGAAGTTTAGGTTTGTATATGAATTCGATATCCATGAACTGGAGTGAGAGAAGTGATTTGCAAGGCACTTCATTTGGTTTCTTTGAGTTTGGGATTAAGGTTTTCTATGAATATATGTTTGTATGACTCTATTGCCCAATGAACAAGGCACTGGTCTTAGTTTGTTTTGCAGTTTTCATCATCAACCATTAAATCATTCCATCTTTAATTTCATGTTTGAGAGCATTCATGTTTATATCTTGTGTTTCCTGAATACAAGTATTGTTAGTGATTCCCTGAAGAGTGAATCATTGGGTTAGCTTGCCTAAGCTCAAAGCTCGAAGAGAAGAAGGATTTTATCCTTGTTATCACATTGGCCACTTTCCTAGTTCTTAGCAGATCATATAGGTGGGATCCTGTATAAGACTGGTTTAGATTAGAACTCCCATGTTTTATAAGTCTGAGAATTATCCACGGTCACATCTGCATAAAGGGTTTTAGCTAGTGAGTTATGTGTATGTAGATCTTATCTGTTGGCATTAAGCAGGATTGCCACTAGTGACAACACTTATTTGCATCCTGAGTGCAAACCGAGCAGAACAGTGCAAACTGAGCAGAACAGTGCAAACCGAGCAGAACAGTGCAAACCGAGCAGGACAGTGCAAACTGAGCAGGACAGTGTAAACCGAGTGACATTATGTCTACCGAGTCATAAGTATTTACCGAGTTCAAAACTTACCGAGTGGTTAGCATGAACCGTGCCTTCACTTCTACCGAGTGCATGACGATGCCAAGTAATGCAGTGGACACCGAGTATCAGAAAGTCACCGAGTTAGTTTGCAGGAACCGTGTAACCATACTTGGGTCGACTTAGTAGCACTTATGCTTATTTGTTAAGCCGACTTTGTAATTGTAATTAATTGTTTAGACTTGTATATAAACAATGTTGTACAAATACCAAGTAGTATGAATGTGGAATAAAAAAAGGAAAGAAGAGATAAAAAGATAGTGAATTACAAAGGGCTACTATACATAAGGAGTAGCAGAGACAAATTCATGACAAAAGGTGATCAGTACATCAGCGAATCTCATTCAGCAATCCAGTTGCAAAGTAAGAGATATACTGTTTCATTTTAACTAGTGAATTAGTACTAAAATCCTCTAACTAGGTAGACTTAACAGTCTTTTGTAAAATCTCTTTACTGAGTACATACTTCTTTTGTAAGTTTGTAAAAATCCTTTAACAAGGTGGATTTAGCAATCCTTATTGCTCCTAGCAGGGCAGATCATCAGAAGTGATAAATGTAAGCCTTAACCGGCCAACTTTATACTGCAGTATTAAAGCTTTGTGGGTTTCATCCCCACCCCAGTTTTACTTTCTTTTGGAAGGTTTCTGGGTAACCAAATCTGTGTGTCATTGTTGTGAATGCTTTTGAGTTTCATGCTTTCTATATGCAAAAGGATAAAGTGAACTATATGTTAATACATCTGATATTGAAAAAAAAATTTGAAGTTACTGATTCACCCCTCCCCTCTTAGTAACTTGGTTAATTCTTGAATATTTCCAACAATTGGTATCAGAGCTATATTGGTTCTCAAGATAAAGCTTAACTAGCTTGAGCAAAGATCTAGGACAATGGAGGTATTCAAACTGAACAAGGTGATTGAAAATGAAAAGCTAGATCTGGAAATGGCCATAGCTAAACTTAAAGAAGCAAAAGAACATTTTTCCCAATCCCTAAGAAGAAGGAAGGAACTTGCAAATCAGATGAATGATCATAATTACATCGAAGAAAAGATTGAAGATCTTTTTCCCTCAGATAGCTCAGATGAAGCAAACAATGCTGTCAAAGAACTCCTAGAAAAGAATGGGTCTCTGCAGGAAGAAGTGAGAAAATTAAAAAGAGAACAAGAACTACACTCAACAAGATTTTGTGAGATCTTAGAACAAAGAAACAAGTTGAAAGATGAATTAGATGGAAGGAACAATGAAGTCCAAAATAAAACCCTTTAGCTAGAAAACCTAATTGATCAGATCTCCCATACAAATGAGAAAATTTTGACTCTAAGATCAGAAATAGAAAGCACAAGAGAAGAACTAAGATCTGAAAAGCAAATCAATCTAAGATTGGTGGATGACCTAAACACTGAAAAACAAATCAATGAAAGAATGCTGAAGAGCCAAGAAGACTTAAATCAGCTGTATGATCAAAATCTTCATAGGCAAAAAGGAAAAGCAGGACTTGGATACAAAGGAGAAGGTGAATCTTCTAAGCAAGGTACTCAAAGAAATCAGAAACCTACTTGTAATCATTGTGGAAAAATAGGACATACTTCAAATAAATGTTGGAGCAATGAAAAAGCAGAATTTAATGGAAAATGCTACAACTACAATCAACATGGTCACAAAGCAAATGAATGCAGGGAAAAACCAAGATTCAAAGGTAATTGTCACAAATGCAACAAACAAGGTCACAAGGCATCCGAGTGTAGATCCAAAACATTCAATCCAACAGAACAAATTATGAAAGCAATCTTTGGATGGGATTACAACACTTGGTGTAGATGTCATTACTGTGGAGAATATGGACACATTGGCATGAATTTCATAAAACATCATCTAAGGAAAAGAGATACTACCATAAGATGTTTCAAATGCACCAAACTCGGTCATATAGCCAAAAATTGCATGAATGCTAGTGAAGTTGAAGATGGAAAGAAGAATGAAGCAACTAAGGTCAAGAAATAAATGAGACAACAGTGGATTCCTAAATCTACCGAGCAAACCAGTCCAAGTAATGGAATGGGTGGCTCTACCGACTCAAACTAAATTCCCAAGAAAGCACTGGAACTATATTCTCATAGACAAATTTCAAGCAATTCCAGAACTAAATTAAAAGAAAGATCTAAATCGGCATACAAGATGCAATAAGATCACAGGAAGGTCGGTATCAGTTTTCACTGAGCGAGGTCAGGAGCTGTCTAATATGATTACTGAGTGAGGTCAGAGTAATATGAATTCTCAAGTTCACCGAGTTGTGAAGTCTTTACCGAGCAATTAATTCATAGTGGGTGATAGTCTATCGGAATTCATACCCTAATTTCTACTAAGCATTAATGACAGAGTTGTAAACAAAAGGCAAGAAATCAAACTCATTCTTTACCATGAACTTTAGCATTTTGAGAGCAGAAAATTTCCAGAGCAATCAAGTGATTCAAATACTTCTACGAAAAGAATTCTCTGTGAGCTACCATGGCATCATCCAGCGCTTCAGTGAAGAAAGGAACAGAAATGATAATCCAAGGGGAATGGAGAGCACCAGATTTCAAACTTGTGCCCGCAATTGCAGCAGCCCTAGACCCGAACGGAGCTCAATCTTAGATTCCTCCTAAGGTACTACTTGTTAACGATATTCGCAATCATTTCAATTGTGCAATTCAAGAGATGGGAAACCTAGAGCTAGATATTGTGCATGAGGAACTGTGTGTGAATGGTGTTCTAAAACTAGAGCACAAACATCTGGAAGACAAGGGATTAGTTCACATTACACATTTACCTTGAAACTTTCGGGAGAAATGGGTTAGATACATTCTCAGCCGTGTACATGAAGGCAAGATTTGGCTTGAGCAACCCATAGAGATCACTAAGGAGATGATTCACCAAATCACCGGTCTTCCCATGTTAAACAAAGTTAAATATACCAAAACCCTAGGTCGGATGGAACTGGAGAAGAAAACCCTAGCTGAGTGGGACGGTAGAGGCATGAAAGTAAGCAACATTACTGATGCTGAACTAAAGTTTGGAACACACATCATTGCTCATAAAATATACAGTTCAAGTCGACAGAATAGTGTTTCCTACGAAGCCATAGACCTAGCATACAAAGTGGTAAAGAATAATTTATCATTTGACCTTGCAGATTTGTTGTTAAAATAGTTTAACAAGAACATGGAAAGCATTCAAACTTCCAAAAAAAATCCATGTAAGTTTGGATCTCTACTGGTTTGTTTATTTTTCTATGTTCAAAAATTCTTCCCTTCCAAAGGAAAAGTAGTATGGAGAAAGGATGTGCCAATTCTTTATGAGATAAATGAAAATTTTGAGAACATCATGGATAGTTATTTTGAGTCTTTCAAGGAGAAAATGAACGATAGATTCTGAATTCCACAGAAGTTGGTGGAGGATTATAAGGATGATATTTGTTTCATGGTGGACTGTGACAGTATACATTCAAGCAGCTAAACCGAGGATTGTACATGTGAAACCTTTTCTTTATGAGGTAAACATTGATGAAACAAAGAATATCATTGAAGCCCTCCTTAATCAACCTGTTGATCCCAAAGCTCCATATTTTGGGACATTTTGTTAGAAGCATTAGGTATTGAATTAGACTCCTCTCAACATGTTTTGTTACAATTAGCAGAAGTGGTAAATAAGTACAATGAGGATTCATCTGGGATAGACAAGTTAGTTGAAAAAGCCAAGAAGAAATTCAACAATAAAGTGCTTGAGCACATAGCTATTAATCAAGTAGAATTATCTTCAGTTTTGACAAACATTGAATCTTCCTATTCGAATGTTACCTCTCTTTTGGCCAAACTATGCAATGTTGCTGAGTTCACCAAGGATGTCAAGAATAAAATGAATAAAATTGATGAGGATTTGAAGATTAGCATACAGAAGCTACAACTTGAACCAAGTTCAAACTCTGCTCATCACATGAAACTCTCATTCCTATCAAATATGCAGTCAGAACTACTGAAAGAAGACACAAGGATCCGGTCCACACTGCTAGACATTTAGAACATGATCCTTCCCATCATGAATACAATGTATAAGCACATTGAACATTCCAAAACATTAATTCATGACAATCAGTTCTCAATAGCAGATCACATGATTGCACTCTCTGCAGAAGTCCAAATTGCAATCCAAACATGCAAGATTCTGCAAGAAAATTGGGACAGAACCCTGGCACTGATAATGAAGGTACATTCTATTTTTCTATCAAATTTTGGATTCTCACTGTAAAACACTTGTATAAACACCTTTGGCATTATCATCAAAAAGGGGGAGATATGTATAGAAGAAAAAGTTAGTGCATTGAAAGGGGGAGATAATTTATAAAGCCCTATGACAAAGACAAATTTTAAAAAATCAAAATAAATCTCAGCATGGTTCATGTATATAAGTTTTGGGCAATAAGTGTTTTTATCACTAATACCAAAGGGGGAGATTGTTGGCATTAAGCAGGATTGCCACTAGTGACAACACTTATTTGCATCCTAAGTGCAAACTAAGCAGAATAGTGCAAACCGAGCAGAATAGTGCAAATCAAGCAGAACAGTGCAAACTGAGCAGGACAGTGCAAACCGAGTAGGACAGTGTAAACCGAGTGACATTATGTCTACCGAGTCACAAGTATTTATCAAGTTCAAAACTTACCGAGTGGTTAGTATGAATCGTGCCTTCACTTCTACCGAGTGCATGATGATGCCGAGTAATGCAGTGGACACCGAGTATCAGAAAGTCACCGAGTTAGTTTGCAGGAACCATGTAACCATACTTGGGCCGACTTAGTAGCACTTATGCTTATTTGTTAAGCTGACTTTGTAATTGTAATTAATTGTTTAGACTTGTATATAAATAATGTTGTACAAATACCAAGTAGTATGAATGTGGAATAAAAAAAGGAAAGTAGAGATAAAAAGGCAGTGAATTACAAAGGGCTACTATACATAAGGAGCAGCAGAGACAAATTCATCACAGAAGGTGATCAGTACATCAGCGAATCTCATTCAGCAATCCAGTTGCAAAGTAAGAGATGTACTATTTCATTTTAACCAGTGAATCAGTACTAAAATCCTCTAACCAGGTAGACTTAACAGTCTTTTGTAAAATCTCTTTACCGAGTACATACTTCTTTTGTAAGTTTGTAAAAATCTTTTAACAAGGTGGATTTAGCAATCCTTATTGCTCCTAGCAGGGCAGATCATCATAAGTGATCAATGTAAGCCTTAACCGGCCAACTTTATACTGCAGTATTAAAGCTTTGTGGGTTTCATCCCCACCCCAATTTTACTTTCTTTTGGAAGGTTTCTGGGTAACCAAATTTGTGTGTCATTGTTGTGAATGCTTTTAAGTTTCATGATTTCTATATGCAAAAGGATAAAGTGAACTATATGTTAATACATTTGATATTGAAAATTTTTTTTGAAGTTACTGATTCACCCCTCCCCTCTTAGTAACTTGGTTAATTCTTGAATATTTCCAACACTTATCATGTTTTAGGTGTACTCGCCTGAGTGTGTGGAACTCGAAGCAGAAGGAGGATCAAATCCTTATCAATTAGTCTTTTCTTGCCCCTCATTTTGCATGAACAAGTAGATTTGTGTTACTAGACAAAGATCCTCAGGTCTGGTTTTCATATTTCTCTTTTAGAGTTGAGGGATACAAGAAAAGTAGCTAACAAATTGACAACTCTACTAGGGAGTGCCATTGTATAGAGTCAAGTTATTTTCAAAAAATTGTTATATTTTCTCATTGAGTGTGAGTGGTGACTTTGGCATCTCTATTTGATCAGTGAATTGTAGTCAAAGTATTGATATATTTGTGGTCTTGACATTGTCGCCAAGATTTTATATCTTTGTTAAGAGGGGGGTTTCTTAAAGATTACTCTGCCTGACAAACAGTCAATATTCTATTAGGGTTGTGTTGTGTTTGCTGGTTTTGAAGATGGTTCAGATCTGAGGATGGTTCTCAGTTGGCTCTAGATTAGTCCTCTGCAAAGAGGTGGCGGCTCTACGAAATTTTGGAAGGTGATTTGAAGGAGACTTTAAATCAGAATTTTACAAACAGCAACAACACTTCCAGGTAATCCTATTTTTTACCCAGCAAAAAAAAGTCCCTTAATAGGTGAACAAGTCACTAAAGGAAACGGAAATTAGTTTCAAAGTTTTTCATACATTCTGGTTGAAATTTCAATTTCAAAAAAATAGAAGTATGCTATGGTTTTGTGGAGATAATGGTTGCATAAAGTCATATAGGAATTTCTGTGATGAAATAATGATGTATTGATCAAATAAATGGTTAAAATGGAAATTCCAGCATTCATGGAGCAAGATGTGTTTTCTAGATTTGAGATTTATGAGCAGCATCTTGGAAATGCTAATATAGGAAAAGATACTGCATTGAGTTGGCAAAGAGTCCAAGATAAAGCCCTATTGATTTTGAGAAAAGCAGTAGGAGAAAGGAAAAAGAGTCAGCATATTCATTTTATCAAAGGTTTTCTAGTACAGTTGATAAGCTTATGGTGGATATTGACTTCCTAGAATTAGAGTGGGTGCAATTATTTGTAGAGCTTTGTGTGTCGGAATCCAGTGATTGGTCAGCTTATGGTATAGAAGAAACATCTAAATGTGTTTGAAGATGGGTAGATGGAATTGAAAATGCTAAATCTAAATTTAGTTGTGCTGATGCTGAATCTACTTGTGCTAGTAGTGTTGACTATAATGCTGACAGTGAAGTCTATGAACAACAAGACAATGAGGAAGAATCTGTAACTGGAAGCAATTCCATTGAGTTTGTAGAGTTCCCTTATTCTCAGCATGTAGATGATGACTTCTTTTTTCAGCTTGGGAATGATTCATGGGAATAGCAAGAGTTTGAATATGATGCAGATGAAAGTGATACTAAATTTTTTGCACAAAATTATATAAATCAAGAAGTCTTGTCTCTTGTTTCTAGCAAGGAAGATGTATTCAGCGTTGAGAAGGAGATCAAAGAAAATGGACAAGAGGTTCAACACCCGCTAAGTAGTGGGAAGATTTCAGAACTCCTAGATGCTGATTTCCAGAGTTATGCACACACATTTGATTCTAGAGTTTCATGCCCGACAGAAATATGTCTTGATAAAGAGAGTATTAGCAGGGGCATGAAATGTGAAAAATATGATGGGTTTCTTTCTCCTATTTTTTAAGTTCATGACATGCAAGTTAAGAGTACATATGATTATGAAGAATTTTCTACTGTCATGTATGATGAGTATGAAGGTGTATGTGCTGCTATAGATTCAGATTTTCATGAACTTAGTCTCACTAATTCTTGTTTGAACCATGATGCTGAGGAGAAAGACAAATCTAAATGTGTATTTTCAAATTTACAAGTAAATGATGAACCATTATTTGACAATGCTTTCCCATGTTTACAAGATGCTGATAGGAGTTATGATCATCAAGATTTCTCTGATTTATTGCAACTTGATTTTTGTTTAGAGGTATTCTTTTTTAGTTTGCAAACTGATGTAAAAGAAGCTTATCCTGTGGTGCAAACTAATGTTCAGAATGTGGATGCTTCCTGCCATGAGAGTGAGCTGGAATGTTTCTTTTTCCAGCAAGTCAACAATAGGGAAGGGTGTGATGATGTGATGTCACACAATGATCAACATTCACAGTACTTCAGTGACTTTGTTTTGCCAAGTAATGATGAGTTTGCTGATTGTCTTTTGTTTGATGTGCTAAAGGTGAATGACAGTGTTTTTGATCAAGCACATGGAAACAATAATTTGAGTTTACGTCTAATGCATGGAGATGAAAATAAGATGTTTGACAGAGGTAAGAACTGAATTCAGTTTTGGGGCTTTGAGTATTTGTAAATAAGCTTCATGTTTGTACGGTTGTTTTCTTTCCCTTCAGTTGTGTGTTGTCCCTGCTTTCAATAAAAGGATTCCCAGTTTGAGAAGAGAAAAGGATAAGGGAGATGTAGTTGAAAAGTGAAAAGTCTGATTCCTTTTTGGGGTGGTCTGCTTCTCCATGAGATTCTACAATTCTCTACATGCTTGCATGGGGCACGTATCCACAGTCAGAGCCACTGTTGGTCTTCAAAAATACATCATGGGTTTTTTAGTACCTTGTAAAATTTTGCAGTTTGAGGCCTTACAAGTGCTTTTTGAGCCTATTTTATCGGATGCAATTCTGAGGTTTTCCATGCATGTCAAGTGCTTATCACCTGTGTTTTGACATTGAAAGACATCCCAGGTCATTAATTGTGAGTTTTGAGTCATTCCATCGTGTCTTGTTTTGAGCACCTGTCCAAAATTTGCATGTCCTAAGTGTCAATTTGATGTAGCAGGCCCTTTTTGTAATTGAATATATTTTGTGCTGTGATTGGTCATGACATGCCAATTGTGGCATCATATTTTAGGCATGGGAGTGAGTCATCCTACCAATTTTCAGCCCCCCATGTACCCATTTGACCTATTTGCTAAGCTCATTCTATTTCCAATTTGTTAAAAATTGACTAAATGTGAACTGTCTAGTTTTATAAGTGCCCTAATTTGTGGCTTTGTATTTTGTGCCATGTTCGAGATCTAGCATAATTGAATGAGGTTCAGTATTGTAGACTTGGAAGACTAAGTGCCCGGTGATTTTCAAGTCTCTACCAATCCGTTTGACCATTTTTTTGGGCCAATTCCAAAACTGACTTATGCATATTTCACTATTTTTGGTCCTAAACTTTATTGACAGGCTGATTTTGCTGATTAATTATGATTGGTCATGAGATCTTCAGAGCAAGTTGATTATGGATTCATATTCCCTGTATGAAGGTGATTCAGTGTCCATGATGCCGGGTCTTGAAAGTTTCATCTGGTCAGTTTTAAAAGTCAGTTCCAGAGCCAATTTACGTGATTTTGGATAGTGCAGATAGGATTTGTTTCTAAGTCGGCAACTTTGATTAGTTTTATCTTTCAGCTCAAATCTTTTTGTGCCATTTCTTTGGACTGATGTGCTGTGATGTTGGAGGTGAACATGTGTTTCTGATGACACTCTTCTGTCAAGTGTTTTGGTCAGTTTTCGAGGCTAGTTTTGAGAGGCACATTGATGGTTCATGGTTAGTGTTGCCGAAGTTTGAAAAGGTGAATTATGTCTAAATCTCAATGCACAAAGGTCTTGTCTTTAGCTTATGACTTTCATTTTAGATGTGTGGGAGGGTTAAGGATCCTGGTATAAGTTTAGAACCTGGTACAGATGAAAAGGATACTATTTGATTTTTTAGTCAAGTAATCCACCTCCGAAAATTGTAATGACTAGATCCAGTTGATTTAGAATTCAAGGGACATGTGTCTCTAGCATTCAAGTAATAACAATTATGTCTTTGAAGGTTTCTAGCAGGGGTATGACATTACTATGTTTGCGGATAATAAGTGCAATACCATTTTTATTCTTTTGGTGTGCAAGTCTTATGTCATCAATTGTTGATTGAAAAGGGTGTGTATTAAGTGTATTGCCAGCTTATGAGATTTTGGGACCAGCGTAAGCAAGATGGAGCCTCATGATTTTTGAGAGCTAGTATGTTAATGGCTGCTCGCATCAATATAAAATAAATGACTTGCACACAAAATAATACAAATGCTCAAATCCTAGGGAGAAACTCAGTTGAAAATTCCTTGATGGCACATGTTAATAACCTAAGTTGGAGTTGCAGGTTATGGGTACATTTGGTGGAAGGGGTTGCTCACACACATTAATGGAGGCTGGCACACTCATCAAATGAAGTAAGAAATGGAAGGTATTGGGTATTCTTCGAGAACAATTATGGTATAGACCAAACCCAAGAATATACACTAGACTTTTGGTCATGCTTGGTAAGTACAGGAAATGTGAGCGAGCAGGATCACTATTTCAGCTAATGATTGATGAAGGGTTAGAGCCAAGCATTGAATCCTATACTGCTCTAGTTTCTGCTTATAGTAGAAGTGGTCTTCTTCAAAAGAAATGTCAGAAAATGGAATCAAGCCCAATACTGTTACACATAATACAATTCTCAATGCATATGGTAAAGTACAATGCCATTCAAGAAATTATAAGAGTTATACGGAAGTTAGAGAATTTTGATATAGTTCCAGACATTGTATTGTTCAATTCTGTTATGGATGCTCATGTTAACATGAAAATTGGGAGGTCATTGCAATAAGAGCATAGCCTGCGAAATGAAGGATAAGTGGATGCTATGGATGATGCACATAATATGAAGCATTCAAACTTGCGTAAGAAGCTGAGAAGGCTTTTGCATATGAATTTTCTGCCAGCACATTGTGTTAAGTAGTGTCCAGCATTTTAAATATGGAGGCTTCAAGTGTTTGAACCAAGGTTTCTCTATCTTGCGCTAGTTTTGAAAGGAGAACCCACACATCAGCAAGAAAGGAAAATCAGTGAATAGAATGGTGCGTGAGGGGTTTGCCTTTGTTAGAATACATTGATGCTGAATGGAGATTTGCCCAGAGCATTGTGAATGGAACCTCATGCAAATGCAAAAGGAGGAGAAGCTGCGTGAAATACAAAGGGGGCGGTCTGAGAAAGAAACAAGGAAGACCACCAATGCCAAAGGGAGTTACCAGCGCATTGTCTCTTTAAATTCAGCACAATGAAAAGACAGTATACTAAGTAAAGGCAGGGTGCATATGGTAACAAAGGGCAGTGTACACCAAATGCCAGCCATAGAGGAATGAAGGAAGCCAGCGTATTGCAATGGAAGGTTGGTGTATTCCTGTGAAACAGTGCCTCACATTTTGAAACAATGGCCACACAATGAAGAAGGTTGTTCACGCAGGTGTGGGGTGGCGATGCCAGTTTGAAAAGAGTAGAAGGAGGCAGCTCGCTATGCTTTTTCTTTGTGACTCATTATCCCACATGTAGCAGGAATTGGGCTTCTATAGCATTTATAAACAATAGAACTCCCATAAACTATAAAGAAGGAAGCCGTTGAGGCTACCGGTGGGCCCAGTTGACTAGTGGTTACTGTGCGGCGGTGGGCTCCATGTTTTGGAGGGAAGTGCAGTAGGAGGTTTTAAAACATTCAAAACATTGATCCCACATGCATGCTGAAACAGGTGTTTTGAGTATTTATATACAACCCTCCATGCAATGTAAAATAGAAGAAGAATGGAGGAGGCTCTGCCCATGCAATCTTGTGTGGCCGCCTTGATTTCTATGCAGGTGGACCCATAAAACTAATTTTGTAGGAGTGGACGCACGCGCTTACTGGGCAAGATTGACACGTGGCAGCCATTCGTGAATTCACTAAATCAAGTCGAGAGTTAGCATAAGATTTCACAATTCGGAGGTGGCAGTTTGTTGACCGTGGTCGCCAGTTCACCAGATGACTGGTAGTTAGTCCAATCCATTCCGTGATTCTGCTATGAGCCAGTCGCAAGGTCGCCCAGTCTTAACAGTTAGCGAGTTAACATTTCATGATTCAGAGATACAAGTAGTCGCGTGTTCACGTGATCATGGTGGTTAGATCCAAAATATTTCGCGATCACAAGAATAGGCAGTCGCGAGGTCGCTAAGAGGTTGGCGGTTAAGGAAAATGATTCCGTGAATTGGAGATGGAGCTGTTCGCCAGGTCGCCGAAAGTAACCTAAGGTTAAGAGTTGACTCCGTGATTCAGAGAATAGAGCTTTTTCCAGATCTCAGAGTTTAACTGCAGTTAGTTGGATCATTTGGTGATTCAGAGAATTCATGTGGTTGCCAGTTCTCTAGATGGGATGGTCAAACCCAAGGTCAAATCTGTGCACCGAATCAACATATGACACTTGGCGCTTCCTGTTGTGTTCTATGGTAAAGTGCAGACAAATATGAAAATAATATAAATTTGCAGACTTAAAAAGATTTATAGATTTCATATAGTTGAAACTATTGAAAATATTCAAAAATTTAAATGTCATGACATGTTCATAGAAAAGGAGCCCGGGGATTCATTTTTTGATGAAACATATTAGTGTTATATGTTTCTGGAAACGACAAGGAATGAGGAATCTGATGGTGATGACTATTTTCAGTTTTAGTACAATTGATGAGAGTAGTCTAGGTTTGAAATCTGGGAATCAGGATCAAAATCATATCAAATTGGAAGTGATTGTAGGATGTGTTTCTGTTTGGGAATCAGTTACAGATTAGTTAATAGATCAGATGAGAGAAGGTTGAAGATATTTGTGCCCAATGGACAGCTATGAGTTCTATAACTGACTTTGATATTGCTATATCTCAGTTTTTCTGCTCATTGTAATAGAAATTTATGCTGCAGGGTAGCTTGTAGGCTTTTGGTCTTATTTTTCTGTGTTTCTTTGTCTTGTAAATGTAAAGTTGCAGATAAATTTTAATGAAAATGATGGAATCCCTATTCATTTTGGTTTTGATATCTTTGTATGCATGATCTTAATTCTTGTGTATTGATTTGTAAGGCATGTCAGTATACTAGTTATAAGGTATCTGTGGCTTTGAAGTTGAGTTTCTTTCAAGGAGAGAGTAAGTCTTGATTTCAGATTCTGAGAAGTTTAGGTTTGTATATGAATTCGATGTCCATGAACTGGAGTGAGAGAAGTGATTTGCAAGGCACTTCATTTGGTTTCTTTGAGTTTGGGATTAAGCTTTTCTGTGAATATATGTTTGTATGACTCTATTGCCCAATGAACAAGGCACTGGTCCTAGTTTGTTTTGCAGTTTTCATCATCAACCATTAAATCATTCCATCTTTAATTTCATGTTTGAGAGCATTCATGTTTATATCTTGTGTTTCCTGAATACAAGTATTGTTTGTGATTCCTTGAAGAGTGAATCATTGGGTTAGCCTGCCTAAGCTCAAAGCTTGAAGAGAAGGAGTTTATCCTTGTTATCACATTGGCCATTTTCCTAGTTTTTAGCAAATCATACAGGTGGGATCCTGTATAAGACTGGTTGAGATTGGAACTCCCATGTTTTATAAATCTGAGAATTATCCACGGTCACATCTGCATAAAGGGTTTTAGCTAGTGAGTTATGTGTATGCAGATCTTATCATGTTTTAGGTGTACCCACCTGAGTGTGTGGAACTCAAAGAAGGAGGATCAAATCCTCATCAATTAGTCTTTTCTCGCCCCTCAGTTTGCATGAACAAGTAGATTTGTGTTACTAGACAAAGATCCCCATGTCTGGTTTTCATATTTCTCTTTTAGAGTTGAGGGATATAAGAAAAGTAGCTAAGAGGTAGAATAGATTTGCTTCCTATAATTTTCCTATTTTCAGATAGAGTTACTGTTTTATTCCTACAACATTGCCACTGTGTTTATTCCTACAGCATTTACAGAAATGGATATAGTGAATGTTTTGAGTTATTAGGCAGGCTTAGATTCATTTCATAAGTTTTCTATAGTAATTCCATTTGATAGTCAAGTGTGTTTACTTTCCTGGAGCAATAGTATAGATTCCTTTCATGCATTTTATCTTCCTACAATACAAGTGCTATGACTCCTAAAGGAACTTAGTGCACAAACTGTGCTGTCCCATTTCAAGTCTACGTCCCTGGGTTGACAATCTAAATGCATTTCATGATGGGGATAGGTAATCGGTAGCATAGATATATTACCCTTGAGAGAGAGACAATGGCATGATTATCTCTACCTATTGTGAGACTGTTCATTTTTGGTGTTGCTGCTGGGGATGGTGTTAAACTAGGAACCTCAAATGATTCATTTATTTTTCATGTTAGTTTCATGTTTTTAGTTAATACCAAGAAGTTGTGAGCTTGCTTCATAAGTCATCAACTTGCATGCATCGAAGAATGCGAGATGCTCATGGCAAATTTCTTCCAAAGGAGCTTGTTAAACTGAAAGAAGAATTTGAAGAAGAAGAATTACCATATCTTGATGCCAGTCCTGAGTTTGTTACATCATCTTCAATAGAAGAAGAAGAAACCCAAGAGACATTTGACCTCCATCCTTTTGCATAAATATTGGCCAGTTTGCATAATAATAATCTTACTCCAAGACCGCTTGTTGCTCAAACCCTCCAGTCAACAATACTTTCCCACCAGAGTTTCAATATCCAACACCTCCAGTAATGGTAGCTCCTACATTTCCATTTCCAATTCCAAGTCGTATTAACAATCTAAACCTCAAGAACATACATGCATCAACACTTCCAAAGTTCTATGGACTTGTTACGAAAGATCCTAACACCTTTTTGTTCGAGTTTGACATACTATGTCAAAGTTTTGACTACAATATTGATAGTCATAAGATTAAGTTGTTCCCAACAACACTGAAGGAGTCAGCCCTCAGATGGTTCATGGGCTCAGGAGCAAATGCAATAGCTAATTGGGATGGAATACGAGATTTGTTTCTAACGAAGTATAAAGACTACTGCAAGGGAAGTGATTCAAAAGGAGATGACATCTTCCGTATGTCACAAAGGGAAGAAGAGACATTAGAGGACTACATATCACACTTCTTATTTAATCTATAGAAGAACCCACAACATGCATTGCAAGAGGATTCACAAAAGCTAATTTTTCTAAGAGGAGTGAATGAAAATTGTCTTGAAGCTCTAGACCTCATGGCTGGAGGTGATATATCTTAGTCCTCCTGGGATGACCTTCAAAAGATATGTATGAACTATTCTAGAGAAACTGTCAAGAAAGAAAGAGGATTTTGATCAACACTAACCAAAGGGAGTGGCTTTGGTATTTCAAAGATAGAGATTTCAAACCTGTTATTAGACTTCAAGAAAAACATCATTAATGATGTTGCTACACACCTGGACATGATGAATTCCTAGAAGAAACATGAAGACATAGAGGAACAGCTAGCAGAATACTGTCCTCATTGCTGCAAACAAAAAAAGGATTGCCATTACAAATTGGTCACAAACCTAGAGAACCAACATCTTCCAACTGAGTACTTGAAGATAGAAGGAGAGGATGAGAAAGTATTCTTTTTTTCTCAATGCCAGCCATGGGCCACGAGACAAGGTATGCCTCAAGACCCATTACAAACTTCAAGTCCATATAATAGTTAGTGGAAAAACTGCAATGTCCAAAGTCCTCCACAGTATAGTCAACTCACTTGGAATAATGCTTGGCCAAATAATCAACAAAATCAATGGTATCCTCCACAGCAACCTCAATGGTCACAATTTCCAAACCAATGGCAACAACCAAAAGAAAATTGGTAGCCCACTAACCAGTGGAGAGGACCTCAGCAATGGCCTAACCCCAATCCTAGATATCCACCTCTACCACCTCCAACAAACATGTCTGCAATAATGCCACCACTTTCAAATACAAATCCTCAAAAGCAGACACAATTACTTGCTCAACCTCAGCCAACTCCCAATAGTCAACAACCATAATAATAAATGTATGCTACTGATGCACAGTAGTACCCTACCTATGCACTTGATATAGCTGATATACACCTAGGATTAGGTACTACCTTACCAGCACTTGAACCACCCCTTATCACAGAAGTGCCAGATCTTCCTGCAACAGGAGAAACAATTCCAGAGAATGATTTGCCAAATAATGTTGCATTAGAAAGTGTTTCCAACTCAATGAATGTTCAAACATCAGTTAAACTATCTTTTCCTCAGAGGCTCAGCATCAAGAAGCCCATACCAAAAGAAGATTAGCCATTTGATATCATTGACTAGCTTAAGAACATGCATGTCCAAATTCCTCTATTTCAAGCAATAAAAGATGTTCCAGTTTAAAATAAGCTTGTCGTAAAAAGCCTAGGAGAAAGAAAAAGGATCCTACAATAGTTCATGTTATAGGACAATTAGCTGATATCATGCTAGGAAAATTGGTCATACCAAAATATTCAGATCTAGGGAGTCTGATTGTGAATATTATCATTAATGGCCAGTCTGTCAAAAATGCATTAATAGACTTAGGTGTTGTCATTAATGTAATGACAAAGGATACTATGAATAAGATGAGTATTGAAGGGTTGAGAGCTACTCCAAAAATATTGCAATTAGCAGATAACTCTACTGTTACTTCTGATGGAATGATAGAAGATATAATAGTTGCCTTAGATTCTTGGGAGTACCCTGCTGATTTCATGATCCTTTCACAAAAAGTGAACCTTGCTAGTTACCCTTTTATTCTAGGACATCCATGGCTAGCAACAGTTGATGCAAACATAAGTTGTAGATCAGGGAACATGACAATTTTAGATGGCCAAGCCACTAAGAAACTAGCATTGTATCCTCTAGCTCAACCACAACCAGATTTGAGTACACCTATATGGCTAGACTTAGGAGATGGGGAAGAAGAACTGAATTCTATGGTTTAGCTCATGATGTTCCATAAGCAATCCTTTCTAAATCTATAAGAGGAGGATGAAGTTATTCAGAGCATTCTTAATAATGACTGTGTTGTAATCAAAGATGTATTTGAGAGTTCTGTGTTAGAGTTAAGTACATATGAAGAAAATATTGAGGATTGTGTATTACCTTCAGAACCCAATATTATCCACCAGTTGCTACCTAGTGAAGTAGACACAAGTCCTATACCTGAAGTATCCATGCTTGACCTTACAACTACTATTGAGCTTTCTAAAGGTCTTAATCTCCATGTGAATAATAAGTTGCCTCCACAACAAATGGAACAACTCACTAAACTGCTGCAAACACATGAGAAAGCCTTTGCATGGGATTATGGGGACATGAAGGGATTAAGCCCTACATTATGTACTCATAGGATATATATCAATGAAGGTAGCCTACCCCTTCGCCAACCTCAAAGAAGGATTAATCCAGCATTAAGGGAGATAGTTAAAACAAAATTGCAAAAGTTATTAGATGTTGGCTTTATATATCCTATATCTAACAGTAAATGGGTATCACCTTTGGTTACAGTACCCAAAAAGGGAGGAAAATGGAGGATTTGTGTGGATTACAGGGAGTTAAATAAAGCTACCAAGAAAGATCACTTCCCATTACCATTCATTGACCAAGTACTTGATACTTTGGCCGGTAAGAAGTATTTTTCCTTTCTTGATGGATATAGTGGATATAATCAAATAACTATTTCTCTAGAGAACTAGGAGAAGACTACATTTACATGTCCATGGGGGACATATGCATATTCAGTTCTACCTTTTGGGTTGTGTAATGCTCTAGCAACATTTCAAAGAGCTGTGATTAGTATTTTTGTTGACATATCACATGACTGTATGGAGATATATATTGATGACTTTACAACATTTGGAGTAACATTTGATGAGGCTTTGAAGAATCTTGAAAAGGTACTAATCAGGTGTCAACAACATAATCTATCCCTTAATAGTGAGAAATGCTTTATGATGATGCAGGAAGGAGTGGTACTTGGGCATTTCATTTCAGTAGCAGGAATTCAAGTGGACCTAGCTAAACTAGAGGTAATACTCACACTACCTACCCCTACTAAACAAAAAGATGTAAGATCTTTTCTAGGACATGCTGGATACTATAGATGCCTTATTCCAAATTTTAGTCAAATTGCTAGTCCTCTATACACATTGCTTACCAAAGAAGCTAAATTTAAGTGGACACAAGCATGTAATGAGTCCTTCCTGCAGCTAAAGAAACTCCTAACCACTGTACCAGTCCTAAAAGGACCAGATTGGTCTATTCCATTCCATATCCATATAGATGCATCAGATTATTTCATAGGTGTTGTGATAGGACAAAAGCATACTAACCTTGAAAATGCAATTTACTATATCAGTAAAAGCCTCCATGGCCCTGAATTGAACTACACAGTTACTGAAAAGTAACTCCTAGCTGTAGTTTATGCATTGAACAAATTTTGACACTATGTCACAAGCTATCCCATTTTCATTCACACTGATCACTCTGTAATAAAATATCCGATGAACAAACCTACTATAGCAAGCATGTTGGAAAGATGGCTTTTACTACTACAGGAGTTTGACATCACAATTGTTGATAAGCCAGGAAAGGCCAATGTAGTTGCTGACTACTTATCTAGACTACTGTGTGATGAAGATAATCACCTTCATGAAATTAAGATCTAATTAGCAACAATTCTAAATTAAATACAATGCAAATCTATTTAAAAATGAAACTAAGATCTATAGCATCTCATGGCTCTCTAGAAAGAGGTGGTAAGTGAAGCTCTCAGCTCAAATCTCCACTAGTGACACTTCTAAAATGAGAATGTATGTTGTTCTATGCTTCTAAAATGCTTCTATGATGATGATTCTAGCTCAAATTGACAAAAGTATAATGCAAATGCTCTAAATGCTCTTGGATGCTCTTAGAATGCTCTTCAATTGCCTATAGTAACAAGGCTTTGCAAATGAATTTCTAAGATGTCAATTGCTCTCAAAATGCTTCATATTTATAGTAAATTCCCAAGGGTAGGGGGTGGAGTGAAGTAATCATGATTTACCTTTGGTTGAGTCAAAAACTTTTCTTTGTTCATAAATGGGGGGACAATTTAAATGTTTGTCTCAAAGCTTTGGACAAAAGGACAAAATTGAGTGGATGAGATTGAAACTTTAGAATGAGTGATTGAGATTCATTCTTTTTGAGTGATTTATGTCTTTTTGTCCTCAATTCTCATTGGTTGCTCAACTTTGTTGAAAGATATTAGGAATTATTAAATTCAATTAATTAATTAAATTTAGCCATGTAAGGGTAATAGGTTCATTTTGATTTTTGATTTAAAAAAACTATGTACAACTAATTGATTAAAATCAATTATGTAGTGTTTTTACCCCTTTAAGCTTTGATTTAATTATTTAACCTCATTATTTGATTTTTCCTTTGCTTTAATTGATTTTGTCCAATTTGATTTAATTATGTCCATTTTAATTGATTTGATCCCTTTTTTATTGAATTAGTGCATTTTGATGATTTTAAGCCATTTTATTGATTTTTGCAATTTAAAAGCACTTGTCCATTTTTGCATGTCTACAAATGCCCCTCTTTGAATTGATTTGCGACGAACATTGATTCAAAGATTCTTTTGATCCTGATTGCTTTTAGGTCCTGATTGTTGATTCACTGATTGTTGATTTATTGATTGCTGCCTCTGATTTGATAAAATGATAAACTACTCTGATACTGATAAAATGATACAAAAGTTTTTTGATGCCCCACTGATTCCAATGATGTTTGATTTGATACTCTGATGCCCCCTTAGAAATAAAACATATTGATTGCTTGATTTGAAAGATTTGATGATGTTTGATGAATATGTTTTCATTTCTGAAACATCTTGATGATATGTCATGATTCAAGAATATGCCCTTGTTGATTTGATAGGTCAATATATAGGTCTAAGCTAATTTTCACCTCCAAGATTAGGTCAAGTTAGCTTAAATAGGTTGAAAAACCTTGATTTACTATTCATTTTCCCTTTTTGAATTTGGTGATTTTGCTCTGGTCCTAAGGTGAATTTCGAGATGGTTGTCCCTATCCGAGAAAATTGACTCGAGAGGTGTTGGCAATATGCGAGGCCACCTAACTATGGACCTCTTGTGAGTTATTTCAAACTCCCTTTTTGCATTTATTGCTCATTTATTAGCATTTATTGTAATTTTTCATTTCATCATTGCCTTGAATATGCAAATTCACGCCTAGGAATATTTCATTGTCGCCTAGACCTTTTCACTGTCGCATCCACGCTTTTTACTCATGCATCCGCATAGTAAACTATCGCCTTTTCATTCTCACCTAAGCACAAATCATTCCCACATAGAGCTAGGGTAGAAATGCTATTTTTAACATATTTTACCGTGTAGGAAACCCTAGTAATTCACTGTCACCTAGGCCATATTTCATTATCGCCTAGCATGATTCAGTGTCGCTTGGCATGAGAATTATCGTGTAACACCTGCAAAGTGTTGCGTAACATCCTTTTGGTACCACTTAAGGGAAATGTCACTTGGTATGATTAAAATCATGCCTACAAAGTTTTGAAATTTTTTTACGCTTGTACTTGATTGTGTCTAATGATTTTTTTTTGATAACTTTCGATGATAGATTCAAATGATTAGATTAGGTCTATTGTGTTCAACAAAAACAATGGATTAGGATATTAGGATAGTGGTACCAATGAATGTGATTTGTCAATCTGATTAGGATAGGATATTGATAGGATAAATCAATAAGTGTGAAAACCGATATGATTGATAATATTGATAATTCATTGTCAGGATATAGAGACATGAACAAATGGTATTGGGTGTGATTTCTTGATACTTTTGATAGAATTGATTGACTTGAGATAATTCCTTGATATGGTATACTACTATGATTCCTTTGCTTTGCCAACAGACAAACTTTCCTACTCTATACATCCGGACAGTTACATCTTGGGTCATTGATTTGGGTCAAACACTTACGGATGTTGAGTTTCATGTGATCGAGTTGTACAAATTGAGTTTCCTTCTTGACCTTCCATGGTTCCAGTTGAACCATGGTTTATTAACTGCAGTGGCAGAGCGATGGCACTCTGACCACAATACCTTTCACCTACCTTTTGGAGAGATGACTATCACACCTGAGGATGTTTATAGATCTCTACATATCCCATGTAGAGGTGAGGTAGTTTATTATGATTCCATATACGATTCCATAGTCTATCAATGAGTGTTCGGGGACAACTCTATTGATGATGATACTATCACCTGGGTTCGGTTTGCTTCATTTCCTACATTGCCATCGGTACTTGGTGCACTGATCGGTGGTTTGCTTCTTCCTGACCAGCGAGGTCATAGTTTTTATATCAGATGGGGTAGGATTCTAGAGGATTGTCTTGCTCATCCTTGATGCTTCAATTGGGGTTCATGTGTTCTTACACAACTCTATCATGATTTGCACAAGGTATTTTACAGAGAGAGTGCTTCCTTGTCAGTCGGTGTAGTTATTCTCCAGTTGTGGATATGGGAGCATCTTCCCATCACTAGGCCTATTTCTGATAGGGTTCTACAGCATGGTTTTCCATATGCTTTCCTATATAGTGGTATGGTTGTTTAGCACCATCTGGGTCATCTTGATTACTGGCGATGACAGATTGATGATCTTGATCAAGTTCTATGGTGACCATACATTGGTTGTGAGTACTAGAGAGAGGATGATGATGAGTTACCTTACATGTTTTCCCCTCGCTAGATGATTGGTCATACTACTACTACTATTGAGCACTTCTACTTTGGAAAAGTTTCTAGATAGTATGGTCGGATATAGGATATGCCTCAGGGTGCAGCACTATATGCTCGAGTATAGGCAGAGAGATCTATGTGGGGTCCTCTTACTGATTATCAATTCTCATTGGATCAGGTTGCTAGTATGGCAGATGCAGGTATGTCTCATGAGTATGTAGACTAGTGGGCTCATAATAGGTTTTATCATTTCATTGATATAGCAGAGCCTATCCCAAGCTGGGGTGATGGTGGCGGTGGTGATGGAGGTGGTGGTGGTAGATGACAAGGATAGAGAGATCCTCTAGTTGTTGGTTGAGTACAAGTGAGAGGTGTTCATGCGAGGGATATAGATCAAGCTAGAGGACATGATGATGTTGTTGATGTACATCCTAGAGCAGCAGATAGATAGCATAGAGCTCATAGATAGTAGAGACAGAAGAGACAGGTTCATGTAGATGCTGCTAGACAGATTCCAAGTGGATTAGATCCTTTGGTTTAGTTGCAGAGAGTTTCCTTGGCTTAATAGGATGATGTTCCAGCACAACAGGATGAGGTTTTGGCACAACAAGATGAGGTTCTGGCACAATAGGTTCCTACATAGGTTCAACAGCCACAGGATCAGGGACAGAGTTCGCAAGATGCTCCTACTATTGGTACTTTATCACGGGATGTGCAGTCACTGTAGATGGATGGATCCATTGTTGTTGGGCATTTAGATCAGGTTGCTACCTTGATGCATCAGTTTATGTCAACTATGGTTTAGAGATAGAGTAGAGCGAGCACTTCTCAGGCTCCTCCTCCATAGGATGGTAGAGGTCCAGATGGATCTGGTGCTACGGGATCTTGATTGATTGATGAAAAATTCACTCATTGTTGATGTCCTTGTATCACATGTCATGTTATTGGATTGATTGGAATATTTGATGTATCACTTTGTATGACATTGTATCATGATATACTAATTTGATGGATCATTGATGAACACTTTTTATGATGATATAATCCTTGGTTCTCCTTGATGAGTTGTTATGAGATTATCTTTTATGCAGCTATATGATGTTTTATGCATTTACTTTGATTTATTCTATGGATGTAGTTATCTTATCTTATGATATAAATAAATGAATGCAATGATGTATCAATTTATGACATATTTTCAAGTTTTTTCAATGTATGGATGCAAAATGATTTATGAAAATGCATATGTAAATGCCCCTATGTTTTTGATTTTTTTTCTTTTTCAATGTATGCAATTCTATCCTTAACTACATGTATGCAAATGATGTATGATTCTTTTTCTTTTTCTTTCTTTTTTGGTATATGGATAATGATTAATGATTAATGCTATGCATGAATGCAAAAGATAATCTCATTTTCTTTGTTTTGATTTATCAAGAGTAAGACGTTTGATTGAACCCCTCATTTCTTTAATGTTTTGACTAACCAAGATTATTGATGTACTCCCTTGTCCTTGGAAAATTAACCACAAACAAATGCAATTAATCTAACATGATAATGTAATTAATCTAACATGATAATGTAATTAATGCAACCTAAGTGTCACCATCTTTTAGCAAAGAAATGCCATGAAGATAAATTTTCATCATTGAGCATTTTGGGACCAGATAGCAAGTATAATCACCACTGACCACATCATGATGATATGAATACCATTTTTTATCACTTTTCGTAACCTCTTTTTGAACCTAGTACAACCCTCACTAGTTGGATGACCAAACTATGGGAGTCTGAATACCAATGTCAATAGATTCAATATTGCAAGTGGATTTTTGGTATTAAGATATAGAAGATCTAAATAGCCAAGGGATCTATTTGTGTAAACAAGCAAAGGTCAATCCCTCCTCTTATGGGATAGTCCTCGATGGTTCTTTGATGACCATGTTGTTAGACGAACTCTCATAAGTTGATGAATCTTCCTTAAAACAATCACTCAAAGGAAAGAAAATATCATGTCTCTATCATGGCTAATCTAGTCGAAACATCTTCGATTAGCTAAAAAGATGTGATAAAAGTCAATTTTGTAAAGATTATCAAAAGAAAGCTTCAAGTGTTTTGCAATGTTTCATGATTTTCAAAAATTATTTCCAAGCATTCCGATCTTTAAAGTGTTTTATCAAATTTTAATCCCAAATAATAAAGTCAATGAAGGCTCAAGGATCTTGTTGTAGGATCAAATACTTGGGTTTGAACAATGATATCCATCAAAGGTTCAACAAACTTTCCACTTTGTTGAAGCTCTGATAAGTCTCTCTCTGACGTGACTGATTGTAGCACTATTGAATCCATTTGGTACTAAATTTCCAATCCTACCCTGCCCCCAAGTGATAAATGTGATCGTGCGACAAACTTAGGGCTGATAGGAAATGCAACAATGTGACTGAAAGGCTTTATTATGACCATGTACAAATGATAGATGCAATGACAATTTTACAAATGAGATGTTGGAAATGCAATATGTACACATGTGACTAGGAAAGATAGACTTAAGGGAACAAAAGGTGCTTGTTTACCAAGTTTTCACCTTTTGGGTCTTTTTCTCTTTTTTTTCTACCAAGGTGCCTATTGCTAGGTTTTCACCAAGGCACTTTTTTCCTCTTTTTTTTTTTCTCTTTTTTTCTCTTTTTCTTTTTTTCAATTTTTTTTGTATTTTTCAAGATCTCTTTGACTATGTACAAGAGATATGATGCTCCTCATCTGATACTCTTTATACTCTTTTGTCTCCCTCATGTGTAGAACCTATTTAAATGAATGTTGTTGATAGGCTCTTAGAGTTCTTCTCCTTCACAATCTGCTAACTTATAGGTTCCCTTTCCAAATGAAGACACAATGATGAACGAACCAAGCCAATTAGCCTCCCATTTTCCTTTCTTTTCTCTATCAGCTTGATTCTTTGGGTTTTCTCTTAACACTAAGTCTCCTACCTGAAAGACTCTTGGTTTGATATGCTTATTGTAGTTCCTTGAGATTCTATTTTGATACACTTTCAGGTGCTCATAGGCTTGTGTTTGGTGTTTTTCTAGCAACTCCAATTGTTGAAGTCTAGCGACTCTATAGTCTTCATCTGTTATCAACCCTTGCAATGACACTCATAAAGATGGAATTTCAACCTCCAATGGTAGAAATACTTTGGTTCCATAGACTAGTGAAAATGGTGTAGCTCATGTAGGTGTTCGAATGCTAGTTCTATAAGCCCATAATGCGGGATTGATTTGCACATGCCAATATCTTCCTAATTTATTTACTGATCTTTTCAAGATTTGCAAAATGTTCTTATTCGTAGCTTCAGCTTATCCATTTCCTTGAGGATAATAAATGGATGAAGAATGGTGAGTGATATGAAATGTAGCACAAAGTTCATCCACATCCTTGTTTTTGAATTACTTTCCATTATCTATTATTATGGCATGAGGAATACCATATCTGCAAATGATATGATTCAAGATGAACATGGAAATTTGTTTACCCATGGTCATGGTCAAAGGAACTGCTTCTACCCACTTAGTGAAATACTCCGTTCTAGTTATGATGTATTTGTGATCATTTGAAGAAGGTGGGTATATGACACCAATCAAGTCAAAACCCCATTGAGAGAAGGGCCATGGTGTAAAAAATGGGTGCAATTCTTGTGCCGGTACATGTATCATGTTGCCATGATATTGACATTTGTTGCATATCCTAAAAAAGTGACAAGCATATTTTTCTAAGGTCTTCCAAAAATACCCTAAGCGAAGGATCTTCTTGGCTAGGTTTAACCCACTTGAGTGTGACCCGAAAATGCCTTCGTGAACCTCATGTAAAGCTAACTTTGACTCTTCTTCCTATAGACATCTAAGTAATGTCCCATTGAGACCCTTACAATACAATGTTTCTGAAAGGATTATGTAACGGGCTGATTGGCATATGAAATTTCATTTTTGGTCTCAGGATTGGTCCAAAGGTAGCACTTGGTCTTTGAGATAGGTATATATAGGGCCATACCTAGGTGAGTCATGTCCATGAAGTAGTGCAACAATTTGGATTTCAAGAAGGTTGAATGTCGATTTCACCAACTCTTCCACCAAGAACTCGTACTTCTCATTTTGATCTAGTTTTTGTAACAAGGAAGCCAAGGTGGCCATGGCATTAGCTGCTCTATTTTTCTCTCTTAGAATCTGCTCAAAAGTGATCAAGGCAAAGTACTTCTTCCATCCATCAATCATGGTCTTATATGGCATTAGCTTTTCATCTTTGGTATTATATTCATTGTTGACTTGATTGATGATGAGTTGAGAATCTCCATATATTTGTAGCTCGGTGATGTTCCATTCTAAAGCCATTTTGATGCCAATGACTAGAGCCTCATATTCTGCTATATTGTTTGTGCATGGGAACAAGAGCTTGTAGGACTTAGGAATGGTGTACCCTTGAGTAACCAATAATATGCCAGCCCTGAAACCTCCTTGTGTATACGAGCCATCAAAGTACAACTTCCATGTTTTAGCCTCTATGTTTACAATTGTGGAATCCAAAAATTCCACTTGGATGGTTTGTGTAGAAGTCAATGGATTTTCAGCTAAGTGATCTGCTATCACTTGTCCTTTTATTGCCTTTCTATCCACATACTCAATGTCGAACTCACTCAATATCATGACCCATTTTGCTATCCTACCCGTTAAGGTAGTTTTACTTAGCAAATACTTTAAAGGATCATTTTTTGCAATTAGTTTCACCTTATGCATCAACATATAATGTCTCAATTTTTAAAATGCAAAGACAACTACTAGACAAGCCCTTTCCATAAATGTATAGTTAAGTTTGTATTTGATCAATGTCCTACTCAAATAGTAGATTGCCCTTTCCTTTCCTTGATCATCTTCTTGTGCCAAAAGCACTCCTAGAGACCTTTCAGTAGTGGATATGTATAGTAGCAATAGTTTTCCCTTGATTGGTGGCATTAGGATAGGTGGATTTATTAGATAAGTCTTCAATAAAGTGAAGGCTTGGTCACATTCTTCATCCCACATGAAAATAGTATCTTTGTGTAGCAACCTTGTGAATGAATGACATTTTTCAGTCAATTGAGAAATGAACCTTCATATGGATTGTATTTTTCCTTGGAGAGACCTCATTTGGCTTATGTTCTTTGGAATCTCCATATCCATTATTGCTTGTACTTTTTTTAGATCCACTTCAATTCCTTTTGCTGAAACTATATAGCCTAACAATTTGCCGGATTGGACACCAAAGGCACATTTCTTTGGGTTTAGTCTCACTTTGAATTGCTCCAACCGAATGAATATCTTTTTCAAAATTTCTAGGTGATCTTATTTTTTGTGGGACTTGGCCAATATGTCATCCACATAATCCTCTAAAAATGTGTGCATCATATCGTGGAAGATAGTTATCATTTCCCTTTGATATGTGGGTCCAACATTTTTAAGGCCAAAGGGCATGACATTCCAACAAAAAGTACCCCAAGGACATGTAAAGGTGGTCTTCTCTTGGTCCTCGAGTGCAATTTTTATCTGATTATATCCACCGAAACCATCCATTAATGAGTACATGGAGTGACCCATTGTCAAGTCAACTATTGCATCAATTCTCGGAAGTGGGAAGTCATCCTTAACACATGCAAGATTCAAGTCTCAAAAATCTGTGCATACACAAATGGATTTGTCATGTTTTTTGATTGGTACAATGTTAGATATCCATTCAGCATAGGCTATTGCTCTTATGAATCCCACCTTCAACAATTTTTCTAATTCTGCCTTGACTAAGAGAGCTATATGTGGGTGCATTTTTCTCAACTTTTTCTTAATGGGCTTAACCCCTGGTCTAACATTCAAATGATGCATTATGAAGTCAAGATCCAATCCAGGCATGTTGACATATGACCATGCAAAGTTCACTTGTTGTTCTTGGGAAAACTTGATGAAATCCTCTCTTTCTAGAGGTGTAAGTGATGCTACCAAGTGTATAAATTTTGGATCCAATTCTGTCCCAATGTTGACCTTTTTTGTTAGCTCTATGAGAATAGGTCACCTTCCTCATGCTCGGGTAGGGTATCCAATCTCTCTTCCTTTGGTGCCACAGTTGGGTTTTCACCATAGGAAATGTCTTTTATCTTTACTTTTTTTGGTTCTAGTGCTGCCACATAGTGGTTTTCATCACGAGAACTTTTCATTTTTTTTATTTTTTTAAATTTTTTTCTTTTGACTAAGAGATTGGACCCCCACTGCTTCTATCATGTTCAGTTTGAATTCATTGGTGAAAGAGGGTTCAACCGCATGAAGGTATTGGTTCATTGCTTGGTCATTTGGAAAATAAAGCAAGTCACTTGGCTCGGTTTGGCCCTAATCAATAAGATGGGGATTTATCAAGGATAAGGTTTCATTAGGCAATTTATCATCAATTGGGTTTATGGACATGACTTCATTTGAGGGTTCATACATTGTATCATTTAGATCTATGACGTGAGCTTCCTCAAGATGGTCCATGGAAGAAGGATCAAAATCCCCTTCACTTGAGTCCTCATCAACTTCTATGGGAAATAGCGTGAGAAAAACCATGAGCGGATTAAAACTAACGTTTGAATCTCCCTCCTTCGAAGGCACCAAAAATGTATCTATCCATGGTGAATTAGTAGGTGCTTGTCCTATGTTAAGATCTTGTATATTAGGCTCTTCATTGGCTTGAGTTTCTTGCCTTGGGATCTTTGCATATGTATGTATTGTGACTACTTCTTTATCCTAGCATGATTCATCAGATAAGGTATCCCATTCATAATCCTAGAAGTCATCACTATCTACATGAGATTCCAATGTGTTCACATGAGGATAGGAGTCTTGCATTGGGCTGGATCTTTCTCCTTTGTATTTGTAGCCTACTCTCGATCTTTCTTCTTTTGCCCTCCAAGAAGGTTCAATGGGTTATAATAAACCCCTATTTCTTTGGCCTAAGGGTCCTCTTCACTTGTATCCCATTTTCTACATTATCTCAAATCCTTTCCCATACTGATCAGTTTGTATGTTGATATGCTGGATTCTTTCTACAAGGGTACTTGAGGTATCATCTTCATTGTGATAAAGCCATTGAAGGACTTCATTCTCCTCCTTGTCGAATGCTGCTTTGTCACTTTCTCTCATGAAGTAAGAGTTGTACTTATGATGTAGGTGTTCTTTTGATGGTTTTCCATGCATTCTTGGAGATGTGGGCAAGTCAAATAAGGAAACGGATTATTCCCCTACTCCTTTGGAACTAATTTTACATTGTTTGTCAAATGCATCCATCATCTCACTCATTTTCTTGTAGTTATCCTTTTTAGCTTTATCCTTTTCTTCTTTGGTGGGTTTTTAAAGTACTATCTCTGATTTATGTGCCTGATCAAAATCTTCATTTGGAGTTGGACCCTCGTAGCTCACTTTTTCCTTTCCCTTAGTTGATGTTGATGAGCTAGCTTGAGGAGGGGTTGAAGTAGTAGTTAATGTTATCATGGGATCATCCATTTTGATATCTTCAATGGTGGCTCTTTGGATAATTCCTTCTTGGTTATGTGGAATAAATAGCTCATGAAGAGGTTTAAGTGCATTGCAATATTGGAATGGATTTGAGTCCCCTCCAACCATGATTTCTTCACCCATATATGAAAATTTGATGCATTGGTGGTACATGGATGGGACTACTTGCATCTCATGGATCCATGGTCTCCCTAATAAAATATTATAATTTAGCTTCATGTCCAATACTTGACAATTTGTGTCCTTTTTGACAGGTCCCACTTGAATGGGCAATACGATCATTCCTTTGGAGGCTCTTTCAGCTTCATCATAGGCCTTTATAGTGATCCTTTTCATAGGGTCAATGCAAGACTCGGATAACCCTAGGGATTTGACAAGACTCAATGTGCAAATATTAAGGCGAGCTCCTCCATCTATGAGAGCTCTTTTGACTCTATGGCGTTCAATCAAGACCTCTATATGCAATGGTATATTTTGGGGATGAGTAATAGACATGTCATCCTAGTCGGAAAATGAAAGGCAATGATGTGCAATGAGATGACCTACCATGTTTTGAAACTTCCCCTCTTCTAAGTTAGTAGGAACATTCATCTCTACTAGAGCTTTCTCTAAAATTTCCTTATGGTTGGGAGATAACTTCAATAGCTCCAAGATGGAGATTTGTGCTGGAGTTCTTTGTAGCTGATCTACCAAGCTATAAGGTTTTGCTACTATAGAGGATTGCTTGATCACAATGTTGGATTGCGGAGTGCTAATAGTTTTAGGATCAACCCTTTGTAGGGTAATCCTTGAAGTCTACCTCCTAGTGATAACATTGGATGTCTCTTTTTGGGGCTGTTCTTTGATCACTATAGCATTCACAACATTATCATAGGGTGGCACAAAGTTAATGTTATTGCTGCTTTGTTTCTTGCCATTGGATGACTCCCCTTTGTCATGTTTATAGAAGGGTTGTTTGAAAGCTGTGTGGTCTTCATTGCTTTGAGGTCCATCAATGGTGATCATGCCACTATCGATTAAGTCTTGCACCACATTCTTCAGCTGTAAGAACTCATTTGTCATGTGCCCTCGAATTCTATGGTATTCACAATAGCTATTTGCACTCCACTAGCTAGGCTTGTTGTGTCACTCATAAGGCTGAATGCTAGGTAGATTAATGATGTTGTTAGCTATGAGGGTCTTTAATGCCTTTTTGAGGGGTTCACCCAAGGTGTGAAGTTCCTTTGAGGAGTTGGTACCAAGAATTTATCAAATTTGTTATTCCTTTGATTATTTCCTTGGTTGCCACTATTGGCATTGTTGTTGGAAGGTGCATTGGAAGTCTGGTTTGCATTATTCACCTGATTAGGTATTCTTGTAAGAGAAAAAGGAGTCACCTTCAAGTTTCTAGAATCAACAACCCCATCATTGACTATTCCCTTATTGTTTTTTTATACCAATTATTGCTATTGAACCAATTCTTGTTCTGATTGGTGTCATTGTTGGAGTTATTCTTGTTATCTTTATATAATTTCAACTCTCCACTCTTAACCAACACTTATTTTGTTGTTACTCCATTCTCTATGAGGTCTTGGAATGTCTTGGGGAATGTCAATTCTCAATCGGTAGTTCATCTCATTGCTCAAACTATTGATGAATATATCGATCTTCTCCTTTTTGGGCACACTCCTAGGATACCTAGCAAATACTGTCCTCCACCTTTGTAAGAAAGTGAGGAATGCTTCTCCATCCTTTTGTTTAGTATTACATAGCGTTATCATCATGACCTCATTCTTAATGTTGTATGAGTAATGGGCCATAAATTTTGAAGCTAATTTTTTAAAGGTTTTTATGCTGGATGGTAACTTAGAAAACCACTCCATAGCCATGCCTCCTAAGCTTCTTGGGAATAGTCTCATTAAATAGGTGGTATCATGCATGAACTCTAAGATCAATGCACAAAACTCTCCTAAGTGATCTTGTGGATCAGACGTTCCTTCGTATTTTTTATACTTGGGAAACACTACATTAATCAGGAATGGTGCCATTACTAGACTTTTATCAAATGAGAACGGGCACAATGCTTCGATAGAAAAGGGTTTAGGAGCCCCGCTTTTCTTGATTGTATCTAGTTGCATTTGGAATATCTTAAAAAAAAATTTCATGATATCAATGGCACTTTCTTCAACTTCGGGTGGTTTAAGTTGATTCACATCATAATCTCGTGGAAGCTTAAGACCTGCTCAGGCTAGGTCCATGAAATACTTCTCTTTATCTCTTGCATCATCAGCAGGTGGCATCATCAGCAGTTGGTTCGATATTAGTTTGTTGGTGAGTGGTATCAATTCCTTGAGTGTTTTGATCCACCCCTCCACTATTGGCATTGCCTTGATTATTCATGTCAATGCCCCCATTATTTGTATCAACTTGGTTGTTCAGATCAATGCCACTATTTTTGTTATTACCCAACCACTGTAGTACATCATGTTGTCTTCTACTTCTTGTTTAGGTGATTTTTGGGGTACTCTTGGAGTGCCAGAATCATCACCTGGGTAAGGGAGTTGTTGACTCAAATAAGTCCCATATACTTGTAAGGTTTGCTTGATGTAGTAGGATCTAGTAAAAGCAAGCATGAACCTTGAAGAATAAGAGTCAATATTGCCCGTGGTCAAATCCTTTGTAAAATTTACAAAAATTGTGTAGAACAAGATTTATGATTGGGCTGAATGTTGGAATAGTAAGAACATAGAAAAGGGTATCTAAATATATGATCAAATTTTCTGACCCCCTTGGTAAATACTCTATGTTTTCCCTTTTGTGTTTCTGGGTGTCACTGGCCTGAGTGTAGGTGTGACTGAAATGTTTATATGCATGAATTGGTATTGAATTAGGTGGCACTTTGCAGGTATACAGGTGACACTTTTCTATTGATAAGCGATTTTTTGGTTTTAACAAGCGTGATTCAATAGGTGATAAGTGCGATTTCTTTGTTGATACACATTTTTATAAAAGTCATAGGTGTGACTTTGCCTCTGATAGGCGGTATTGTTTTGTGCACAAGTGGCACTTTGCTGACCAGTTTGTAAAATTTTGAATTTTTTAAACATTTAAGATCGGGTCTTATGAATTTTTTTTGTTTGAAAATAGAACACAATCGCAACACACACATCAATTTTTCATCATGTCCCTAAAACAATCTAGTGTGTATATTCTCAATCATTTCCACAAGTATAACACAAGAAAGAATTCCAAGCAGCTTATCTAAAGTCAAATTTGGCTCTTAACATTTTGGCTCTAAAAGGTGGTCTTGCTACTTTATCAAGGATTTATTGTGGATTCCGTTCAAATAGATCTTAAACTTTCATCCCTCAAGTATGTTAAGGGTCTTCCCACACACACCAAGGTATGATTTTGCATAATCCATGAGGACCACTAGAGGAAGTTTGAAAAATTTAAAATTCATTTGTCACACACCCCATTAAGGATGCATGCGTTTCGTATTATAGTGGGTTGGATTCCTGCAGCAAAAGTGAGCGTATCCCACTTTGGGTTGTCCCTCTCACCGGCCTCGTTAAGGCATAACTCGGGAGGTGAGCCCACTAATTCTCTAGCATGTTCATTCAAAGCAAGGAAAATGGAATTAAGGTCAAGCTTTTGGGAATTTGGTTCACCGAAAGGTGAAGAGCATATCCCTAAATTTCCCTTTAGTTCCCAAACACAATAGATAATTTTGTTCAATTTCTTTCACCCACTAACTATAGGGATTTGAGTATTTCTACTCTCTTCCACAAATAAGGGGCTTTTGATTATGTGTTTGATTCTTTAATCCTTCTTAAATACTAGATTCTTGAAATGCACCAATGCCGCAAGCTAAAGGAAAATATTGACTAGTTTAGGCTTACCTTTTTCTTGTAGCTAACCGAAGTTAGGGGCATTTTTTTATTGATTTCATTGTTTTTTTCTTACCTTGGCAAATAGCTCCTTCCAAGTATGTTTGTCCACCAACAAGTTAGTCAACACCAACAAACACTATGAGGGGAAACCAAATCAAAATTTGATGAAGCAAACAATTATGTATGAATTTTATGCACCTTATTTGCAAATTTTTAAAGAAAAGCTTGAACTAGGGGCTAAAAATCCAATTGAGAGAAACAAATTTCATTTTGTAAGCTTCAATAATTGCAACATAGTTTTGGAATACTTGATTATCCTCCTCTTGTGTAGTCTCAAGGAGAACCTTAATATGTGCAATGTTTTCCTTCTTAATCCTCCTGGTTAGCGACTTTCCTTCTTGATTGAATCTGCTTTTCAGCTTCTGTACCTTTCTGTGATTGCTCATTTACTGTCAAATCATGTAAATAGAGAGTTAGACAAATTATTTAATCAATTTAATAGTAAATAAAGGCAACAAATAGCAGGTGACATTGTCCAGCTAATAGGCGTGAACAAATTGTCAGCAGGCGTAACTTTAGTGACAACAAGCGACACTTTGCAGTGACACGAGTGACACTAAAAATTAAACAAGCGTTAACAATTTATCACAAAGCGTGAACATAATTTAAAATTATGGAAAATGATTTATGCTAAGCGACAATTTAATAATAGTAAGCGTGAATTGATAGATTATAAGTGTAACAGTTATTTAAAATTGTGAAGCAAAGCATAAAGACAAGCGATAACAAATTGTAGTAAAGTGATACTTCCTGAGTCATAGGCATGACTTTAAGCACAAAAGGTTGAATTCTTTGATCTCATAGACGTGAGCTTCTGATTCATAGGTGACTGTAGAAAAATCAAGATAGAATAGAAGTTTTATGCCAGGTGTAAATCCTCAGCTAATAGGTGTCAGGATAGAGATCTTAAGCGGTAGTAAAATGACTGTAGATGTGATTAAATATCCTATAAGCATGACTTCACCTGTTTCCTACAAAATATTCATGAAAAATAAACAAAACAAGCATGCAAATTATGATGAAAATGATAAAATGAGGCCTAGGGCCCCATGGTGGGCCCCATTTGTGTGATGAAGATAATCACCTTCATGAAATTAAGATCTAATTAGCAACAATTCTAAATTAAATACAATGCAAATCTATTTAAAAATGAAACTAAGATTTATAGCATCTCATGGCTCTCTAGAAAGAGGTGGTAAGTGAAGCTCTCAACTCAAATCTCCACTAGTGACACTTCTAAAATGAGAATGTATGTTGTTTTATGCTTCTAAAATGCTTCTATGATGATGATTCTAGCTCAAATTGACAAAAGTATAATGCAAATGCTCTAAATGCTCTTGGATGCTCTTAGAATGCTCTTCAATTGCCTATAGTAACAATGCTTTGCAAATGAATTTCTAAGATGTCAATTGCTCTCAAAATGCTTCATATTTATAGTAAATTCCCCAGGGTAGGGGGTGGAGTGAAGTAATCATGATTTACCTTTGGTTGAGTCAAAAAATTTGCTTTGTTCATAAATGGGGGGACAATTTAAATGTTTGTCTCAAAGCTTTGGACAAAAGGACAAAATTGAGTGGATGAGATTGAAACTTTAGAATGAGTGATTGAGATTCATTCTTTTTGAGTGATTTATGTATTTTTGTCCTCAATTCTCATTGGTTGCTCAACTTTGTTGAAAGATATTAGGAATTATTAAATTCAATTAATTAATTAAATTTAGCCATGTAAGGGTAATAGGTTCATTTTGATTTTTGATTTAAAACAACTATACAACTAATTGATTAAAATCAATTATGTAGTGTTTTTCACCCCTTTAAGCTTTGATTTAATTATTTAACCTCATTATTTGATTTTTCCTTTTCTTTAATTGATTTTGTCCAATTTGATTTAATTATGTCCATTTTAATTGATTTGATCCCTTTTTTATTGAATTAGTGCATTTTGATGATTTTAAGCCATTTTATTGATTTTTGCAATTTAAAAGCACTTGTCCATTTTTGCGTGTCTATAACTACAAAATGTTGATGAAGACACTACTCAGGTTGAAGATACATTTCCAGATGAACACCTATTCCACATAGCAATAAAAAACCCATGGTATGCAGATATAGCCAATTATCTTGCAGCAAATAAGATGCCCCCACATTTTTCTCAGAAAGACAAGAAAAAGCTTGCAGAAAAGAGCTTTTAGTTTTCATAGATAGATAACAATCTATTTTACACTGGTCCTAATCAGATTATGAGAAGATGTGTGAGAGAAGATGAAGTATATGATATACTCCATGCTTGTCACAATGAGCCTTGTGGAGGTCATTTTGTAGCAAAGAGAATAGCCCTGAAAATCTTAACAATAGGATATTATTGGCCTCAATTACATAAAGATGTAGCTAGTTATACAAAAAAAATGTGATAAATGTCAGAGGATGGGTCGACCAATGAAATCAGATGAGATGCCACTTAATCCACAAGTAGTAATAACACCCTTTGATAAGTGGGGTATGGACTTCATTGGCCCAATTGATCCGCGATCAAATGGAAAATCCTACATCTTAGTTTGTACAGACTACTTGACAAAGTGGGTGGAAGTGAAAGCTATGAAGAATGCAAGGGATGAAAAAGTAGCTAAATTTATGTATGAAGAAATATTTACCAGATATAGAGTCCCCAGAGAGGTTGTGACGGACTAGGGCACACAATTCACATCAAACCTGATTACATATCTAATGAAGGAGTATAACATAAGGCATAGGAAGTCTAGTCCTTATCATTCGCAATCAAATGGCCAGGCAGAGGTGACCAACATAGAAATAGAGGCCATATTGACCAAGATAGTACAGTTGCATCACAAGGATTGGAGTAGTTGATTGATAGAGGCAGTCTGGGCTTACAGAACAACATGTTAGACAACAACAGGGTTCAGACCATTTGAATTGGTCTACGAAAAAGCAGCAATGTTGCCCATAGAGTTTGAACACAAAACATTGCACACAACACTTGAGATAAACATCAATCTTCCTATAGCATAAGCATAATGTCTCCTCCATCTTAACTCCTTGGATGAAATGTGCAAGTCAGCATTAGAGAGAACAAAACTAATCCAAAACCAAAGGAAAAGATGGCATGATTCACATATCAAGAATAAGAAATTTCAAGTAGGAGATTGGGCTTTAATATATGATTCCAGATATAAGGAGAACCCAAGAAAGCTACAAACCAGATGGCTCGGACCCTATGAAATTCAACATGTCTTTGATAATGGAGTAGTTCAACTGACAACACTTGATCTAGTACAATTTAAGCTGCTAGTCAATGGACACCACTTGCACCTGTATCACAAGCCTCAAACCAAAGAAGAGTTCTTACAACAGTTCAACATGCCCAATTTAACAAACCCTCAGGAAATAGTTCCTGTAGCAGAAGGTGAAATCCTTCCTCCTGCAGCCTCACCATGACATGCTTTCTCTAAGCATTCATAATAAAACTTCATTAAATGAGGTATATTCATTCATTCATTTTTCTATTTTCTTCTCACCAACTCATCTCATTTCTATATCTACCACCCACCCAAATTCCATGTCACCCACAATTTCTTTTTTCAAATGATTTCAATAAAATTCCATGTCAGCAATCTAATGCAGCTACCAGAATCAACACTCTCCTCAGCTCACATTCATGTACGGTAACTAATCACTAGGTACAACTTTCTAACTTCTTACTTACTTTTAGCGCACAGGTTTAATTAATTATATTTAGTACTACATTAAATGTATAATATAAGCCTTAAGCCGGTTTCTCAACCTCATGCTAAATTTAACAAGTGCGAACACTTGTTTAACCCTAGTAGGGGGTAGGGGAAGTGTAATAACTTCCAAGTGTCATTCCTAAACTACCCTTGTCATACCCCTATCACATCAGTGTTGTACTTAAGCTGCGTTCCATTAATTTTTAAATCCTTCACACATTTCCCGTACTTTCAAATTCTAATTTCCTGAACTTGACATGACTTTAGAAGAATCATAATTAAATTGTGAGGTAACTCACACTTAAGGTATTGATGACGTCTCAAATCAGTACCATTATTATAGTTCATGTCAAGTAAAACAAAGGTAATGCAAGCAAAAATATCGGTATTTTCAAGATTCACAATTACATTTCAAAAGAGGGAATTTGTAGAGAAGCCGAAAGCTTAGCAGTGGGTTGAAGAGCTGAAAATTAGAGAGTGGGCATTATTAAGATGGGTGGACAGTTACAGAGACATGAAACTATCATTCATGGTATTTTTCTGGTGGATGTTGAGGTAGTCTGCAAGTTCAATGCATGCGGCTGGCTTGGCTATTTTCTCCAGATGACAGAGTTTAATAAGGAGGTTTCTACAAAATTCATGAGTACATTTGAAGAAGGACAAGAAACCATATGGGGATTGACAGTAGTTGCTACCGAAGAGAGAATTGTAGAAGTTATAGGGTTACCAGTTGTGGGAGAACATTATCCAAATGAGCATGACACCAGGTCATCTTGGGCTCAGTTCTCCAGGCCGGGTGATCCTCCGCTTGAAATTACTAAGGAGGGGTGCAACAGATTGTCCCTTCCATAGCCATTTCTAGAACTAGCTACGCACATCATCAGGTATTTAACTTGCGAGGGAAGGTTTTCAAATCTGCATGCTCATCACTTTAAGTTGCTTAGCTGTATCAGGTGTAATCTTCAAGTTAATATTCTCAATTTTCTTTACAATATGCTAAGTATCAGTGTTGAGGAAACTCAAAAAGGAAATGCAAACTCTATTAGTCACCATGCCTGATCAAGGTTTTGGTTGAGAAATCTCTTAGAGATGTTTCCCCCATGTCATGGGCTGAATTTGTCCAAACCAAAACTTTGCAACCCCAAGTAAATCTTGTGGCCCAACCTTTAGAAGATGCAGTAGAATCTTTTGACCCTATTGAGGAAGTAGTTGTGAAAGAGAAAGAACTAGAATTACCACCAGAAAACCAACCTCTTGAACCTACTCTAGAGAGTAATGTACTAACTTCTTCCTCAAGAAGAGGAAAGAAAAAAGTTAGAAAAGAAATCCCTAACTTAGAAGGAGGAATTTCAAACCCTGCAATTCAAGTTAATAAAAGAAAATGGTCAAGTCCTATAGTAACTACTCCTATAGCATCTACTCCTACAACACATAAACCTAAAAGGTCTTGTCAACCTAAAATTGTAGTGGTTGAAGAGGCAACTATGCGTAGAAGCCCTCACATGAGAGGATAGCTGTCTCCACCTTCTCCTCAACACCCAAAAGTTTGAGCACCAAAACCTAATAAAGAGCCCTCTATTGAATTTATTATTGATGACTCTCCTATGTAGGCATAATCCTATCATATGGAGGAGCCTCCTAATGAGAAAGAACCTAGCAATAGCATGCCACAAAATGATAAAGGAATGCCTAAACTGAACCCTGAAGTAATGCAAGAGAGCATTCATGCGAATGTTTAATCTACTCCTCCTCGGCATCCTGTATACTCTATTGTAACCATTATACCTTATTAGTCAACATGGTTCACTGACTTCTTCTAGCAGACTATTAAGGAGAAGAAAAAATAGGTTCAATCGCAAGAGTTCCCTTCATCAACAATTCAATCTATCCTCTTTCATCTATACAACCATTTTATCTTTTAGAAAACATGGTGGAAGTAGGAAAGAAATCAAATGCAAAGGGAGATGTTTGAGAAGGATGAGGAGATTGAATCTTTCAAAGAGCAGCTAAGGAAATAGAAAGAGCAAATGAACAAGGCCTTAAAACTAGCTAACCAGGTGATAGCTTGTAGAGCACCACCTAGGGTATATGCTATTTTCTTAAAGGAGCAATTTATTTTGTTCCAACTTATGATGATAATGAAGGACATTGATTGTGAACTCAAAACAGCCCAAGAATTCTATGGTTTGTATCAAACTCTACCATCATGGCAACAAAATCTGTTATGTGAGATTTATTTGCACAATTTTATTATCCCACATGAAAAGAGTGGAATCCTCTGCTCTATATAGGGGACATTCACTTAAGGGCCTTGATGTCATGGATGCATAATGAGACAAACTATGATATAAAACTGAACACCTATAGGGATCTGGAGAAATTTGAACCTTTACCATTAAGGGCTAAGTCACATAAGCCTGATGTTCTTTTGAGGGATTGGCTCAATTTTACTTATGGGAGACCAAAGCTGGAAATCAAGGAAAAAGTATTTGCATTAAGGGATAAAGTTTATAGAGATTATCAGACATTGCCCAATTTTGTAGCCCAAAGAGCTCTTTTAGGAGTCAGAAGTAGGTGCAATAGGTTGCCTGAAGCTTTCAGAAAAGAAGAGCCACATAGCCCAATTAATTATGAAGTAGTTGTCCATAGGGTGTCTACTTACATGAAGTTGGGAAGGCAACCCATAAGAGAATTATGGATACCTTTATCTTTCCATCCACCTACACTATTTTGGCCCCTATATGACATCAATGCCACTAGACTGGATCAGTTGGTTGAAGAGCATCAAGAAGATTACTTGGAACACACAAGGGGGTTCTACTATACTTTCAGAAGTGGAAAGAAAGGAAAGATGAATGTTGGTGATTTCAGGACCATAGCAAGGAAATACAATGCTTGAGGACAAGAATTCTGATAGTAGGGGGTAGATGATGAGTCTAATTATTGACTCAATTTTGTTATGATCTTTATGTTTTTTTGATACTTTGAAAAACATTTCCAAGACATTTTATTTCTTATACTTATGTGAACCTATGCCAAGTACAGCTAAAGCCACAAATCTATGGGTAGCTTGAGTGATATGTTTTGCTGACTATTATAAATATAATGTAGTACTTCATATAATTATTTCAAGCTATGTTCTAACATTTAAGTAGGGGTTGAAAATGTTGACTTGCATATGTGTATCGAATGTTACTAACCTTTCAGGTAATACAGAGTGGTATGAAGAGTGGTGCATCTCCATTAAAGAAGGATTGTTAGAAGACCAACCATGGCTGGAGAATCCAACACGATTCTAATGGATATGTCGAGCTTTGAAGGAGCTGCTATTGTAGAGAATATAGGGAATTAGTCTTGCTAAATTTCCTCAGAACTATTATTCTGTTGACATCAGTAATTGTATCATGTTGTGGTTGTTTTATCTCCTCCTTATGTGGCGAGATTTAATGACACTTTTCTATTATGTTTTCAATAAGTGTCAATCCTTGATATTAAGGGATTTTGACTGATTTAGGATGTAACGAAGGAAGATAGAATATGTATTCAGTATAGTGAAAGTTGCTCTATTTTTGTTCTTAATGAGTTATTTAGTTGTTATGTAACCAGTTAAGAAGAATTTAATGGAAGAGTGATTTTGGATTATCTCTTGTGTTGAGTAGTTAATAGAAGCCAACTAAGGGGGCCCACTTGGAAGGTGAATTAGATTCAGGTAGAATAGATTTTCTTCCTCTACTATTCCTATTTTCAGATAGAGTTACTATTTTATTCCTGCAGCATTGCCACTGTGTTTCTTCCTGTAGCATTTGCAGAAATGGGTATAGTGAATGTTTTGAGTTATTAGGTAGGCTTAGATTCATTTCATAAGTTTTTTGCAATAATTCCATTTGATAGTCAAGTGTTTTTACTTTCCTATAGAAATAGTATAGATTCCTTTCATGCATTTTATCTTCCTACAATATAAGTGCTATGACTCCTAAAGGAACTTAGTGCACAAACTATGCTGTCCCATTTCAAGTCTACATCCCTGGGTTGACAATCTAAATGCATTTCATGATGGGGATAGGTAATCTGTAGCATAGATATATTACCCTTGAGAGAGAGAAAATGGCATGATTATCTCTACCTATTGTGAGATTGTTCATTTCTTCTCTACTTAACACAACTCTTTTTTCAACTTCCATCTAGAATAAAATGGGCGCATCTTATATTTATACGTACATACAAAATAAACAACTAGGTTGGCCCTTAAACCTATTACATACAATGCTTCCAAATGAATTAGCTTAAGCATTTTTACAATCAAACATATATACATGTCAGCAACCTAATTACAATAGGTGCATAGCCCTTACATCATTATGTTAGGAATAGTCCCAAGAAATAACTGAGAGGGGGGGGGAGTGAATCAATTATCTACAAGATTCAATTCTTTATCCAATTAAGTATACTTAAACATAAAGCATAAATAAAATGAAAGAACACATGAACACAACACCAATATTTTGGTTATGGGGAAACCCAAATAGGTAAAAACCCTAGTGGGACTTGATACCCACTAATATTTTGTACTAGTGTATAATGATCCTTGTTAGAAGATCCTTAACCATGTTAGGAGTTTCTTTACAATATATTAAGTGTAGTAGACTTGGTCAAGGGTCAGACCCTTTTAGGAGTCTTTTACAATTGTCCCTGTTAGGGGAGAGGATGCACTATTTGAGAACTCACTGCTCAAAGGGGCAAAGGCTACAACCTTCTGAATAACATATACACACTATATCTGGATCTTGGTGAACTGCACTTTGACTTGCTATCTATATCAGTTCTAATGAATAGCACAAGTACTTTACTTGGTCATATAGACCTTCTTCTGATGGCTCAACTCTTCACACACTCTGCTCTGCTCTGCTTAATCAACCATGAACCACACTTCAATAATCACAAATGACTACCTATAAATATCTTTCCTCCAAATGATATAATCAAGTTAGCCTATTAGAACCACCTTGAAATCATATTAGAGAAACCATAAAAAAACTCCAATAAACATTTGGTCAGCTCTACTATGCACGTAACACATTCTGGGACCTGTCCAATAAGATAATTGTAGACGCATGCTACACACTATTGGCTCTACCAAAACAATTGGATCTTTCTCTGTAAGCTGAATTAACTCATGCACTCTTAACCAAACATTAATAACACTTCTCTAGGCTTAAATCCAAGGGTGCATACCCTAAAGATAGCCACAAGTCAAGAACCAATAAAATCTCAGTTGGCTCTTCTGAATAAACACAGGAAACTGTTGCTGGCGAATAGCGACTGCATAACTTCACTTCTACTCATTAATAGACTATGCGTCCATAACTAAAAAATCACTAACATGTCTTGAACATATATCCTAGCGTGCAAGGCTCCATGATAACTATATGGACAACCATACATAAAAAACTATCTGTTACTCTGTTAGGAACACTATTGACACTAGCTGCTATATAACTATTTGTACTAGCAGTTAACCTCTACGCCCATGATATCATGCTGATATCATGTCCAAGCTACATGTACTGAAAGCTTACTACCTAAGACTTCCACGCATGCTACTTTCCATATGTTCTCATCAATGACAAACATACAGTCAATACTAGCCTGCTAACAAATCTCCAACAATCTCCCCCTTTGGAATTGATGGCAACATGTGGAATGAAAAACCACCATCAGCCCAAATGAATAATTCTTTTATAACATTCTCCATTTCCTCATCAAAACTCCCCCAAAGATGAATCCTCCATCTGCTGCAATATTTTCTAATATTCTGCATTTCCTCAACTATACTACTGTCAAAACTGAATACTGCTCCCCCTTAGTATATTACTCCTCTTTTTACTTTTTTTTTTCATGACTCTATATATTACTCCCCTTTTGACATCAATGGAAAAGGACACCATTCATTTTAAGCATTGGTACTACTCCTGAGGTAGATTAGTCAACCTTCCACTAGTCCCTGAGGACTGATGCCTTTCCTCCTTTCTTCTAAGAAGAATCAAGGAAGGGAATGACTCCCAACTTCTACTTGAGATACTCAAAAGTATCCTTAGGTAAGGGCTTTGTGAATATATCTGCCAACTGATCTTTAGTACTCACATAGTCCAACTTGACTTCTTTCTCTGCCACTTTCTGTCTTAGGAAGTGATACTTAATCTCAATGTGCTTTGTCTTTACATGCATTATAGGGTTCTTCAACATATTGATAGTGCTAGTGTTATCACAGTGAATAACAATAGGATAATCAATTTGAATTCCAAAAATTTTTATCATTTACTTGATCCAAACAATTGTAGAACAATTCAAAGCTGTTGCAACATACTCCGCTTCTTCTGTTCATTGAGAAATATAATTTCGTTTCTTGCTTGGCCAAGTGACAAGTTTATCACCAAGAAACACTGCTCCACCTGAAGTAATCTTTCTGTCATCAACACATCCTGCCCAATCTGCATCAGTGTACACATGAAGCTCAACATTTTCTGAATTAGGATACCATAAACCATAATCTATAGTTCCCTACAAGTATTTGAATATTCTCTTTACTACCATGAGGTGACTTTGTTTAGGTTCTACTATAAATCTTCCAACTATGCCAACTGCATTGGAAATATTAGGTCTAGTCTAAGTAAGATATATGAGTTTACCAATCTTAGATTTATACAATGTTATATCTAGTGCTAGTGAGTCATCTTCTTTTGTAAGCTTGCATCCAGTGATCATAAGGGTTCCTACTGGCTTGCAATCATCCATCTTGAATTTATTCAGTATCTCTTTCACATATTTTGACTGATTAATAAAGATTCCTTTTTCTTTCTACTAAACATTTAGTCCCAGAAATTATTTGATAGGACCAATCATACTCATTCTGCATTTCTTTATAAAATTCAGCACTAAGTTTGTCATTACCTCCAAAGATAATGTCATCAACAAATATAGCTACAAGTAGTAAACCTTCAGATGTCTCTCTAATGAATAGATTACAATCTGCTGCTCCTTTCTTGAATCCAATCTTTGTTAAGTATCCATCTAGTCTCTCATACCATGCTCTAGGGGCTTGCTTAAGTCCATAGAGGGCCTTCTTTAATCTGCAAACCATATCAGGTCTATCTGATAAGGTGAATCCTTTTGGCTGCTCAATGTATACTTCTTCTTTCAAATCTCCATTCAGAAATGTTGACTTGACATCCATCTAATAAACTTTGAAGTTTTTGACTATAGCATAGGCTAGAAACAACTTAATAGCTTCTAATCTCCTCATAGGTGCAAATGTATCTGAATAATCAATGCCTTATCTTTGCACATATCATTTACATACTAATCTTTCTTTATTTCTTACTACTGTACCATCTTCATTCATCTTGTTTCTAAATATCCACTTTATTCGAATCACATTTTTATCACTAGGTCTTGTGACCAGTTCCCAAGTGTCATTCTTAATAATCTGATCAAGTTCTTCTTTCATAGCATCATGCTAATTTGAATCATTACAAGAATCTTCATCACTTAAAGGTTCAATCTGAGATAGTAAACATACCACTTCACTGCTAGCTGAATTCTTTGCCTGTGATCTTGTTAAGACTTTGCCGCTCTGATCTCCAATAATGTCTGCCTTGGAATGATTTCTTCATGTAAACTTTGGAAATTTAGGTGATGCTGACTCATCAACCTTAGGAGTATTTTCTTCACTTGTCTTAGGGTCATTGAATAACACATCGATACTGTCAAACATTTTCTTAATAACTATCTCACTAGTGGAGGGTCTAGGTTCTTCTTCAATCATGGGTGAGTAATCATGATATCTTTCTTGAATCATAAACTTTTCATCAATCTTTACATGAGCACTTTCAATGATCTTTTTCAATCTTAAATTGAAACATCTATAAGCTTTACTTTTAGTAGAGTAACCAAGAAAAATACCTTCATCACTTCTTGCATCGAACTTGCCTACTACTTCATCCCTCTTGATGTAACACTTGCTTCCAAACATTCTGAAGTATTTTACTATGGGGACATTACCAAACCATAGCTCATATGGTGTTTTGTCAGCGCCAGGCCTTAATTGAATTCTATTGATGGTATAGACTATTTTATTGACTGCATCTCTCCAATAGGTGTGTGCAACTTTACCTTCTATCATAATGGTGGGTGTTGTATCAAGAATGATCCTATTCCTTTTCTCTACTATTCCATTCTGCTAAGGGGTTCTAGGTGCACTTAACTGTCTCTTTATGCCATGTTCTTCATTGTACTCATAGAATCTGTCAGAGGTGAATTCTTCTCCTCTATTTGATCTCAAACATTTTATCTTTAGTCCAAATTCATTCTCAACCTTAGCTTTGAATATTTTGAATTTCTCAAATGCTTTTGACTTATCTTTCAAGAATGCAACCCACATCATCCTAGTATAATCATCAACAAACAAAATGAAATACCTTTCACCATAGTATGATCTTGTTTGAGTTGGACCACATAGACCTGTATGAATCAGATCCAACTTGTTCTCTTCTTAATTCTACTTGCTCCTGAATGAATTTCTCACATGCTTCCCCATCACACATTCCCTGCATATAGTATCAACTAGCTTTGCTATGCTAGGTAGATCTCTTATTTCCTTAACATTGCTTATCTTTACTATGTTATCAAAATTGATATGACATAGTCTTTTATGCCACAACCAACTGTCATCAACTTTAGCAACAAAACAACTTGCTTCTAAATTGAGTTGAAAAACATTACCTCTTATCTTTGAGCCTGATGCAATCATAACACCATCTTTGTTGTTAATGATGCATTTGTCATCTTTGAACTCCGACCGATAGCCTTTTCCAAGTAACTGTCCAAAACTGAGAAGGTTATGTTTCAAACCGTCAACATAAAGAACATCATCAGTACTGTTCTTTCCATCCAAATTGATGGCTCCTCTACCAACTATAGGTTTAGGATTTTTGTCTCCAAATCTGACCATACCGCCATTGTATTTGTCCAAATGAACAAACCTACCTTTATCACCTATCATGTGATGTGAACAACCACTGTCTATAATTCAATTTGTCCTTATGTCAGCTTGTGAAATCAATGCTAGCTCTTGATTCTCTTTCTTATCTTCATGAACTATCTTATTATTCATTTTATCTATAATAGCAATGAATCCAATTTCTTCTTCACCAGATTCTTCATTTGAAACTCCATCTCTAGCATAGTAGCATTCCTTAGAATATTTAAGCTTGTAATCCTTTTTGAACTTTCTAGCTCTAGTAGGACACTTAGATGCAAAGTGACAAATCTTATTACATGAAAAGCACTTAAATGGTAATTGACCTTCATATTTTCCTTTTCCTTTCTTTTCCCTTTTGGAAATCATAGCAATAAAATCATCTAATGTTTTCTCTTCATCATCATCATCAAAATTACCAGAAGTGTTTGCAGATTTCTTACCACGAACTATTGCTTTGAAGGTTGTTTCACTCTTTGGTTCTGTCTTCAATCTTGAAATCTCAAAATCTGAGATTTTGTTGGTCAAAGTCTCTCTCTTGAAATTAGATGTAAGCTTCATGGTCTCATCAAGGATGTTGATCTTTCTTTCATATTCAGGAGTGAGAGTAGTCATTAACTTGTCCATAATGTCCTCCTCAGAAATCTCTCCACCATTGTTTTTGATTCCAACAACTGTTTCATTTATCCTTTGATTATAAGCTCAGATGTTTTCTTTAGGCAACATCTCTAAGGCATTGTATATTTTCTTCCATGTCTTTCTGCGTGCATCCTTTGCTTTTTTGTCTCCTTCAAACATGTCTTCTAGGTGCTTCCATATTTTGTCGGCTATATCCACCTTTTTTATTTCTAAAAATTCACCATTAGATAGGGTGTTGATAAGGGCTTCTTTAGCAATAGCATTTTGATGAAACAATTCCTTTTTCCTATTAGTAGCATCTTCTTGTGCAAGGTCTTCTAGGGTAGGTATCTTGGCTTCTTTGATAGTCACATCAAAAACTTCAAAACCAATGCACTATAAATGGGTCACCCTCTTGTTCTTCCAATCAAGAAAATTCTCTCCATCGAACTTAGGACTTTATTTCTTGAAGTACATCATCTGATCAACCTCAAGCTATTAAAATTTCTCTCTGAGGCACTTGGCTCTGATACCAATTGTTAGGAATAGTCCCAAGAGATAACTGAGAGGGGGGGGTGAATTAGTTATCTACAAGATTCAATTCTTTATCCAATTAAGTATTCTTAAACATAAAGCATAAACAAAATGAAAGAACACATGGACACAACACCAATATTTTGGTTACGGGGAAACCCAAATAGGTAAAAGATCCAGTGGGACTTGATACCCACTAATATACTGTACTAGTGTATAATGATCCTTGTTAGAAGATCCTTAACCTTGTTAGGAGTTGCTTTACAATATATTAAGTACAGTAGACTTGGTCAAGGGTCAGACCCTGTTAGGAGTCTTTTACAATTGTCCTTGTTAGGGGAGAGGATGCACTGTTTTAGAGCCCATTGCTCAAAGGTGCGAAGGCTACAACCTTTTGAATAATAGATACATACAATATCTAGATCTGGGTGAACTACGCTTTGACCTACTGTTTGGATCAGTTCCAATGAATAGCACAAGTACTTTACTTGGTCACATAGACCTTCTTTTGATGGCTCAACTCTTCACACACTCTTCTCTGCTCTGCTTAATCAACCATGAACCACACTTAAGAAATCACAAATGACTGCCTATAAATATCTTTCTTCCAAATGATATAATCAAGTCAACCTATTAGAACCACCTTGAAATCATATTAGAGAAACCATAAAAAAACTCCAATAAACATTCTGTCAACTCTACTATGCACACAACACATTCTGGGACCTGTCCAATAAGATAATTGTAGACACACGCTACACACTATCGGCTCTACCAAAACAACTGGATCTTTCTCTGTAAACTGAATTAACTCATGCGCTCTTAACTAAACATCAATAACACTTATCCAGGCTTAACTCCAAGGGAACATACCCTAAAGATAGGTGAAACTCAAGAACCAATAAAATATATGTCAGCTCATCTAAATAACCATAGGAAACTACTACTAGCGAATAGCAACGGCATAACTTCACTTCTACTCATCAACATACTATGCGTCAATAATTGAAACATCACTAACATGTCTTGAACATATATCCAAGTGCGCAAGGCTCCATGATAATTGTATGAACAACCATACATAGAACATTGTTTGTTATTCTGTCAGGAACACTACTGACACCAGCTACTATATAACTATCTATACTAATAGTTAACCTCAGCGCCCATGATATCATGTTGATATCATGTCCAAGCTACATATACTGAAAGCTTACTGCATAAGACTTCCACGCATGCTACTTTCCATATATTGTCATCAATGAAAAACATACAGTCAGTACTGGCCTACTGGAAAATCTCCAACACATTAGAATATAGTCGCAACACAAAATGATAACTATCGGTTGCTTACTTTGTTCTTCACTGGCACACACTGGCTATGCAACTTCAACTGATTGTATATTTCTCATCCTTTCATATATGATTATGCACTCATATAATAAGCATGAATATAGTCTAACCAACTTAACTTCCAGGGTGCATACCATAATTCTTCCGTACGCATGTGCGCTGATGCTCTAAGCTGCAGGAACTCTGTACACTATCCAATCTTCAACACTTGATCGATTTCTGATCTTCTCATCAAGTGCATTGACTCTAAATTTTTATATGACTTTGTTTCCATAATGACAACACTATATCAAGTCATATACATCAATATAGCCAACTTGCCAACAATCTCCCCCTTTATCATTGATGGAAACAAAGGAATATGGCCAAGTTCCTAACTGTCCTTAATAGGAAAAACTTTTTGTCATGTATACATATACTTATATCTCCCTATACATATTATGATCCATATTCTATACACAACTCCCCCTTTGACATTAATGACAAAGGTGTTTCAAAAAACTATATCTATACATACTCACTGAGGGAAAACATCAGGATATGCTATCTTTAGGTTCTGGATCTCCTTCTTCCAAAATGTGATCAAAGAGTTTACTATCTGGAGATGGGTGCATAGTGCATAATGTAGCTTCTCCATCTTCTTCAAGTTAGTGTTAGGACCATGATCATATGTTACCATTGTGGTGTCTATGTCCTTGATGTTCTGATTGAGTATATCTAATGAGGGCGCAGGAGCATTTCTGAGTTGTGTTTGCCTTGCCCTGATCTTTGACATTTATTTTTCTTCTTGCTCAATATTTTCTATTTGTCATTGGTATACATTATTACACATGTTTACATATGTGGATGTGTCTTTCACTAAATCCTTGATGTGCTCAATCATACCTTATGCCTCTTTTATTTTCTTGAAGTGGGCATTAGTAAGCTTATCCTGATCCATGTATTCTGCAATGATTTTTCTTCCTTGATCTGCAAGTTCTTTTAAGGATGGTTGACCAGTCTTGAGTGAGCTAAGGTCAAGTGCAAAGTTGTTCACCAATTCATTCAATCTCTTCTTTAGATACTTTTCTTCTGCAACTAGGGATGCAGATTCTTCAAGGCTTTGAGAAATTACTTTTGAAATGTGAGATGACTGTACTCACATCATCAATAGAATGTATTTTTGACACTTTCTTGTCCTCTGGCAACAAATTGTTTAGAATGTTTATTGATTCTACTAGGAGGGGATTCCTCATCACTTTTTTTTCTTTGGCCTTCTCCATGGCTAGGATGCTAAATTTTATCAAATCTTCTTCTTTCCATGAGTCCAAACTAGATGTGTCAGGTGTCAAACTTGACAACAATGCTACTGAAGGAGTGATGGGAGTGCTATCCATCACTTCTTATTTCACCTTGATTGACATTTCATCCTTTTTCTCACTTTCTTTTATCTTTTCTTTTTCTATATTTTCTTCCTCTTTTTCTATTTTTTCTTTTTCTATTTCTTTTTCTTCCATCTTTTCTTCTTCTTTCTCATTATCAATCAATACTTCTTCTTGATGAGTGGGAGGTGTGTTGCTGCATAACATTTCAGCTTCTTATGTTCTTACAAAAGCTTCCTCAAACTTATCCAAGTCTTTGTTTGAGGCCGCCATTGCAATCTCTACATTATCAATGAAGATTGTATCATGTTTTTGTGTTTTTGTCATAGGCACAGACTTATCTACCTTTGTTTGAGTTTCTACTGTAGGTGCTAAATCCTAAGGACCTATAAATAGTATATTGGTGGTCTCTTTTGCTTTGTCTTTCTCACTAGGTGCTTGAGTGATGGGTACAGACTTAGGTTTCATGTGCTTCTCTAAGAATACCTTCTCAAAGGCCTTCTCTATTTCCTTAGTTATCAGCTCATAGTCTTTGTTCATAATGTGTAGTTTTCTCATCTTTGTTCTTAAGTGTGGCTTCACCAAATTCAATAATAGTGTCTTTTCTTAACAGAACATACTGGAAGACTGGAATCAAGTGTTTGTTCCTTGATTCTAAAGTCTTCTTAAGTGGCTTGTCTCTTCAAGGTATCCATAATCTCTCATACCTTATCTGGGATAGCTATCTTCAATTCAAGAACTGTCTTCTTGAATTTTATCATGTGTTTGATCAGCATCTCATGAATCTCTGACTTATCAATTTCATGATATTTTCCATAAAACTTGGCTATCTGATCTAGCCTTCCTTCTTCTACTACTCTAGTCCTTAACAATTGAAGACTAGGTATGACTCCTACTTCCGGAGGTGGCTGCACATTTTTCAATTTGCTTCTTGTGGCTCTAGCTGAAGGGTGACTTGTGGCGGTTTTTTTTCTCCTCTTGGGAATCTTAGGAGATGCATATGTGGACTCAATATCAATTGTAAGAGTGGGCACAAGACTAATATCATCAATTTTACCCTATTTATCCTTTGGATCATTAGTCTTCTCAATCTTTACCTTTTTCATCTTGGGATCATCAGACTTAGCTTCCACTGTGGATGCACTCTCAATTTCCAAAGCAATCTTTTCTTCCCTTGCTTTGTCTAGGTCTTCTTGTGTTACTCCATGAATTCTGAGTATCTTAGACATAATCTTAGAGGCTTTTCTCTTAGTTTCTGCACTGTTTAGTTTAGCATCTATCTCTCTTGTCTTCTCCCCATAAGTTCCCCATATTGGCTCATTAGGGTCAGTAGGAGAAAAAATCAATACTTGAGGATATGCTTCTAAAACTTGTTCCTCTACTTCATATCCAAGTGGATGAATCCACTTTGTTCTAGGTACAACTGCCTCCATGCATGTCGTATCTGTTTCAACCATAAAACAAATAGTATCCTTGTATTTCTCAACTATGTTTTCTAGAATTATGTACCTCATTTGCATCTTGACCCTTAAGGTCTTCAACTCCAATGTTATGTAATCTCTCAAAGTACTTTCAGTGGTTGCCTTGTAAGATATCTGTGGCATGTTTGGAATGGACTTGTCCAAATATGAATTTGATACTTTCCCAACTATATGTAGGTACATGTAAATGATCAAAGACCCAAACATGAATATCTTGGTCTTGTCATGCTTGATTACCTTGATATTGTCAATCAATTGTGTGTGCAAGATCTCACAGAGTTTGAACTCCCCATCTTCCTTCACAAGTCTGATGGCTGCTTGAATTGTGCTTGCAGACACACTATTCACCCTGCTAGTGTGATGAAACCTGTATCCAAGTATCATAAACATCAATTTGATGTCAGCTTGCTCAATAGGCTCAATTGTCATCCCACACCTATCACTCCTTGACTTACATGTTTTCTCAACAATTTTCCTATGATCCTTTCCTACTAGAAGGATGACGCCTGTCTTTGGGAACCTTGTCATCTCATATATCAGGTCACTAGTAATTCTAATCGGTACATCACCTATCCAAAATAGGTCATCAGGAATTCTGCTCAAAAGTATTTTAATCCATTCTATCTCATAGAATTTATATGTTGTAGCATACTCTACTATGGGGTGATCATTCCACTTCACATATTCATCCAGGAAGGTTTTGTCTAGTTTTAACATTGATTCCATGTGCGCCCTTACCCTGTCCAATCCTACTAGTTCCTTCTTACAATAGATGTAAGCCCTAATGTCTTCCACATGCATAATGCCCATAGGCATGCAGGAGAATGCTCCCTCTAAGTCATCTAGGGTAGAGTTAAATGGATTCTTTTTAAACACATATCTTTTCTTTTTTGCAACATCAAATACTATGGGAGTGGCCATCACTTACTTGATTTATCGCTTTCCAAGTGTTCACTAAGATAATCCGAAGACTTCTGAATCAACATGATGAGCTAGGGTTTTTGCAACTGATCAATTGTGCTGCTAATCACTGATAGATCAATCTCCAAGTCTTCACAATAACTTCTAAGGCTCTTTCTACTCTTCAATCACTCTGAATTTGAATGCAATGAGTAATCAAACAACTTTTTGTGTACTTAAAGTGAAAATTTTGCCATTAATGCTTGTCGCGTAAACTAGGTTGTCACTTAAAAATTTCCAACTTGACTTCTACTAACAATTAGTATGTGTGCTCTTGCACGAAGGTTCCTTTATACTCCAAAAGCTTAAGTTCAAAGATGCATACTCTAAGAGTGAGTATACCAGCCACGCAGGGGTCTAGAGCTAAATTAGCTCCCCCTATGACCTTGAGGGCCATTTATCTAGATGTAGATGGTGCTTCCATTGTGGATGCATCCAATACATTCTCATCAACTTTGTCCTTCTTTCCTTCTGACCAAATCAAGCTTGCATCCTCTAAGGCTTTCACAAAACTTTGAGATATGTCCAGCCTTGTTACAAGAGTGACAAATGAATGGAGCCCTTATATTCCTTAGCACATTGACATGAGTCACCAGTTTACATTGTCTCATTGAGTGACCATTATAGTTACATATATGACATGTAACATTCTGAGAACTTCTTACATTTTTCTGATTCTAATTTCTCTGATCATGTTGAATCATGTTCTTACTATTCTTGCAATTCATAGCTTTATGACCAAATTTATTGCATGAATAACAGTAACCATTCAAAGGTATTACCTCTGTATAGTTCCTTGCTATGTGTCCATGCTTGTTACATGCATAACAGGTGTGTTCTATAGGCTTGCACTCATTCTTAGGTGGTTTAGTATGATCCTTGGTCTGACTTCTAGTCTCTTTAGCATCTGAGGTTCCTTCTGGTGCTTTCATTCTTTCTCACATGTTATCAATTTGATTATGTGCTTCATTGTATCCAATGCAGCTAGTATATCCTTTAGCTCTTCTTGCATATAACTAAGATTCTATTAAATCAGAACTGGTGTGTAATTTATCAATGTGATTTTTAGCCTCTTTCAATTCAGATTCCAAGCTTTCCTTGTTGTTTTTTAGTTCTAAGATTTCCATGTTTGCTTGCCTCAATTCTTCATTCAGTTGAAGGTTCTCTTTGACCTGTTCATCATAGACTTCCTAATTGTTAGTTAGCTTATCATCAAACTCTTCAAGTTGTTCTTTTAAGGATTTATTTTCTTCATTCAACTTCTTGACCATTGTCCCTAGATCACTGCAAGAGCATTCTTTCAAATCTTTCCTTAGCCTTTTGATGACTAATTGAGCATCACTAAGTTTATCCCTTAGTTCTTCAATTTCTCTTTCAGACTTGTCTAGGTCTTCAAGAGCAGCTTCCAGATTCCTTTTCAGATGTTTCATTTCTACTTTTTCCATGATCTCCTCAAGTGGTTAAACTTATTTGCTGAGTACCAGAGATCTAATACCAATTGTTAGGAATGGGAACACTAAGGAGGGGGGTTGAATCAGTGTTCACTGTATTTTAACTTTTTACTTTAATCTTTAAACTAAACTTGAATGCTTAAGAACTGAAATAAATATTCACATAAACATGAAACATGAAATCAACACATGACACCAATATGGTTACGGGGAAACCCAAATAGGTAAAAACCCCAGTGGGAATTGACACCCACTAATATTTTGCACTAGTGTTTTGTGATCCTTGTTAGAAGATCCTTAACCCCGTTAGGAGTTGCTTTACAATGCATTAAGTACAGTAGACCTTGTTAAGGGTCAGACCCTGTTAGGAGTCTTTTACAATAGTCCATGTTAGGCGAGAGGACGCACTATCCTAGAGCTCACTGCTCAAGTGGTGAAGGCTACAATCTTCTAATCTCAGATACACACTATATCTACAAGATGAACTATCACTGTGACACTACTTGTCAGATTATTTCCTTTGATGCGCTGATGCTTTGACCTCTTGCAAAGATCTAATACATCTTATTGGCTCTTCACATACTTTTTCTCTACTTAACACAACTCTTTTTTCAATTTCCATCTAGAATACAATGGGTGCATCTTATATTTATACGCGCATAAAAAATAAACTAGGTCAGCCCTTAAACCTATTATATACAATGCTTCCAAATGAATTGGCTTAAGCATGTTTACAATCAAACATATATACATGTCAAAAACCTAATTACAATAGGCACATAGCCCTTACATCATTAGAATATAGTCACAACACAAAATGATAACTATCAGATGCTTAATATGTTCTTCACTGGCACACACTGGCTGTGCAACTTCAACTGACTGTATCTTTCTCATCCTTGCATATCTGATTATGCGCTCATAGACTAAGCATGAATATAGTCTGACCAACTTAACTTCCAGGGTGCATACCATAATTTTTCTGTACGCATGTGCGCTGATGCTTTGAGCTACAAGAACTCTGTACACTGTCCAGTCTTCAACACTTGACCGATTTCTAATCTTCTCATCAAGTACGCTAACTCCAAATTGCTATATGACTTTCTTGCCATAATGACAACACTATATCAAGTCATATACATCAATATAGCCAACTTGCCAATAGAAGCCTCCAAAACTAGGGAATGTTCTAGAAAATAGGAACAAGGAATGAACATGCAGAACATCATTGAAGGAAGAAGCTGCAAACTCTATCAAGAAGTAACTATTGATCTACAGAACCTTCACTAAAATAGAATATGATCAAGTAGAGAAGACTGTAATCTGCATGAGTGCCCTCAAATGACACTACTTGAATCAGGAGGTAAAAAAAGGAAAAAAAATGAAATCAAAGATACAGATGGCTTAAAACACCAAATCCTGAAGAGCTAATCAATCAAAGATGGAAGTGTGCCTCCAAAAAATAGGAATGAAAGAGTGTCCAAAAAATAGGAACAAATAGTAAATACATAGCTCACTCCATCGAACCAAGGAACCAGAAGAACCAACAGTAGAACCCCCCCCATAATGCTGACAAGGGAGTGGTGATAGATACACTGAAAAGATTGGCCAATAAGAAATGCATCATGAAAAATAAAGAACATCAAAGGTGTAGAGAGAGTACAAACACAAATAAAGATATCCTAAGGCTAATATCATTGGAGGAACACTCACATGACAAAGGTTGATGACAAACAAAGGTAAACCTCAAACCCCCCATGGCACTTTATAATGTAGTGTGAGTACAAAGGACACAATTTTGTGTAAGATCCCAAGCATGCAATAGAATGACACTTTATCTTAGCGTGTTTACATAAAATAATTCTTACAAAAGATGTATACCATGATTAAAGATTACAAAATGCTTCTAAAACAAGAAGAAAAACCTAAAATGAACCATCCCACAAAAGGAAGAGATCCCAAGACGTGAAACATCCAAGATATTCACCAGAGTGCAGAAATGTAAAAAAAAATGAATAAAATATACCTAAAGTAGAATTTGGAAAAATGACTCATAGCACTAGAAAGATCACAGAATAAGATTTCCAATGATATATTGTTTTCCAAAAACGGAGTCCAGATGTGCAAGATATGGCTCCTAGAGTGCAAAAAAGAACTTCTGGCTTTGACAACAAAAAAACCATCAAAAAAAAAAAAATCAAAAATTCAAACCTCTAGATTTGGATAGAGTTCGGAAAGAGCTTTTTGAATATATCTTGTTTTCCCTATTTCAACACCATATGCTCAAGTTATGATAAAAAACCACAGGGTACTTCAGAAGGCCCTAAAATGGTGTAGAAGTTGCTGACACAGTGTTGACATCAACAATCAATGAATGTAAATTTGAGGGCTAAATGGTCGTCATAGCAAAAAAGAAATAGGCCCCTGGGGCCAAAAATTTGGGGCCCCTAGTCATATGGGCAACTAGGAGGTTATAGCTAGGGGTTGGGGCTCTGGCTCCTTCCTTGCATATGACTGTGAGCTTGCATGTGGGGGCCAAATCTTCAGGCTAACTGTCGATCACCTTAGCAATCATGATGGTGACATTTGGGCACTGCAGAAGTGATCGCGGCATCATTGCGGGCCACTGGGTGGTGGCACCTGGGTGACACGACCGCACAATTTGTTTTTCTTGAATTGTGCACTCTGCCTCGGGATTCATGCTAGAGTCGTACGACCCTGGTGAAAAAAAAAATTTCCTCTCCCTGCAACGTTGTCCAAATTAGAGACATTTTATATTAAAATAGGGGTTCTTGGGCACTACAAGCTCAACGAAGAGGTTTGTTTGAGCTCAAACGGACCAGAAAAAGTGTGACCTCCTCGAGATACATGGCAGGGTCATACGATCCTGGTGCAAATTGTTTTTGCCACATAATGAAACTTTGTCCAAATTGGATAAATTTTATATAGAAATAGGGGTTCTTGAAAATTTTGAATGTAACGATGAGGTTTGTTTGTGCCCAAAGTGACCAAAAAAAGAGTTCCCCCAAGATCTGACAGAAAATCTTTTGAAAATGTAGATTTGATGAACAAGGCCAAATCTCTCAAGAAGAGGACAAGGACATGAAGATCTGAATATCTGATACCATGTTGGAGTTGATGAGAGAACAACCCACAACTCCCAAAAATACCTACATGCAAATACCTATCATAGAAAGAGAGAAGCAAAAGCTATGGAGGCCTAAACATAAGGATCCATGAAAGATGAGACATTCTTGATGTGCAAAAATAAAAGTTGTACTTCAATAATAAAAAATTTGTTATGTTCACAAGAGAGATCAATCTTTATAAAAGGAGATCAAAACCCTAAAAGGAAACCTAGGTTGCATAATAATAATTAATAAAAGAATTAATCATTATATGCCTAAAGTTTAACTTAAGTAAAAAAAGAGGAAATAAGTGACTTAATAATTAAATCAATATGATTTAATTAATAATAAAAATAACTTATTACTCTAACAACAATGTCATAAATTGTATGCACTACATAAGTGTGTCAAATGCCACACTTGTGTAGTTCCCATTTTAGCGTGTATTCATTTTTCCATGTATTATATGACTTTTTCTATACATAATTACATTATTCCTCTCCATTTAATTAATGTGGACCCTTAATTATAGGTGTGCCCTCTTTATTTATTTCATTCAAATATTATCTCTTGTGTACTTTGGTTGAATATTCCACTATTAGGGGTCTTTTACACATTTCCATTTATCACACCCTAATTTAGCACACATTTTTAGAATCCCCATGACCAAATTGACCCATAAATAAAATTAGAGCCTTTTTTCCCTTGTAAAGGGTGACTTGGGATGTATGGGGTGACCCATGTTTTCCCATACATTGGGAGGTGCTCGTTACATGCTAAATTGGGCCCAAATTTGAATCAAAGAAAGATATTATGATTTTGGGTTGGATTTCAACTCATTGTCAACCTCCAAGTTTTATGCCCCAAAATTGCCAAGAGAGGTATAAAACAATGTTACCTCTCCCATTTTGGCATCCACAATTTATCCACAACAAGCGCGCACACACACACACACACATAAGGCAAAAAGGGGAGAAGCAAGCAAGAAATCAAGAAATCAATCATCTTTGGCATGTCATCCCTATGAACCATTCAAGGAGAAATAAATCATTCATCTATTCATTATGGTAATCCTAGAAATCATAATGCAAGCATGCCTTTTATGATATCATTTTAGGTCTTTGTGGAGTCATATTTTTTCATCCACTTGTGATCTCATTGCAAGAGGCACTTGCATCATAAAGGTATAAGACATTTATCAAGCCTCTATAATTGAAAAAACACATCCTTTCCTTTCATAAAAGTTTAATTTAATTTTAAGGTTAATTCCTAAACATGGATTTGACTAAGGCAAACCCATTTCTCCCAACATTTTTTTTTTTTGTGTGTGTAGGTAAGAGGTGGCATAATTTTAGATCCAGTTACAGAAAGACCTAATAGTCTAATTTAGATCCTTGTCTTCCTCATCACTTTTTGGCATGTCAAGGATAACTCCTACAAGTAGGGGTGAGTCTAGTCACCTCCTATAGAAACAAACATTTTGGGCTGAGATCTTGTGGATAGGTAAGTCTTTGTGTCAGCTTCTCAGATTTGGTTCTAGAATTTTGTATATTAGTTTGTTTTTTCCTTTGTACATATGTTGTACTTTATTTTTCATTTCTTGACTCCTGTTGCATAATCAATGAATCCACATAATGAAGGAAAACCCTTATGCCCATTAAATTCTTGAGTCTTTCTTAAGCCTAGTCGGTTGTTTTAATTCCTAATGTATTTGAGAGAAACTTGGGTGGAATCTTCCTAGTTTGATTCTCCATTCTAGTGATTTCCCATTGCCCCTATTTGTTTTCATTACAAAAGACTACAAAAGCACTTTTAGAGTATATTAGGAGAGCTAATACTAAACTTTTGGAGACTTAAATAGGAATGTTTAGCTAAGGCCTAAGTAATGGTGCTCGGCTTGGATTAAATTTCTAACTCATGGAGCAATTTATTCTTTTGGACCTATCAAATATTAAGGCTGTCATTAATGAAGAGTTTGTGAGTGAATTGTAACCCTAATTTATAAAGCAATATCTCTAGGATTATGTGTAGAGTTTTTAAATGTTGTTGTGAGTAGAATTGTGTGTGTATGAAAGGATAACATGTTGCAAAATTTAGGATTTTAAGTAAATAATGAAAGTGAAGAATCTATAAATTTAGAATAATTTAATGATATTGAACTTGTATAAATATAATAGATTTCTTTGAACAAAAATGTTATAACTCAATTCTATTTGATGAAGTTTTAAAAAGTTATGACAATTATTAAAAAAAATACATCCTCTTAAATAGAGAAACTATGAAGAAATGATTCATCCAAACCAAGTATCACCCCCTTTACCATCTACATAAAGAAGAGTTTATTAAAATATATATTGAATGTACCTTTTAAATAGAGGAAGAGGCAAGGAGAATATAGTTTTTGATATAGTATCTTCATATTTTGAGAGATAAATTCTTTGATATTGAATTGTCTATAGATAAAAGTATAGTAAAAATATAAGTAAAATAATATATCTTCAAGTACAATAAATCTAATAAATATTTGAAGGAAAATATATCTACAATGCTTACACAAATAAAACAGAAGAAAGAGTGAGAAACCTCAATAGTGACACTCCAAATGAAATAAAATCTAGCCAAATTACCTATAAAGGCACCAAAGTAGAAACTAAACATTTCTTAGTACTAGTTTCTACCCAAAGAATGAATGAAACGAGGGATGACTATATGAAGCTCTATGACTTTGGTAGGACCTTAACGGATGAAACACACAAGTGGAATATGGAGTGTCCAGTACAAATTACAATAACAAAATGCAGATCAATATACTAAACAGTATATAATCAATGAGAAATAGAAAAAAGCAGTTACTGTTGTGCCATGTTAATGACATAATATCTGTATTGCAGTAATCAATTATCGAAAAAAAGAAGAGCAGTCATTGTTGTACTAAGACGAGCTTTAAGCAAAAGAGAATTCTTCATTAAAAGTGTTTCTCTACACTTGTAAAGAGTCTCTTCAACTTAGGTCATGAATTTCAGAGTCTTTTGAAATCTACTCAATTTTGATGTCTATAACTCTTTGTCTTCTATGGAATGATGTCTATAATTTTGATGTCGTCAACCTTCTATTATTTCAAAATATGTTAAACATGAAATACTCTACTATTACTTATGGAAAAATGGTTTGAATAACAGTGTGGTCATCAAGCTTAGAAATATTTCACACATGAAAAAGCTCTATGTTTTCCTAACTACCCACCAAAAGTAACGTTGAAAAAGGTTGATATTTTCAGCTGAAAAATGCTCTTATTATTTCCCATCTACCCACCGAAAGTAACGTTGAAAAATGCTCAAGAACAGGAATCTGACACACTTATTTTCCTGCCAAGCAAATATCATATTCGATTAAAGGAAATTCAAACACATGAAACTTTCATTGCTGAGAAATAGTCCATGCATGCAAGAATTTAACAGATAATGCCAGAAAATGATTGAACACATTATGGAATGGTCGTACATTAAGCTGAAGCTATGTTCAGACTATATAGTAGAAGAAACCTTTTTGAAACCTTTTTGCTCTGTCTTTTTTTTTAATCTTCAGTGGTAACTAGAGTACATCTCATTACTATTCTTAAAAGGACTCCTAGAAAGCATTATGTATTGGGGATCCAATTCACATTTATGAAATGTTGCTTTTCTAATATGATCAAGCACAATGATATTTAATATAGAGAAAATAATGGGTTTATAAATATTATTGTAATGGTAAAATTTGTATGTTTATGCTATTTTTCAATTAATTTTGTATTTATTTTATTGGAATAATTTTTATGCGATTATATAGTTGGGTGAATCCATAAAAGTGAGTTTCATTTTTGGGGACAAAAGATTTTCAGTCAAGTGCAAAAAATGCCTTTTTGGGTTCTTACTCGAAGTAGGGGTCTTCGGCTTACCCCTTCGTGCGAAGACCCTGACGTGGGCGAAGACCCCCTTCGCCCGAAGTACCCCTATGCCAGATTCCCTACAAATTTTCGACGGAGGGGTCATTTTCACAATAATTGTTTCCGGAGAGCTTGTGGACACCTAGAGTTGGAGCGAACCCCCTAATGACCTTGTTGCCTTCTTTTCGACCTCCTTCGACCGTCGTATATTTCGGGTACACACATTTTTCCTTTTTTCAATTATTTTTTATTGTAAATTATATGTTTATAAATTATTTTGGTTCGTGTTTTTATTTTCAAATAGTTATTTCATTTTCGCTAATTTTTAATTTTAAAAAATTAGATTTAAGTTACAAAATTATGTTAGTAAATGTTAGAAAATACTAGAAAATTTTAGATTTTTAGTAATCTTTGTTCTTGTTTTTAAATTATTTTTAATTAGTAATGTTAAAATGTTAGTTTTAAATTATTTTTATAAGAAAATTTTAGAACATTAAGAAAATTTAGAAAAAATTAAAACCCTGGGAAAATTTACAAAAACTTGAAACTTTAGGAAAATTTAGAAAAAATTGAAACCTTAGAAAAAATTAGAAAATTATTAGAAAATGTTTGAAAATTTTAAAACTTTGTCTCTCCTCGTGCACCTTAGGACTCTCTCACCAAACTCCTTAATACTATGTCCACACCCTCTTAAGACTCTCTCTCTCTCTCTCTCCCCGCCCATTAAGACTCTATTTCTTTCTCAGTACTATTTGCCACTAATTAAGACTCTCTCACCAAACCCCTTAAGATACCCCTGTTAGAGTAATAGTCTTTTAGGTTATTAATTAAATCATTTTGATCTAATTACTAACTCACCTATTCACTCTAGTTGCTTAAGCCAACCTTAGGGTTTCCCTTTTAGGGTTTCGTGATTCTTTTTATAAGGATTCACCTCTTTGTATTTCATAATAGATTAAAATATCATATTATAATATTGTGCATATGATGTCTCTAGCTTTTTGGCCTACATAGATTTTTCTTGCCTTCTATTTTTTGCTTCTTCCATGTGACAGGATTATGCATGCAGGTGTTCTTGGGAGATTAGTCTTTCACCTAATCTAACATGGTATCAGAGCTTCCCTACTACTGCCTATTCTGGTATTCTTGAAGCAGGTTTTTTCAGTTCTGGTATTCTCTGCAGGACGTTATTTTTTGTTTCTTTTTTGCCTGCAAGAAAGAAAAAAAATTGGAGCACTTTGGGCAAAAACCGACCTCACAGTTGTGTTTAGAAGGCCCAAAAACCCCATAATCCATATAAAATTTGTCCATTTTGGACAACTTGACTCCAAGGAAAAAAAATTTTGGTTTCCAGTGCCGTACGGGCACAAAAACTGAGAAAAAATATTTTAAAAATTAATTTTTTATTGATTTTTACGTTAAAAATAATGCATGCAATGGTTTTTGGCCCGCCACCAAGCGGCCACCCGGTGGCCACTGCAGCTCTTCCCCACGCCTCCGCGCGTCGCTCAACACTCCGTCACACCGCTCCTCCACCACAGCGCCACCTGCATCGCGCCGCTCCATTGCAAAGCCTCCTCCGCACTGCTCCGCCCATTGGCCAGCTCCTAGTCCTATGGGGGACTTCTCTATAGCCCCCAGCGACTGCTCTATAGCCCCTGGTCACCCACATGACCAGGGTTCTTTTTTTAAACCCCCAAGGGAATTGAGCCTTGACGGTCATTTGGACGTCAAATTTAGGCTCGTGTTTGCTAACATCAACAGATTTTTCCTCTTTCTTGAGCTTTTTAAGGGTACCTGGGTTTTTTGGCCGTATCTTGGGCATACGGTATCAGATTTTTGACTTCTTTATATTGTCGGAAAGCTCTTTCTGAGCCCAATCCAATGGTGGGTTTGATTATCAATTTTTTTTTATTTTGATGGCATTTTTTTATGTCAAAGTCCGATATTTGTTTTTGCCTTCCGGGTGCCCTATCTTGCTCATTCGGACTCTATTTTTGGCAAACGAAATATCATTGGAAAGCTAGTTCTATGAGTTTTGTAGTGGCAAGGGTCTTTTATCTAGATTTTACTCTAGGTTCTCTCTCCTCTAAGTTTTGCACTTTCACACTATGGCAGATTACTTGGGTTCTACAGGTCCTAGGATCTCTTCTTCTGTTCTTTTGGCTCACTCTTTTTTTTGACTTTTTGAGCATTGTATGCTTCTCTTCTGTAGCATTTTTTTTTGTAAACACACTACGATAAAGTGTCTGCTTCTGCATATTTGGGATTTTGAGCACCTTGTGTTTTTTTGTACTCACACTCAGTTATGATGTTTTGCCTTTTGTGATCATCCACCTTTGTCAAGTGAGTGTACCTTCCATGTCATTAGCCCATGCTATGTGTCCAGAAGATCAATTCTTCTTCTTCGACAGTGCCCTTTATCCTATGCTTGTACTTCAGTTGCACTGTTGGTGTTCCTGATTCTTCTTCTTGCAAATGTTTCTGGCATTGCATTTGCTTTAATACCACTTGTTACAAGTAGTGGCTTCTGTTGCACCAAAAGGTCAACCTTTTGGTGCAACGACAACCACTACTTGTAACAAGTGGTATCCACTACTTGTAACAAGTGGTATCAGAGCTTGGTCAAATGTTCAAATCCCCTCAGGTAGCTCTGAGGGGGAGATTGTTAGAAAAATGGTCAGTGCTCCCCTCAGGATTCGTGACATGGTTTAATAGCCTCTTGTGTCTTCTATAAGTCTAGTGGTTGTATCAGGCATTAACAGGTTGATCTTTTGGTGTAACAGCAACCACTACTTGTAACAAGTACCCCCACCCCATTAAAAATGTCTCCACACTCTTTAACACTATTTTTCTCCCCACTTAAGACTCTCTCTCCCCACCCCTAAAGATTCCCCCCTTAGGGCTCTCTCTCCACACCCCTGAAGACTCTCTCTCCTCTTAGAATTCTCTATCTCTCCCCTAGGACTCACTCTCTCCACTTAAGACTCTCTATCTCTCTCCCCGCCCATTAAGACTCTCTCTCCCCTATGTATTTATCAAACCTTGATAAAAAAAACATTGTCCAAACTTTCAAAATATAGGAAACTCAAACCTTTTCGTCTTGTTTCAACTTTCCATCTAGGTGTCTGATAGTCTTCCTCACTTGCATCTGTCATCCTAGATAATCTCTCTCTCTCTCTCTCTCTCTCTTATTACTCTCTCTCATTAGTGCAAGAGCACCTAGGTAATGAGGCTTACTTCCTAGTTGTTCTTGGATTGTACTTGACCTTATCCAAGTCAAGGAATGGAATAAGACTACATGGGAGTCTAGTAGTTAAGTAATTAGGATAAGTTTTGGACTTGGCACTAAGTTGCCACTAGTTGGTCTTAGCATGCCAAGTTGGCCAAATAGGGCCTAGTGTGTGGAGAATGCTAAAATAGGTTAATAATCTTATTTTTAGAGTGTTTCAAGCTTTAGAATAGAGTTGAGGTTAGTTGGGTCACATTGAGGACTTTTAACTTGGGTTAGTACAAAGGTGCTATGACAAAAAGTAAAAGTTGTCAAAGTTGCTCGAGAAACTTTGACATCATTTTTGACAACTTTTGACAACATTCAGACAAGAAGCGTCCAAATGCCCTAATGGTAGTTAAGGATCAGGCCAGGTATTTTCTAAGCTTAGAAGTAGTATAAAAGACTTTAGGAGAGAAGGTACAAGGTTAGACATTATGAATACATAGTTCCCAAGATAGATTCTATATTTTCATTCTCAATGATTTCAATACAGTCTACAAGAGTTTGAAACTAATCATTGGGACATGATTGGAAAAGACTTTTTTTTTTGTAATTTTATTGCTTCTATGTAAATTCTTTCTCTGTATATAGGTTTAGTGTATTTTTATTTAGTTTTGTTTTCTCTTGTAAAGCCAAACCCTCACTGGATTGTACCTTTCCAGTTTGAGAGGTTGCGGTGTAAATATGGTTCCACCATGAATTCCCTCCATGGAAACTTGATGGCTCCTAAAGGAAGTAAAGTGGAACCCTTGTACAATATGTTTCTTCTTGTATAGGTGCCAAAAGTGATGGGAGCTCATTTTGGTGGCTTTCCCTAGGCAAGACAGGGTTTCTCAGGTAAGAGCAAGCCTATGACAGTGAATGTTTTTTTAGGAATGGGAACACTGAGAGGGGGGGTGAATTAGTGCTCACTATATTTTATCTTTTTACTTATTCTTTAAACTAAACTTAAATGCTTAAGTATTGAAATGAACATCCACATAAACATGAAACATGAAATCAACACATAACACCAATATGGTTACAGGGAAACCCAAATAGGTAAAAACCCCGGTGGGAATTGACACCCATTAATATTTTGTATTAGTGTTTTATGATCCTTGTTAGAAGATCCTTAACCCTGTTAGGAGCTGCTTTACAATGCATTAAGTATAGTAGAACTTGTAGAGGGTTAGACCCTTTTAGTATTCTTTTACAATATTCCATGTTAGGGGAGTGGACACACTATCCTAGAGCTCACTGCTCAAGTGGTGAAGGCTACAACCTTCAGATCTCAGATACACACTATATCTGCTGGATGAACTGTCACTATGACACTGCTTGTCATATCAATTCCTTTGATGCGTTGATGCTTTGACCTTTTGCAAAGCTCTAATACATCTTATAGTCTCTTCACACACTTCTGCTTTGCTTATCACAACTCTCTATCAACTTCTATATTAATTACAATGGGCACATCTCTTATTTATATGCACATACAAAATAAACAACTAGGTCGGCCCTTAAACCTATTACATACAACACTCCAATTGAATTAGTTCAAGCACATTTACAAACAAACATATATACATGTTAGCAACCTAATTACAATGGGTGCATAGCCTTTACATCATTAGAATATAACCCCAACTCAAAATGATAACAATCGGTTGCTTACTTTATTCTTTTTTGGCACACACTGGCTGTGTAACTTCAACTATTTGTATCTTTCTCATACTTGCATATCTGATCATGCGCTCATAGACTAAGCATGAATATAGTATAACCAACTTATCTTCTAGAGCGCATGCCATAACTCGGTCATATGCATGTGCGCTGATACTCGAAGCTTCAGAAACTCTGTTCACTGTCCAGTTTTCAACACTTAGCTGATTTCTGATCTTCCCATCAAGTGTGTTGACTCCAAACTGCTATATGAATTTGTTTGCATAATGAAAACACTATACTAATTCATATACATCAAGATAGCCAACTTGCCAACAATCTCCCCCTTTGTCATTGATGGCACCAAAGGAATATGGCCAAGTTGCTAACTGTCCTTAATACAAAAAAATTTTGTCTTATATCTCCCTACACATATCTTTCTATCTTATATCTCCTTATATATATCTATACTCCATATTCTACACATACTCCCCCTTTGACATTAATGACAAAGGTGTGTCAAAATTGAATCTTCAAAAACTTACTATGATAGAACATCCGGATATGCAATCTGTAGATTGTGGATCTCCTTCTTCCAAAATGTGATCAACAAATTTTCAATTTGTAGATGGGTGCATAAGGAATACTGTAGCTTCTCCATCTTCTCCAGATCAATGCTAGGACCTTGATCATATGTCACCATGGTGGCATTGAGCTCCTTGATATTCTGATTTAGTATATCTAATGAGGGCGCAAGAGCATTTCTTAGCTAAGTCTGCCTATCCCTTATCTTGATCATCTCTTTTTCTGCCTTCTCAATCTTGTCTAACTATCCTTGGTAGACATTGTTGCACGTGTTCACATCAACAGATGGATCTTCTACTGATTTATTTATGTTGTCAATCATGACTTCTACCTCTTGTACCTTTTTGTATAGATCACCAATTAACTTGTCTTGGTTCATACATTCGGCAATGATCTTTCTTCCCTTTGCTGTAAACTCCTTCAGGGATGCTTGACCAACCTTTAGTGAGCTCAGGTCAAGTGTATAGTTGCTAAACAATTCCCTAAATATTTTCTTCAAGTACTTCTCCTCTACAACTAAGGATGCAGATTCTTCTAGGCTAGAGAAATTGTTTTTGAATTGTGAAATGATTGCACTTACATCATCAACAGAGCGTACCTTGGACACTTTCTTGTTTGCAGGTAACAAAATGTTCAGTATGTTCACAAACTCTACAAGGAGAGGATTCCTCATCAATTGTTTCTCCTTGGCCTTCTCCATGGCTAAGACGTTGAACTTAATCAGGTCTTCTTCTCCCCATAAATCCAAACTGGTTGTGTCAGGTGTCAAACTTGACAACCATGCTACTAAGGGAGTGATGGGAATGCTATCCATCACTTCTTGTTTTACCTTAATTTTTTTAGCTGATGTTTCATCTTTTTGTTCACTTCTTTTTACCTCTTCTTCTTCTTTTTGTTTTTCAGCTTCTTTTTCTTTTTCTTTCTCATTTGTTATATCCTCAATCAAAATTTCTTCTTGATGAGTAGGAGGAGTGTTACTACATAAGATTTTAGCTTCTTGTGTGCTCACAAAAGCTTCTTCAAACTTGTCCAATTCAGTGCCAGTGGACGCCATGGCTATCTCCACATTATCAATGATAATGGTGCTATCTTTTAGTGACTTTGTCATGGGTGTAGACTTAACTGTCTCTATTTTTGTTTCAACTATAGGCACTGAGTCTTGAGGACATGTCACTAATGTATTAGTGGGCTCTACCACCTTGACTTCCTTTAAGGGTGCTTGTGTTGTGGGTGCAGTAGTTGGATACATGTGCATGTTCATGAATACTTTCTCAAATGCCTTCTCTATTTCCTTAGCAACAAGATCATAGTTCTTGTCCATAATGTGCAAAGTTCTTAACTTGGTTCTGAGATGTGGCTTTACTAAGTCTAACAATAGAGATTTCTCTTCTAAGGAACATACTGGAAGAGTGTCATCTAGAATCTTTTCCCTTATCCTTAAATCCTCTTCAATGGCTTGTCTCTTTTGGAATTCTAGGATGTTCCATACATTGTCAGGGATCATAGTCTTAAGTTCCAAGACTACCTTCTGGAACTTCAGCATTTGTTTTACTATCATTACATGTATCTTAGATTTGTCTATCTCACTATATTTTTCATAAAACTTTCCTACTTGATCAATTCTCCCCTCATTAATTATTCTTGCACTTAGCACATTGAGACTAGGTTTGAAACTTACTTCAGGAGGTGTTTGTGAGTTTTTTCCATTCCTTGTTACTCTTGAGGATGGATGACCAATTCTAATCTCTTTCTTCCTCTTTAGCATTGCCTTATACTTAGGAGGAGCAGTAAGGTTAATGGTTTCTTTGGGCACAAAAGGAGTAACATCAGTTTTACCCTTCTGTTCATCAAATTTTTCAATCTTCACTTTCTTCAGCTTAGGATCATTTGATTCTTCCTTTACTGCATCTACGCTCTCTAATTCCAAATCAATCTTTTGTTCCCTTGCTTTTTCTAGGTCTACTTGAGACACTCCATGTATTCTCAAAATCTCAGAGGTAACCTTGGCAACCTTCCTCTTTATTGTTGCATTGTTTAGTTTAGCATCTATCTCTCTTGTCTTCTACTCATAGGTTCCCCATCTTGGCTCATTGGGGTCTTTAGGTGCTGCTAATAGAACTTGAGCATAAGCCTCTAAAATAGGCTCTTCCAGTTTATATCCTAGTGGATGAATCCACTTTGTTCTTGGTTCAACTTCCTCCATGCATGTTGTGTCTGTCTCAACCATAACACAAATAGTATCCTTTTATTTCTCAACAATGTTCTTTGGTATCCTGTACCTCATCTGCATTTTGACCCTGAATGTCTTCAACTCTAGTGTCATGTAGTCTCTTAGAGTGCTCTTTGTAGATGCCTTGAAGGATATGTAAGGCATGGTAGGAATAGTCTTGTCTTGGTATGAATCTGACACCTTTCCAACAATATGGAAGTAAATATAGATAATTAGGGACCCAAACCTGAATATCTTGGTTTTATCATGCTTGATTACCTTGATGTTGTCAATTAGCTATGCACGCAAGATCTCACATAGGTTGAACTCTCCATTTTCATTAACAATTCTTATGGCTGCAAGAATTGTGGCTATAGACACACTATTTACCCTACTAGTGTGTTGAAACCTATATCCAAGTATCATAGACATCGATTTGATGTCATCTTGTTCAATAGGCTCTATGGTCATTCCGTGCATATCACTCCTTGACTTGCAAGTCTGTTCAACAATCTTCCTCACATCTTTACCCACTGGAAGGATGGTGCCTATTCTTGAGAGAATGTCATCTCATGAATTAGGTCACTAGTAATTCTGACTGGTACTTCACCTATCCAAAATAGGTCATCATGAATCCTTCTCAAAAGAATCTTGATCCATTCTGACTCATAGAACTCATATGTCATAGCATACTCCACTATAGGATGATTATCCCACCACGCATACTCATCCAAGAAGGTTTTGTCTGGTTTTAACATGGTTTCCATGTGGGCCCTTAATCTGTCCAATCCTACTAGTTCTTTCTTACAATAGATGTATGCCCTAATGTCCTCGACATGCATAACACCCATAGGCGTGTGGGAAAATGCCCCTTCTAGGTCATCTAGTGTAGATTTAAATGGATGCCTCTTAAACACATATCTTTTCTCCTCTCCAACATCAAATACTATAGGAGTAGCCATCACTTGTATATCACTTTCACAAAGGTTTCCAAGAGATTATGAATCGACGTGACAAACTAGGGTTTTCACAACCGATCAAATGCATAGCAAATCACTTGAAGAATCCAACTGCAATCCTTCTCAATCAACAGCTAAGGCTCTTATGCTCTTCAATTGATCTTAATTCTAATGCAATGAGAGATCTTCTAACTTCTATGTACTTTAAAGTAGAAATTCTTCCATTAATGCTTGTCGCGTAAACCAGGCTGTCACTTGGAAATTTATAACTTTCATTCTACAAACAATTCGCTCTAGTGCTCTCTTGCACGAAGGTTCCCTTAGTCTCCAAAAGCTTAAGTACAAAGGCACATACTCTGAGAGTGAGTATACTAGCCACGCAGAGGTTTAGAGATAAATTGGCTCCCCCAATGACCCTGAGGGCCATTCATCCAAATGTAGAGGGTGCATCCACTATAGATGCATCCAATACATACTCATCAACCTTATCTTTCTTTTCTTCTGACCAAATCATGCTCGCATCCTCTGAGGTTTTCATAAAATTGACTTCTCCTTTGGGATCCAATACTGGTTCTTCAATCATTTTAGGGCTTTCTTGACCTTGCATCCTTGATCTACAGAACTTTGAGATGTGTCCAACATTGTTACAAGAGTGACAAATGACTGGAGGCCTTATATTCCTCGGCGCATTGACATGAGTCACCATCTTACATTGTTTAGCTGAGGGACCATTATAGTTACATATCTAACATGTAACATTCTAAGAACCTCTTACATTTGACTGATTCTGATTTCTTTGGTTATGAGTCCTGTTCTTTTGACTTGTCTCACAATTCATAGCTCTATGACTAAATTTATTGCATGAATAACAGTAACCATTGAAAGGTCTTACCTCTGTATAGTTCCTTGCTATGTGTCCATGCTTGTTACATGCATAACAAGTGCGGTCTACTAGTTTGCGTTCATTCTTAGGTGGTTAAATATGATCCTTAGTCAAACTTCCAGTCTCCTTAGTATCTGAGATGCCTTCTAGTGCTTTCATTCTTTCTCACATGTTGTCAATCTGATTTTGTGCTTTATTGTATCCAATGCAACTAGTATCTCCTTTAGCTCTTCCTGCATACAACTAAGATTCTATCAAATCAAAACTGATATGTAATTTGTCAATGTGATTATTTGCATCTTTCAATTCAGATTCCAAGCTTTCTGTGTTGTTTCTTAGTTCTAAGATTTCCATGTTTTCTTTCCTCAATTCTTCATTCAATTGAAGGTTCTCTTTGACCTGCTCATCATAGACTTCCTGATTGTTAGTCAACTTATCATCAAATTCTTCAAGTTTCTATTTTAAGGATTTATTTTCTTCATTCATCTTCTTGACCATTGTCCCTAGATCACTGGTAGAGCATTCTTTCACATCTTTCCTTAGCCTTTTGATGACTAATTGAGCATCACTAAGTTTTTCCCTTAGTTCTTCAGTTTCTCTTTCAAATTTGTCCAGGTCTTCAAGAGAAACTTCAAGATTTCTTTTCAGATGTTTCATTTCTACTTTGTCCATGATCTCCTCAAGTGGTTAAACTTCTTTGCTGAGGACTAGAGCTTTGATACCAATTGTTAGGAATGGGAACACTGAGAGGGTGGGGTGAATCAGTGTTCACTATATTTTATCTTTTTACTTATTCTTTAAACTGAACTTAAATGCTTAAGTACTGAAATGAACATCCACATAAACACGAAACATGAAATCAACACATAACACCAATATGGTTACGGGGAAACCCAAATAGGTAAAAACCCCGATGGTAATTGACACCCACTAATATTCTGTACTAGTGTTTTATGATCCTTGTTAGAAGATCCTTAACCCTGTTAGGAGTTGCTTTACAATGCATTAAGTAAAGTAGACCTTGTCAATAATTGGACCCTATTAGGACACTTTTACAATAGTCCTTGTTAGGGGAGTGGATACACTATCCTAGAGCTCACTCCTCAAGTGGTGAAGGCTACAACCTTTGGATCTCAGATAAACACTATATCTACTGGATGAACTGTCACTGTGACACTGCTTGTAAGATTAGTTCCTTTGATGCACTGATGCTTTGACCTCTTACAAAGCTCTAATACATCTTATAGTCTCTTTGCACACTTCTGCTCTGCTTATCACAACTCTCTATCAACTTCTATATTAATTACAATAGGTGCATCTCTTATTTATATGCGCATACAAAATAAGAAACTAGGTCAGCCCTTAAACCTATTACATACAACACTTCCAATTGAATTGGCTCAAGCATGTTTACAAACAAATGTATATAATTGTCAGAAACCTAATTACAATGGGCGCATAGCCTTTACATCATTAGAATATAACCGCAACTCAAAATGCTAATAGTTGGTTGCTTACTCTATTCTTCTTTGGCACACACTGGCTATGTAACTTCATCTGTCTGTATCTTTCTCATACTTGCATATCTGATCATGCACTCATAGACTAAGCATGAATATAGTCTAACCAACTTATCTTCTAGGGTGCATACCATAACTCAGTCATATGCACGTGCGCTGATGCTCTAAGCTTCAGGAACTTTGTTCACTATCCATTCTTCAACTCTTAGCTAATTTCTGATCCTCCCATTAAGTGCGCTGACTCCAAACTGCTATATGACTTTCTTGCCATAATGAAAACACTATACTAAGTCATATACATCAGTATATCCAACTTTCCAACATGTTTTGATGTAGGGTTGTATTGGGAAGTGTCATGTGTGGATGGGAGAGTGATAATATGAATTGGTGGAAGCAATAGAACCAATGCCAAGAGTTGGAGGAACCAATCTTGCAAACTTAGTTGAATAACCTAGGTAATTAGGCCTATTTTCTAGGAAAAAGACTTAGTAACCACAAGGTACCATATGATAAATTGGGAAACCCTAAACCTTGAAAATGTTTGAGATTTTCCAAAAGAGTATATGGAACCAAGATCAGATTGGGGACTTCTTTATGAAGTTTTGGAGTTATTGGACAAAAACTATGTACAAAGACCTAGTTTTGGCCTAATAGAGCTACAAACCTTGAAATCGATAAGAAGGATCAAACTAGATAGTGTCAATTTGCATCAAAAAATTTGAGAATCACCTACCTATAATGGATTCAACCTTGTTTAATACTGATGATAGGCATGATGTGTTGATGATGAACATACCTTGGTGAGTTCAAGGAAGAGGAAGGGTAACTAATTGGTAGGAAGACCCCTTAGTTGTGGGGGATTTTTCTAGCTTCTCCCAAGGTGTAAGGGTGAGAAAAGACACCCTAAGAGGTCTAGGAAGTGACCTTAGAGATTGAACTGGCTTGGGTCAAAGAGTGATAGAGGTCTCCCTATCAGATTGGTATCATAACCCCAAAGATTTGGGCTAGTGGAAGTGGATGTTGCAGACACCAGAGTTAGTAGGATCATCAAGGATGGTGAAAAATGTTGAACTTGCAAAGAAGGTGGAAGATCAAGAAGAGGAGAATAGAATCCTAAGGGAATAACTAGCAGAGATGGCAACTAAGCTTGATAAAGTACAAGCTAAGACAAAGGAAGTATGTAATACCCCTCTAACCCTAATATAAGTTTTGTGTTTTTTTGAAAGAATTAAGATCTTTCAATGTTTTCTTACAGCTTAAGTTGTTCATGATACTTGTTTGATCTATTCCTATAGTTTGTTTATAATAATTTCATAAGCTAGTACTCAAGGATTCTAATATCAGACATATTGTCTAAAGGTATCATTTTTGTATGTATTTATCTTCGTGAATGTATTGAGTACCTTCAAGACCTTTATGAATATAGTTAGGATGTTATATGATATGTACTTGATAGATATATATAAGTGATTATCTATATCTTTTTCTATTAAGGTTACTTTGGATGAATCTTGTATCTCACTTGATGATTTGATTATGTTGATTTATTATTAGTATTGATAAGAGACTAACACAATGCTTGAGGTTCTAACCTTCGTTATGATGATGCTACATGCTTTGAGTGTATATATATACATGATGTGTTTTCATGATTCAGGATGAAGTCGTAGTTACTCACATAGCTGAGGTCCAGATGATGTATCGATCCCGGTCATCTATCTACAATGTCTTCTTTTATATGTACATCTGTGCATATGTATTTCTTCTTTGTGATGCAGGCTTGTAGGTACCGGGCATCGACTTCACTTGGCTTCACATGTTTGAGCGTGCCCTCAAATCCTCAATGGTTTTTGTTATGGAGATAGTACTAAGGTCCCTGCATGAGTCTTCCTGAGTCATTATTCCAATTTAGGAATATTAGGGTTCCTTCTTTGTCAGTCAACCTTTGGGTGAAAAAAATCAGATCCAACACACCTGGTTGGGCATTGTTGTAGTTAGTCCCTTGTGGCCACTTGAATTCATTTGGTTGTATGATTTTTTTACTCATTTTATTTATTTCTCCTTCTTGGTATGATTCTTAGTTAATCTTTCTATGTTGTGTTTCAGGGTTTCATGCTTGGTCAAGAGTTTGACTTGACTTTCCTTGTTGGCTTTGGTTGACCTTGTTTGATCTTATGGTTTTCTCGATATGTTTCATAGTTGATTTTTATGGCCTCTTTGGATAATTAGATTTATTTTGAGGCATGTGATTTTATTCTACCTCAGTGTTATATCCTATAGTAATTATAAATAGGTAATAATATTGTGATCTATTACTTCGTAATCTTATAGATTATAGTGTTTGGTATTTGGCATGTATCTATATAAATATAAATATATATATAGAAATATATATATATGGGTGCACACACACACACACACACACATATATATATAATTTATATGTGATTATATGTTAATTATTGTAGATATTGTTGATGCTGTATATTTCTGGATTAATGTAAAGTATAGTATTATTAATAATTAAATATTAAATAATGCGAGGTATATTATTCTCAATTGTTCATTATTAATAATGTGGATATGTTATATATATATAGATATTGATGTAATTAATGATTTCATATGCATATATGTTAGGATAATATTACATATGTGTATGAATGAATAAAAATCATCTTTTATTATATATTTGAGTAATATAGTTGTATGATATTAAGTTATTTTATAATGCCCTTTAGTTAAGAGTTAGTTGGGAGTTGGTTACCTTTCCTCTCAACCTTTGGAAATCTATTTATATGCACTCCTTTCTCATTTGAAGGGAGTGGATTTTGGGGCTGAAGCATTGAGAAGAGGATGGCCTTACTTTTCATGGAGATTTTGGAGAGAAAAATTGGAGATGTGAGGGAGAGTTTGTAAGCATATGTCTTTAAGAATTTTTGGTTATCTTTGCTTTTGGGAGAGAGATATTTTTGTGAGAATTTCAGTAGTTGAGAGAGGGATTCTTTTCTATGGAATTATTTTTTTCTTTCATGGAGATTTCTAAAATTGGATAGGGTTTGAAGGATGCATCTCAAGTTTGGATTTGTCTTCTCTTTTGTTTCCTTCCTTCTTCGATTCAACCTTCGTAGGACATGAGTTATGCATTGAATATTTTAGTTACTTTATGTCTCTGATAGATTATGGATCTATTTATATATTATAATTATTTATTATATCTTTACTTTTCATTTCTATGGTTATTTTAAAGTTTTGACTTTTTATTTGTAAGAATTGGCATGTGTTTTCCTAGGGTTTTTAGCAACCCATTTTTTGAGATCTATTATTATAATAATTAAAATTGCATCTATGGTTTTACTAAATTGATTTTTTGGAATTAAAATTCATAGATCTCAAATGGGTATCTCTCTGACTTTATTTTTAGGGTCGAATTAATGCCTTATTTTTGACATTTTGGCAGACTATGCCTATCCATTCTTGATTCTGAATTTTATGTCAAATGTATTCGTATGATACAGGCTGATATGATTATATAAAAGTCTAAATTTGATATAAAAGATTCTCCTAAGTCTTATCTTTCATTTCCAATTGGTTTTGAGAATTTAAATTATGTTTTGTGAAAATTAAAAACATTTTAGTGAAGGCAGGTCTGAACCCTAACCAGAGTTTTCTGTTTAAACCAGAAGTCATAACTTTTTTTCCCACCATTGGATCTTCCTAAAAATCAAATTGAGAGTCCATAATTATGTTATCTAAATATCCCCCAAAGAGATTGTCTTTATTATTTGTTTTGTGGAAGATATGGATGACTGTTCTATGATGACTATTCTTTGCATTTAATCCTTGCTTGAAATAATTCAGTTTAAGAACATCACTAAATTTTAGGGTTTCGTATGGCTAATAGAGGCAATTAAAAAAAAAATTTGGGTTAATTGGATCTATTTTTACTCTGAATATTTTTATAATATCACTTGGATGTCTTCTTATATGTTTGGAACATTCTGAATGTCATATTGGGTTTAGGGTTGTCAAGTGGACTAGGAACAACATATGTTTTCCTAAACTCAATCAAATGTTGTTATGGAATTGAAATGAATTCTTGATGATGGATATATTATGTTCTTATTATTTTTATATGTATGTTAGGGAACCTAAGTACACTAGTTGAGTGGCTCATAGTGAGGGGTCGGGGCCCTAAGTGGCTAGTAGCAGGATAACCTACTATGAGTTATTTAATCAAGTCATAACCTAAATAAATGAATTGGGAATGGGAGATTATTGGAATGGGAAATTACACACTAATCAAGATTAATTTTTCCTCACCCATGCCTTTACTACTAGTAAAGACTAAGGATGGGAGTGGGAGAAGGTACCTATGTGTAGGTACGACTGAATGACCTTGTCTGTACGAGAGGTATTTAGTTCCGCATGTGCCTACTTGGGGGCCGGGGCCAAGAATGGCTAGTACTAGGACAACCCAAGGGGTGAGGGCTATGTGATGAAACTCACCTAGCTTTTAGCTTAGAGTCTCTACCAAATTTGATCATGCCTTTGGTAGTCCTTGTGGTCTTCTTGTCTTTTCTTTTGTGTTGTGACTTTGGGGAGATTTTATCACCACCTTAGGAATTTCCTAGTTGTTACCTCTTGTATGGGCCTTTGGTTCTATCTCCTAGCTCAGGGGATTGGTCCTATTGGTTCCACATGTTTGGGTGGTTAATATTTATATCAAGGTATTGTTCGTGATTCTCTGGATGATCCTAGCACATATTCCTTTCCAAATCTGCAGTTGAAGATTTCTTATTAGATATTTTAATATGTTGAGATGTACTTATGTATCTATATTCATGTAATTTTAATCTCCTAAAAGGAGTCTTGTAGTATTGATGTAATCTCAATTCAAAGCATTGCATAAGGGAATGGGTAGTTCTAGGTAAAAGAAAGGGAAAAGAATGCGGAATATTGGACATGTTACTAGCATTAAAAGAAAGTGTTTATGTTATTTATCCTATCCTCTTATGTTGTCCATATGTAAAGGAAATAATCTTAAATATAGTTATATATAATGATGTATTGCAACAATAATGTATTCTCTCTTGATTAAAGGATCCAAGGAAATTATTGAGAAATGATAGATTAGTGATTAGAATTATTAACAATGAATGGTTATGAAACAATGCAATAAAATAGTAACTTGATTATAATGTTAATATTTGGTTCATGTTAATGAAGTACCTAGGATATGCCTACCTTAATGAATATTAATCTCTTACCTAAATTATTAGAGAAAAGTGATATAAAGGATAGTAGATGTAGATGAAATCAATATGAATTTATGGAATGAGTTGATAAAAGGAATAATGATGTTGGATGATTAACTTATGTTTAATAAAAGAAATAAGTTAGGGACATTTAACTTGGTGCATTAAAATGAACGTAGATCTTTTAAGCTCATGATTCCATGAATATCTTATGCATGTAAATGGTTTATATGATGTTGCTTTAGTAGCAACGTTAGGGAACCCGTGAGGACTTAAGTTGTATAAATCTTACAATCAAGTAGTAGAAAATTATTTCTTCATTTAGAAATATGAAGTGTAATGATGAATATTATTCTAGTTAAATTTTTTTTTAAAAAAGAAATTTACTACTTGCATTCTATAGAGGTTTTATGTCTTGTCCTCTTGGGTTGCCCAGTGGGGCGTTACAAAGTAAGTGAGAAGGTGAGAGAGTCAGAAGGAAAAGAAAAGGTAGTGGCCATAGAGGATTAGGTGCTAGTTTTTTATCCAATACTGCAAGAGAACCATTCCTTAGGGCTCTCAAAGCCATGGGTAGAAAATATTTGTAAGGAGTACACCTTTTTAGTGGTAAAATGGAGCCAGAGTTGGTAATGGAGTGGATTGAGGAGTTAGAGAATCACTTTGAATGTGAGAGTGTGTTAGAGGCACAAAAATTAAAGGTAGCTAAGTCTAGACTGAGAGGAGCAATTGTAACATGGTGGAAGTTCATCCAAAATGAAAGGAAAAAGGAAGGGAAGAACCTCATAGCAACATGGAAGGGTATGGTTGCTAAGATTAAAGATGCATACCTACCAGAGGATTATGAAGTTCAGATACATAAGGGGCAGAATTTGAGACAAAAGTAATTGGATTTAGTGCCTATATCGAAGAATTCCAAAAATTGTGCTTGAGGTCAAAAGTGCAGGAAGATGAGAGTCTTAAGTTAGCTAGATACTTGAATGGTTTGAGATGGAACATCCAAGAAAATCATCTTTTCTTAGCCCTACCACCATTCACAAGTGTTATCAACTTGCCCTTAAAGTTGAAGAGAGAAGTAAGAAGAAACAAGACTCCAACTCTAGGGGTAGAGGCCGAGGGGGAGATTCAAGAGGCCATAGAGGTAACTATAGTGGAAGGGGAAATGAATCAAGACCATACAATGAGTCAAGGCAACTAGAATAGACTAATGAACCAATTGGTAGAGGTAATCAAAATAGAGTAAGGGGATTTGGCAGCAGTAGGGGCAGATTTGGTGGTTCTAGCAGAGGATCACACTTTGCTAACATGAAATGCTATAGTTTGTGGGAAAATTAGGAATCCTACCTATAGGTGTCTAGATAAGGAAAAAAAATCTCAATTAGAGAAGAGAATAAACTATGTCCAAGAAGAGACAAGCAGTGTGAAGTCTTCTAAGGTAACCCTTGATTCAGAAAGTGGAGAGATTTTAATGCTTAGGAGAATATTGTTCAAGGAACCGATGAAAGAACCCAAGAAGAGAGGGGAATTATTCAAGGTAAAGTGAAATATTCTTTGGAAAATTTTCAAGGTGATCATAGACTCAGGGTCTACTGATAACATAATCTCTGAGGAGGCAGTACAAAAACTTGGCTTGACAAGGATCCCTCATGCCCATCCTTATAGGGTGACTTGGTTGAACAAGGGACAAAATGTGTTGGTTAATGAACAAGTGTGGGTAAAATTTTCTATTGGTAAGTATCAAGAAAAATTTCTATGTGACATACTACCCATGGATGCATGCCATTTTTTATTTGGTAGCCCATGCTAGTATGAAAACAAGGCCATGCATAATGGGGAAAACAATTCCTACTCTTTCCAAAAGAATGGAGTAACATACTGTTGAAGTTGATGAAAAACAACCCATAGCTCCCAAGAACACTTGCACGCAAACACCTATCAAAGAAAGAGAGAAGAAAATAGCTATGGAGGCCTAAATGCATTGATCCATGAGAGAGGAGAAATCCTTGATGTGCAAAAACAAAAGTTTCAATCAATAATGAAATGTCAGAAAAGGTTACATGTTGTTATGAGATCAATCCTTATAAAAGGAGATCAGAAAAGCTAAAAAGTTAAAACCCTAGGTTGCATAATAATAATTAATAAAGATAATTATTATATGCCTAAAGTTTAGCTTAAGTAGAAAGAGGTAATAAGTAACTGAATAATTATATCAATATGATTCAATTAATCAGTAAACACTTTATTTCTCTAACACCCCCGCTTAAGATAAACTTTGGGAGAAGCTAAAAACTGAGAAAGAACAATTGAAAGCAAATGGTTCCCGAGAAGAAAGGCCTGATCAGGTACCCAAGTACAAAAGAGAGTCTCTACAAAGTGGAGAAATAGAGAAAACCACATGGGAAAAACTCTACTCCAAAAAGAGACAAAGACTAGCCTGAAGGACTGAAGAAGCCTCTAAAACTAGGAATATTCTAGAAAATAGGAAAAAAGATAAACATGTACAACATCACTGAAGCATGAAACTGCAAACTCTGTCAAGAGGAAACTGATGATTTGAAGATCCTCCATAGAAATATGACCAGGTAGAGAAGATTGTAATTTGCATGAGTGCCCTCAAATGACACTACTCGAATCAGGAGGAAAACAAAGGCAAACACCTAAACTTGAAGATACAGATGGCATAAACACCAAAAGCCTGAAGAGCTGATCAATCAAATCTAGAAGAGTGCATCCAAAAAATAGGAAAGAAAAGAGTGTCCATATGGTAAATGATCCATCTCACTGGAATGCATAGGTACCCAGCCACTGCAACTACCTAGTACGTAGGATCAAATACTAAATACATGGCTCATGCAATTGAACCAAGGAAGAAGTAGAACCAACAGTAGAAACCCCCCCATACTACTGACAAGGGAGTAATGATAGGTACACTAAAAAGATCATCCAATATGAACTGTATGATGAAGAAGAATCTGGAACATCGAATGTGCAGAGAGAGTACAAACACAAATAAAGATACCTGAGGCCAATGTCATTGGAGGAATGCTCACATGATAAAATAATATGGCAAACAAAGGAAAACATCAAACCCCCTAGCACTTTATAATGGAGTGTGAGTACAAATAGCATGAACATGTGCAAGATCCCATCAAAGCAATAGAATGGCACTTTATCTCAGTGTGTGTGCATAAAATAATGCTACAAAAGTGAATTATACACTGCTCAAAGAAGATCAAAGGCTACTAAAACAAAAGAACAACCTAATACGAGCCATCTCTCAAAGGGAAGACATCCTAGGACCTGAAACAACCAAGATATCCACAAGACTACAAAAAAGCAAGAATCTGAATAAAATGAACCTGAAGTAGAGTTTGGAAAAATGACTCATAGCACTAAAAATCTCTCTAAACAAGCTTTCCAATGATATATCATTTTCAGAAAATGGAGACTAGATGTGCAAGATAGAGCTCCCGAAGTGCAAAATTGAAGATCTAGCTTTGACAAAGAAAAACACCATTAGAAAAATAAAACCAAAAAATATAACCTCTAGATCTAGAAAGAGCTTGGAATCAACTTTCCGACGATATCTCGTTTGCCAAATTTTGACACTGTATGCTCAAGATATGAGCAAAAAACCAATAGTTGCGCTGGAGGGCCCAAAGAATGTGTCTACAAGGATTTGAGGATGGGTGACATCAGAAAAAGGACAAAAACACACATGAAACCATCAGATCTGATAAAAGTTCAGAAAGATCTTTTCAACAATATCTCATTTGCCGAAAATAGAACCCGGATGCAAGAGAAACAGATTCCGGAATGTAGGAGGTCTGAAACACCATGATCACAAAGAACATCTGACTTTGATAGAAAAAAAGAGCATCAAAATGGAAAAATCACAAAACCATACCAAAAAATTCAGATTGGGCTTAGAAATAGCTTTTCGACGGTATATCGCTTAAAGAAAATGGAACCCGGATGAGAAAGGTGGAAGCTGATAACCAACAAGAAGTGTCGGAGGGAAGGCAAAATAGAAACCCTGACTTTGAAGGACTAGTGCAAAAATTAGAGGAAAAAAATCCAAAATTTGAAATGCTAGAAAGATGCGCCTCTGAACCAACTTTCTAGCAGTATCTCATTTGCCAAAAAATGATATCGTAGGCCCCAGATACACCTAAAATAGTGCAGGAGGGCTGAGATGCAAGAGCACTGAAAAATCTCTACCTTTGACTCTAATAAATGCAGCATTAATGGTGAAATCAAGAAACCACACTAGCAAATTATTGTCCATCTTAGAATTACCTTTCGGTGATATCTTGTTCACCCAATTCTAATCCCAGATAGCTGAGATATTCGCAAAAAAGCCCAAGTACCTCCAAAAAGCTCAAAAAAAGGTCAAATCTCTACTGACGTCATCAATCTATGAGCCAAAAGTTGACATCCAAATGGTCATCATAGGGCAAGTCCCCCTGGGGCTAAACAAGAAAGGCCCTGGTCACGTGGGTGACTAGGGGGCTTGAAATCCAGCTGGGGCTTGTCGGTTGGTCCCCCATACCTAGGGCTCAGCAAAATAGGGGTCGACCACAGTGGAGTGGAGCTCAGGCAGAGTGCAGGTGTGGGAGGTGGCACAAACCTCGGCATGGGTGAGGGCAGCAAGGGCGACGTGGGTGGTGCAGGCGGCGCGGGTGGTGAGCGGAGGCCGCTGGTGGGTAGAAGCTACTAGGTGACTAAGCAGAGGCCGTGGGGTGGCATGCAGGTGGCCGCCCCCCAAAAAAAATTTTATTTTTTAAAATCGTACACTTGCATCACCCTCGGGCTACGTGCTAAGGTCGTACGGCCCTGGTATGGCAAAAAAATTTTTGCCTTAGATGGCAACTTGTCCAAAAAAGATAAGTCTTATATGAATTTTGACTATCTCAAGCCTTCCAAACACAATCGTGAGGTCCGTTTGGGCCAAAAGTGCTCCAAAAAATACTAATCACCTCAGGATCCATGCCAGGGTCGATTGCAAAAAAAATTTCTCACAGATTCCAACTTTGTCCAAATTGGACAAATTTTATATGGATCTTAGGGTTCTTGGATGCTCTGAATGCAACCATGAGGTTTGTTTGAAGCCAAGATGACCAAAAAAATAGGTCCCCCTAGATCTGACAGGAAACCCTCTTTGAAAACACAAATCTGACAAACACGGTTGAATCTCTCAAAAAGAGGACAGGGGCAAGTAGATCTGAAGCTCTAATACCATGTTGAAGTTGATGAAAAACAACCCATAGCTCCCAAGAACACCTGCACGCAAACACCTGTCATAGAAAGAGAGAGAAGCAAATAGTTATGGAGGCCTGAATGCATTAATCCATGAGAGAGGAGAAATCCTTGATGTGCAAAAACAAAAGTTGCAATCAATAATGAAATGTAAAAAAAGGTTACATGTTGTTATGAGATCAATCCTTATAAAAGGAGATCAGAAAACCTAAAAAGGTAAAACCCTAGGTTGCATAATAATAATTAATAAAGATAATTAATTATTATATGCCTAAAGTTTAGCTTAATTAGAAAGAGGTAATAAGTGACTGAATAATTAAATCAATATGATTCAATTAATCAGTAAACACTTTATTACTCTAACACATACAATATACAGTCCCTTGTGAGTGAAGAGGAGACCAAGACAACAAGCTCCAATATCCTATTTGCAAGAGGTAAAGATTTCTTGAAGGAATTCAAGAATGAAGATGGAGTAAAATTTTCCTTAGTGGTGAAGTCAAAGGAAGAAGACAAGCATAAACAAGAACCCCTACCTCCAGAGGTGACAAGATTATTAGAGCAATACAAAGACATAGTGAGTGATGGAAGTCTTGCAACTTTACCACCTAAGAGGGAAATTATTCATCAAATAGATTTTCTTCCAGGAGCCTCTTTGCCAAATAAGGCAGACTACAAGGTAACCCCGGATCAGAACAAATAGATAGCTCAACAAGTTCAAGAATTGCTTGACCAAGGGTTGATAAGAAAGAGCATAAGCCCTTGTGTTGTTCCTATGGTGTTGGCCCCTAAAAAGGGAGGTAAATGGAGATTATGCACTGATTATAGAGTAATCAATAGAATCACCATTAGATATAGATTTCCCATTCCTAAGATAGAAAATCTAATGGATTGTCTTGGAGGTGCTAAATACTTCACAAAATTAGACCTCAAGAGTGGGTTTCATCAAATTAGGATCAAGGAGGGGGATGAATGGAAGCCGACATTCAAGACTACAATAGGCCTATATGAGTGGTTGGTCATGCAAATATGTATTACTAATGCCCCTAGCACATTCATGAGATTGATGAATGAAGTGCTAAAGGACTACATAGGAGTGTTTGTAGTAGTTTACTTTCATGGAATATTGATATTCAACAAGACAAGGGTCAGACACCTTGAATGCTTGGAATTTGTGTTGAAGAAGATGAAAGAGGAATAGTTGGCTATCAATCTAGAAAAGTGTGATTTCTTGAAGCAAGAGCTAGTTTATTTGGGGTTTTTAGTCTCACAAGGTAACCTGAAGATGGATAAAGGTAAGGTAGAAGCTATCCTTAGCTTGCCTACTCCAAAAACGGGGACAAAAGTAAGGAGTTTCCATGGCTTAGCCCAATTCTATAGGAAATTCATTAAAGGGTTTAGTGAAATTTTTGCTCCTATCTTGGACACCATCAAGGGTGGAGTAAATACTAGATTTAAATGGACCAAGGAGACTGACAAGATTTTTGAGTTGTTGAATACCAAGGTGGCTACCCAACCTATTCTTGTGTTACCTAGTTTTGAGAAATTATTTACTTTGGAGTGTGATGCTAGTGTTGTTGTAATTGGAGTTGTCTATAGCCAAGAAGGAAAACCAGTAGCTTTCTTTAGTGAAAAGCTCAATGAGGTCAAAACAAGGTATTCATCTTATGATTTGGAGCTCTATTCTTTAGTCCAAGCCCTTGGAAGTTGAGGCAATATTTGTTTCCCAAGGATTTTGTGGTGTTTACAGACAATCAAGATTTGAGTTACATCAACACTCAAGAAAAACTAAGCCATAGGTACATCAAATGGATAGAATTCCTATAAGCTTATACATTCAATATCAAGAAAAAGAAAGGGAAAAATAAAAAGGTTTCTAATGCACTTAGTAGAAGGCTACTTACTGTTGAAGAGGTGAAGTTGTAGAGCATTGGAATAGAAGGATTCAAGGACCTATATCAATATGATGCAGATTTTGTAGAGGCATACAAGGTATGTGCAGACTTTAGCAATCATTTTCATACTCAATTTGTAGATTATACCTTGAAAAATGGTCTATTATTTAAGGGAGGACAATTATGTGTACTTAGAGGGTCTATGAGAGAGAATCACATACAAAAGAAACACAATGGCAGCCTTAGTGGGTATTTTGGGCTTAACAAGACACTTGACTTGGTTAGTAGATTCTATTATTGGCCAAAATTGCAAAGGGATGTCAGGAAATATGTAGAAGAATGTATTGTTTGTCAAAAGTCAAAGGGGGTTTCTACCAAAACCGGTCTTTACCAACCTCTCCTAATTCCTAATAGGCCATGGGAGTGCCTTAGCATGGACTTCATTGTGGGTTTACCTAGGACTAAAACTAGATATGATAGTGTGTTTGTGGTGGTTGAAAGATTCAACAAAATGAGTCACTTCATTCCATGCAAGACCACCCATGATGAAAGTTATAGTGCTCACCTATTCTTCAGAGAAGTAGTAAGAATCCATGGGTTGCCATTGAGTATTGTCTATGACAGGGATGTGAAGTTTATGGGACATTTTAGGAAGACATTGTGGAAGAGGCTTGGAACCAACATGTCTTTTGGTTTAGCCTATCATCCACAAGATGATGGCCAAACAAAGGTCATCAATAGAGTCTTGGGTAACCTTGTTAGGTGCTTGACAAAAGAGTATGTTCAAATGTGGGACCAGGTGTTACCCCAAGATGAATATGCATACAATGAAAGTGTTAATAGAACCATGAATAAGAGTCCCTTTGAGGTTGTTTATGGTATTTACCCAAGAGGGGTATGTGAACTTAGGGACTTAAAAAGTATAGAGCATAAGAGTGGACATGCTGAAGATTCTGCACAGTCCATGAAGGAGGTTCATGAACAAGTGAAGAACACATTAATGAAGGCTACAAAAAATTTGAAAGCTAAAGTGGATGATCGGAGGAGAGATGTACAATTTGAGGTTGGGGAACTTTTTATGGTCCCTACCATGTTGCAGATGAGAAAGATAGGCCCTTGTTCTATTTTGGCCAAGTATGGACAAAATGCCTATAAGGTGGTACTTCCTACAAATTTAGCCATCTCCCCAGTATTTAATGTTCAAGATTTGACCAAGTATAAGGGCCCTATTATAGACAAGGACATACAAGGTACAAAGGTTTTTGAAGATCTCCACAAAGTGCCATTACTCCATAGTTATTTTTGGCATGTATGTGACCTTAGCCAAGTCAAGGAATGGAATAAGACTCCAAGGGAGTCTAGTAGTTAACTAGTTAGGATAAGTTTTGGACTTGGCACTAAGTTGCCACTAGTTGATCTTAGCATGCCAAGTTGGCCAAATAGGGCCTAGTGTGTGGAGAATGATAAAATACGTTTGTTATACACTCAATTTGTGCTTTTGATCTCAAGCTCTCGTACTCTTGATAATCCAGTATAACATGAGAATCATCTCAAGTTTGTGGGACCTTTTGCTAACAGAGATGAGACCTCTAGATTCTAGGCTGGTTACCCTTGGATAATCACCCTGATTTTCTCTTAGACAAGAAAGTAAACTTTGAGGGGAAAGGGATAGAAGGAATGCATGGAAAGGGAAATGACTGAAAGCAAATCTATCCTACTAGGTGAAGCACTGAAACTAGGGTTTGGATCTCAGTATAGAGGAATGAGACCAATGGAGGAATCAGGTCTAATAGGTCACCACTCACTAGATAGGCTTGCATAAGTATTTCATAGGAAGGCCTGAATAGAAGACTCAACCTATGACCTGCAAACAAACATCTTCCTCTACAACTAGGTGTAGGAATGAGACAAGACTACTAGGGGCTATAGTATACCCACAAAATATCTAAATCAGATCAAACATAGTAACACACAAATCATAGAAAGAGAGAGGGACCAGGAACCCCAATTTCCATTAACAGCATTCATAAACCTCAATCCAATAAGAGATAATGCAAATAGGGAAGCACAAGGACATGAAGGATTGTCACAAACTGCCTCTGCAATACTTGTATTATCAATGGGAATTTACACAATGTGGAAAACCAGAGCACAGGAAGAAATGCCATAGATAGGCTCCCAAGAAAGAGCCTTTCTTTTTACAAAATGTGAATTTTGAGCACTACAGGCTCCAAAAAAGAATATATACACTCCCTGCACGCAGGCAAGAATCAAAATATCTCCTTAGGGTTACATAAATATGCAATAGAATAATCAACCCTAAAACAAGTCACTTCTGATCATAAATGTGTTCTATGAATATCATGGTCGGTCAGATATTTTGTTTGCGTGCCCATGCCTGTAGATCAAGAACTTTGATCCATCTACCTCCCTGCAAGCTAGACTCTATCATGAATGTTCAAATCCGATCCCATACTGGAAAGGACTGAAAATGGAACCCTAAAAATCTTTGCACACATTCCAGCTATAATTGCCTTTGGAAACATTAATTCTCAGCTACCCGCGCTTTGCAAACATCTCTGCAGAAGAAAGCCAGCCAAAGCAATCATGCTGCCCTTGTAATAGCAATGGTCGCATAATCGCATGAGGCCAAAAGGCTTCATGTGATCATGTGACAACTCCTTTGAGACTACCACCGCTTGACAAAGCAATGGTCAAATGATTGCATGAGCAGAAAGGCCTTCATGCGATCATGCGACAAGTCTTTTGAAATCTGCCTATGCCCACAGAAGACACCTAGGGCCCACAAAACATAACACCTGTCAAAATTGCCACCTGGCCCAACAGGAGCCAACCGCACAGCCTTGAAAAGTTAGCAGTCGCATGATTGCATGAGCCTGAAAGGCTTCATGCGATCATGCGACAACCCTTAGAAAATTGCCCTCCACTTTGCCACAAAAGCTCAGGCTTACGATCATACTACAAAAATAACCCCAGTTTCACCTTGGGTCACCTTTCTCCTCTGGTCGCCAAGTCACCTGAACTTTTCTTAACCCCGTGTTCCTCTTAGCGACCACACAAAAACCATTGATCTTTGCTTCATCCGATGGTAGCCGCTAAGTTTCATTACCTTTTCAGCATATTCCCTTCCGTAAGGAGATCACCCGACTAAGGGAAGTCTCGTAATCACCAGATAGAAGGAATATTCTTCTTTTTATTATGAGATCACCTGATCGATCATAGAACTGGGCCCACCTCCAACTGTGCAATCGTGCAAAGCTTGCCAACCCCAAGCCCACAACACCATGTGTCACTCCCCTATTCAGTCTGACCGCCACATCAGCAAACACCTCGGCACCCCGGCACGGACCAACAACAACACTACCCGAAAACATGCTAACCGCTGATGGTTTGTCGCATGGTCACATGGGCTCGGAAGAGCCCATGCAATCATGTGACCAACTGCATGATGCTAGCCACTAACTGCCACCACTTGAAACTGGAACCATTGATGGTTTGTCACATGGTCGCATGAACTCAGAAGAGCCCATGCGATCATGCGACCAACCGTAAAGTGTTAGTCACTGACCACTAGCGGCACCATGGTTTGATTGCTTATCACTTGTCGCATGATCCCATGTGGCTAGGAAGGCCCATGCAATCATGCGACCAACCGCTAGGTGTTAACTAATGACCTTTGGCCACTACAATTGACCACTTGTCTTGACTGTCGATCCCTTGCTAACACTGCATCAATGATTGTCGTATGATCTCATGGGATCGAAAGATCCCATGCAATCATGTGACAACTATCAAATCTTCTCTGCACTAGCACAGCCTTAGGCACTGGGACCTGCCTAATCAAAGTTTCACGCTTAGGGCCAAAAATACAGACCGTGCATCGAAAACACAAAGGGTTTTCGAGCAAAGGCCGAAAACACACCAAATTTTCAGAGTGGAGAGGTTGAAAACACACCAAACCTTCGCATCAAAAGGTAGAAATAGCCCGAGCCTGCAAAGAGGAGGTTGAAAACACACTGGGTTTTCGACACTTGAGAAGAAAACACAATGGACTCTCGACACTAAAGGGCAGAAAACATAGAGAGCTTTTGACACTCAAGCATTTCTTTTGGAAAATAGGAACCGTGGCTGAAAATGAATGAGAGGGAAATTTTGGGCAACATTTTGGTGACCTCTACTAGATGTCAGCCTACTAGACATAGACCAGTAGCCTTGATGTATCCATTGGGCATGGGATCATTTCTGGAACACAAAAACTTTCTGACAGGGAGAGGGGCAAAACTAAACCAGCAAGATAAAATGTGCATGGGCACTTCTTGCAAAGCAGGAAACTACTCCAGAAAACAAGGGAAAGAAAATAGGCAAAGCTATCCTAACCTAACCTAACCAGTGTAGAGACTTGGTTAAACAAAGCCATTCACTAGCATGTTGAAGTAGCTACCTTTCCTTCTTAGGATATTTTGCATTGGACTCATGAGGATAGCTACGAAGATAAGAGGCAAACAAAGATTTGGCAAATGAGGATGCACTACCTCTACAAAAACAAGATCAAGTTCACTTACCTCAAATGGATCAAATGGAGGTGTCTCAGTGAACTCCTTCTAGGCCAAGTATCTGATGGGGCAGCCTCTTGAAAGTCTGAAGGTAGGACTTTCATTGCTGGTTTCTTCCTTATCTTCATGGTTTCCCTCCATCATAAACAGCCAGGTCAACTCATCATCCATGGATAGGGGACTTTCATCTTCTTCCTTTAAACCAGCCAAGAGCTCATCAAAGCTATCAATGTCTTGAAGATTTGGAACTGATTCTAAATCTTGCTCATGTAGTAGCTCTTTGTGAAAAGGGCAATCCAAGACCAGGCTCTCTTCAATAGGCATATGACCTTGAACCTCCACTCCAAGGAATAGGGGTTCAACATCCAATTTGTCACAAAAAACCTCTATGATATTAGAAAAATCATACTCTTCTTCAAGGCTTTTGTCTTTGTCCTCTTCCTGGAAAGCCTCTCCTATGGCTTCATCATTCTGCTCCATAAAACAAGGCAGCTTACTTAATAAGGGCATAGCATCCATCATTGAATCAACCTCCTATTGATGGTGGACCTACTATTCTGATTGACCTTCAGTCATAGGCAATGGTATGGTCTCTTCTTCATCATCAACAAAGAGGGAAAGCTCATCAAGAAAACTAGCCAAGAGCTCAGGCTGAGCATCAATGTCCACCTCCACACCTTGCTGCTCATTTTCACCACAATCATCACTCTGCATTGATACCACAGATTTCTTCTCCTCTTCAAATGGAAGTTCATTTTCTACCAGTCCTTGCTCAGACACCAGGCTAGTGTCCTTGCAAAGGCTTGGCATCTGATAGCCAAGAGGAAGAGTCCATTGGGGTATCCATATTACTTCATCATCCTAAGAAACTAGAGGGGCCTCTTGGGATAAAAATCTTTCTTGAATGGGCTGCTCTGGTAAGGTGGACTGAACCTCAAGCACAGGCTCTTGAACAAAATTTTTTGCCTTAAAACTTGGGATGTGAAACTGAGGGGGAGAGGGGGGAGACAAACAAGGCATAGCAGATTTAAAGCTTGAAAATGAATGCTTAGCAAGCTCCACATGTGTAAGCTCTTGAGACAAATGGGCCCTCCAACTTGGAATCTTGGGCCTAGGAGCCTCCTGTTGAGCAATCAGTGATCTCAACCTTGCTCTCTCAATGTCAGCTTGATGTCTAATCTCTTCTTGAAACTCTCCTGCTTGTTGCTCATCAACAAGAGCTTCTTTCATTTGGTAAGGAGCTACCTCTTACTCATAATTTTGAGCCTCCTACTCTCTCTGTTCCCTGAGCTCAGATACTTGTTTGACTAAATCAAGCAACAGACTCTTAGCCTCTTGCATCTCCTTGAAGTCTGAGCTTAGAGTCTACATCTGCTACTAAATAGGCTGAGAAGTATGATGGGAAAGTTGGCCTTGCATCTACTGTTGTGCCTCTTGTGCCCATGATCCATCTCTCTTAAGAGCCCACTCATAACTTTGCACAAGGGAAAACTCATTTGGGGCATACTAGATATACTGATACCCTTGAGAAGTATAATAGCTTGGGGTAAAAGGAGGCTTTGGGTGGCTTTGGTAAGGCTGAAAAAAAGCCAATTGAGCATTATTCTCACAATAGGGTGGTGAGTAACCTGGCTATCCATAATAACTTGACATGTCTACTCATGCAATCAACTGAAAATTGAATATGAAGATTGAAAACATACTAGCATCTAATCTTTGAAACTAGTAGACCCTCTGGAGTCGCCAGATATGCAGCAAAGTGACCTCTTTTAAGCATGTAGCATGCTACCAGCATATCAGAGATAGCATACCTTGAACATGAATCTGAACTTCGCTCCCACCGGGCATGCCAGAAATTGTTATACATTGGCACCAAGGTGGGGAATCCTTGAGCTTGAGTCTACACTAATACGCCTTGTGTATTGAATTTCTCTGATCCTTTTGTAGATGAACCAACAAGAACACATTTGAACTTTACTCTGATCTTCACTGTGGTCCCACCGGGCATGCCAAAAATTGTTATACACTGAATTTGCGCCTCTGATCTCAAGCTCTCATAGTCTTGATAATCTAGTATAACATAGGAATCATCTCAAGGTTGTGGGACCTTTTGCTAACCGAGATGAGACCTCCAAATTCTAGGCTGGTTCCTCTTGGATAATCACCCTAATTTTTTCTTAGACAAGAAAGTAAACTTTGAGGGGAAAGGGATAAAAGGAATGCATGGAAAGGGAAATGACTGAAAACAAATTTATCCTACTAGGTGAAGCACCAAAACTAGGGTTCAGATCTCAGTATAGAGAAATGAGACCAATGGAGGAATCAGGTCTAATAGGTCACCACTCACTAGATAGGCTTGCATAAGTATTTCATAGGAAGGCCTGAATAGAAAACTCAACCTATGACCTACAAACAAACATCCTCCTCTATAACTAGGTGTAGGAATGAGACAAGGCTACTAGGGGCTGTAGTATACCCACAAAACATCTGAATCAAATCAGACATAGTAACACACAAATCACAAAAAGAGAGAGGGACCAGGAACCCCAATTTCCATTAACAGCATTCATAAACCTCAATCCAATAAGAGATAATGCAAACAGGGAAGCACAATGACATGAAGGATTGTCACAAATTACCTCTGCAATACTTGTATTATCAATGGGAATTTACAAAATGTGGAAAACCAGAGGGTAGGAAGAAATGCCACAAATAGGTTCCCAAGAAAGAGCTTTTCTTTTTACAAAATATGAATTCTGAGCACTACAGGCTCCAAAAAAGAATATATACACTCCCTGCACGTAGGCAGGAATCAAAATATCTCCTTAGGGTTACATAAATATGCAATAGAATAATCAACCCTAAAACAAGTCACTTCTGATCATAAATGTGTTCTGTGAATATCATGGCTGATCAGATATTTTGTTTGCATGCACATGCTTGTAGATAAACAACTTTGATCCATCCACCTCCCTGCAAGCTAGACTCTGTCATGAATGTTCAAATATGATCCCATACTGGAAAGGACTCAAAACCGCACCCTAAAAATCTCTGCACACATTCCAGCTATAATTTCCTTTGGAAACATTAATTCTCAGCTACTTGCACTTTGCAAACATCTCTGCAGAAGAAAGCCCGCCAAAGCAATCACATTGCCCTTGTAATAGCAATGGTCACATGATCGCATGAGGTCAAAAGACTTCATGCGATCATGCGACAACTCCTCTGAGACTACCACTGCTTGACAAAGAAATGGTCCCATGATCGCATGAGCCGAAAGGCCTTCATGGGATCATGCGACAAGCCTTTTGAAATCTGCCTCTGCCTGTGCAAGACACCTAGGGCCTGCAAAACATAACACTTGTCAAACTTGCCATGTGGCCCAACAGGAGCCAACCACATGGCCTTGAAAAGTTAGCGCTCGCATGATCGCATGAGCCCGAAAGGCTTCATGCGATCATGTGACAACCCTTAGAAAATCCACCTCTGCTTTGCCACAAAAGCTCAGGCTGATGATCGTACTACAAAAATAACCCCAGTTTCACCCTGGGTCACCTTTCTCCTCTTGTCACCAAGTCGTCTAAACTTTTCTTAACCCCAGGTTCCTCTTAGCGACCACGCGAAAACTATTGATCTTTGCTTCATCTGATGGCAGTCGCTGAGTTGCGTTACCTTTTTGGCATATTCCCTTTCGTAAGGAGATCACCTGACTAAGGGAAGTCTCGTAATCACCAGATAGAAGGAATATTCTTCTTTTTATTGTGAGATCACTTGACTGATCATAGAACTGAGCCCACCTCCAACTATGCAATCCCGCAAAGCTTGCCAACCCAAGCCTAGAATGCCATGTGTCATTCCCCTATTTGGTCCGACCACCACATCAGCAAACACCTCGGCACCTTGACATGGACCTACAGCAACACCGCTCAAAAACATGCTAACCACTGATGGTTTGTCACATGGTCGCATGGGCTCAGAAGAGCCCATGCAATCATGCGACCAATCGCATGATGCTAGCCACTGATCACAACTGCTTGAAATCAGAACCGTTGACAGTTTGCTGCATGGTCACATGGGCTCATGCGACCAACCATAAAGTGTTAGTCACTGACTGCTGGTGGCACTGTGGTTTGATTGCTTATCACTTGTCACATGATCGCATGTAGCCAAGAAGGCTCATGTGATGATCATGCGACCAACCGCTAGGTGTTAACTGATGACCGTTGGCCGCTGGAGATGACCACTTGTCTTGACTGTCGATCCCTTGCTGACATTGCATCAACAATTGTCATATGATCTTATGGGATTGGAAGATCCCATGGGATTATGCAACAACCATCGAATCTTCTCTACACTGGCACGACCTTAGGCACTGGGACCCACCTGATTGGAGTTGTGCACTTAGGGCCAGAAACACAGATGATGCATTGAAAATACAGAGAGTTTTCGAGCGAAGGCCAAAAACACACCAAATTTTTAGTGGAGAGGTCGAAAACACACCGAACCTTCAGACCAAAAGGCAGAAATAGCCTGAGTCTACAGAGAGGAGGTCGAAAACACACTGGGTTTTTAACACTTGAGCACAAAACACACTAGACTCTTGACACTAAAGGGCAGAAAACACAAAGAGATTTTGACACTTGAGCATTTCTTTTGGAAAATAGGAACCGTGGCTGAAAATGAATGAGAGGGAAATTTTGGGCAACATTTTGGTGACCTCTGCAGGATGTTAGCCTGCTAGACATAGACTAGTAGCCATGATGTATCCATTGGGCATGAGGTCATTTTTGGAACACAAAAACTTTCTGACAGGGAGAGGGGCAAAACTAAACCAGCAAGATAAAATATGCATGGGCACTTCTTGGAAAGTAGGAAACTACTCTAGAAAATAGGGGAAAGAAAATAGGGAAACCTATCCTAACCTAAACTAACCAGTGCAGAGACTTGGTTAAACAAAGCCATTCACTGGCATTTTGAAGTAGCTACCTTTCCTTCTTAGGATATTTTGCATTGGACTCATGAGGATAGCTAAGAAGATAAGAGGCATACAAAGATTTGGCAAATGAGGATGCACTGCCTCTGCAAAAACAAGATCAAGTTCACTTACCTCAAATGGATCAAATGGAGGTGTCCCAGTGAACTCCTTCTGGGCCAAGTATCTAATGGGGCAGCCTCTTGAAAGTTTGAAGGTAGGACTTTCATTGCTGGTTTCTTCTTTATCTTCATGGTTGCCCTCCATCATAGATAGCCAGGTCAACTCATCATCCATGGATAGGGGACTGTCATCTTCTTCCTTTAAACCAGCCAAGAGCTCATCAAAGATGTCAATGTCTTGAAGATTTGGAACTGATTCTAAATCTTGCTCATGTAGTAGCTCTTTGTGAAAAGGGCAATCCAAGACCAAGCTCTCTTCAATAGGTGTATGACCTTGAACCTCCACTCCAAGGAATAGGGGTTCAACATCCAATTTGTCACAAAAAACCTCTATGATATTGGAAAAATCATACTCTTCTTCAAGGCTTTTGTCTTTGTCCTTTTCTTGGAAAGCCTCTCCCATGGCTTCATCATTCTGCTCCATAAAACAAGGTAGCTTAGTCAATAAGGGCATAGCATCCATCATTGAATCAACCTCCTATTGATGGTGGACCTGTTGTTCTGATTAACCTTCAGTCATAGGCAATGGTATGGTCTCTTCTTCATCATCAACAAAGAGGGGAAGCTCATCCAGAAAACTAGCCAAGAGCTCAAGCTGAGCATCAATGTCCACTTCGACACCTTGCTGCTCATTTTCACCATAGTCATCACTCTGCATTGATACCACAGATTTCTTCTCCTCTTCAAATGGAAGTTCATTTTCTACCAGTCCTTGCTCAGACACTAGGCTAGTGTCCTTGCAAAGGCTTGGCATCTGACAGCCAGGAGGAAGAGTCCATTGGGGTATCCATATTACTTCATCATCCTAAGAAACCAAAGGGGCCTCTTGGGATAAAAAAATTTCTTGAACGGGCTGCTCTAGCAAGGTGGACTGAACCTCAAGCACAGGCTCTTGAAAAAAAAATTTTGCCTTAAAACTTGGGATGTGAAAATGAGGGGGAGAGGGGGGAGACAAAGAAGGCATAGCAAATTTAAAGCTTGAAAATGAATGCTTAGCAAGCTCCACATGTGTAAGCTCTTGAGACAAATGGGCCCTCTAGCTTGGAATCTTGGGCCTAGGAGCCTCCTGTTGAGCAATCAGTGATCTCAACCTTGTTGTCTCAATGTCAGCTCGGCGTCTAATCTCTTCTTGAAACTCTCCTACTTGTTGCTCATCAACAAGAGCTTCTATCATTTGGTAAGGAGCTACCTCTTGCTCATAATTTTGAGCCTCCTACTCTCTCTGCTCCCTGAGCTCAGATACTTGTTTGACTAAATCAAGCAACAGACTCTTTGCCTCTTGCATCTCCTTGAAGTCTAAGCTCAGAGTCTGTATCTGCTACTGAATAGGCTGAGAAGCATGATGGGAAAGCTAGCCTTGCATCTACTATTGTGCCTATTGTGCCCATGATCCATCTCTCTTAAGAGCCCGCTCATAACCTTTCACAAGGGAAAACTCATTTGGGGCATACTAGATATACTGATACCCTTGAGAAGTATAATAGCTTGGGGTAAAAGGAGGCTTTGGGTGGCTTTGGTAAGGCTGAAAACTAGCCGGTTGAGCATTATGCTCACAATAGGGTGGTGAGTAACCTGGCTGTCCATAGTAACTCAACATGTCTACTCATGCAATCAGCTAAAACTTGAATATGAAGATTGAAAACATACCAGCATCTAATCTTTGAAACTAGTAGACCCCCTGGAGTTTCCAGATATGCAACAAAATGACCTCTTTTGGGCCTTTAGCATGCTACCAGCATATCAGAGATAGCATACCTTGAACATGAATCTAAACTTCGGTCCCACTGGGCGTGCCAGAAATTGTTATACACTAGCACCAAGGTGGGGAATCCTTGAGCTTGAGTCTACACTGATACACCTTGTGTACTAAATTTCTCTGATCCTTTTCCAGATGAACCAATAGGAACACCTTTGAACTTTACTCTGATCTTCACTATGGTCCCACCAAGGATGCCAAAAATTATTATACACTGAATTTGTACCTCTGATCTCAAGCTCTCGTAGTCTTGATAATCTAGTATAACATGGGAATCATCTCAAGGTTGTGGGACCTTTTGCTAACTGAGATGAGACCTCCAGATTCTAAGCTGGTTCCTCTTGGATAATCACCCTGATTTTCTCTTAGACAAGAAAGTAAACTTTGAGGGGAAAGGGATAGAAGGAATGCATGGAAAGGGAAATGATTGAAAGCAAATCTATCCTACTAGGTGAAGCACCAAAACTAGGGTTCGGATCTCAATATAGAGGAATGAGACCAATGGAGTAATCAGGTCTAATAGGTTAGCACTCACTAGATAGGCTTGCATAAGTATTTCATAGGAAGGCCTGAACAGAAGACTCAACCTATGACCTGCAAACAAACATCCTCCTCTGCAACTAGGTGTAGGAATGAGACAAGACTGCTAGGGGTTGTAGTATACCCATAAAACATCTGAATCAGATTAGACACAGTAACACACAAATCATAGAAAGAGAGAGGGACCAAGAACCCCAATTTCCATTAACAGCATTCATAAACCTCAATCCAATAAGAGATAATGCAAACAGGGAAGCGCAAGGACATGAAGGATTGTCACAAACTGCCTCTGCAATACTTGTATTATCAATGGGAATTTAAAAAATGTGGAAAACTAGAGGGTAGGAATAAATGCCATAGATAGGCTCCCAAGAAAGAGCCTTTCTTTTTACAAAATGTGAATTCTGAGCACTACAGGCTCCAAAAAACAATATATACACTCCCTGCACGTAGGCAGGAATCAAAATATCTCCTTAGGGTTACATAAATATGCAATAGAATAATCAACCCTAAAACAAGTCACTTCTGATCATAAATGTGTTCTATGAATATCATGGCTGATCAGATGCCTACAGAACAACAACTTTGATCCATCTACCTCCTTGCAAGCTGGACTCTATCATGAATGTTCAAATCTGATCCCATACTGGAAAGGACTCAAAATGGCACCCTAAAAATCTTTGCACACATTCAAGCTATAATTGCCTTTGGAAACATTAATTCTCAGCTACCCGCACTTTGCAAACATCTCTACAGAAGAAAGCCCGCCAAAGCAATCATGTCACCCTTGTAATAGCAATGGTCGCATGATCGCATGAGGTCGAAAGGCTTCATGTGATCATGTGACAACTCCTTTGAGACTGCCACCACTTGACAAAGCAATGGTCGCATGATCGCATGAGCAGAAAGGCCTTCATGCGATCATGCGACAAGTCTTTTGAAATCTGCCTCTGCCCGCGCAAGACACCTGGGGCTCGCAAAACATAACACCTATCAAACTTTCCACATAGCCCAATAGGAGCTGACCACATGGCCTTGAAAAGTCAGCGGTCACATGATCACATGAGTCCGAAAGGCTTCATGCAATCATGTGACAACCCTTAGAAAATTTGCCTCCACTTTGCCACAAAAGCTCAGGCTTATGATCGTACTGCAAAAATAACCCCGGTTTCACCCTAGGTCACCTTTCTCCTCTTGTCACCAAGTCACCTAAACTTTTCTTAACCCCAGGTTCCTCTTAGCGACCACGCAAAAACCATTAATCTTTTCTTCATTCGACGGCAGTCACTGAGTCGCGTTACCTTTTCAGCATATTCCCTTCTGTCAGGAGATCACCCGACTAAGGGAAGTCTCATAATCACCAAATGGAATGAATATTCTTCTTTTTATTGTGAGATCACCTAACCGATCATAGAACTGAGCCCACCTCCAACTGCGTAATCATGCAAAGCTTTCCAACCCCGATCCTAGAACACCATGTGGCACTCCCCTATTCGGTCTGACCGCCACATCAGCAAACACCTCGGCACCCCAGCACGGACCCACAGCAACACTGCCCAAAAACATGCTAACCTCTGATCATTTTTCACATGTTCGCATGGGCTTGGAAGAGCCCATGCGATCATACGACCAACTGCATGATGCTAGCCACTGACCGCCACCGCTTGAAATCGAAACCGTTGACAGTTTGTCACATGGTCGCATGGGCTCGAAAGAGCCCATGCGATCATGTGACCAAACGTAAAGTGTTAGTCACTGACCACAGGTGGCACCATGGTTTGATTGCTTACCACTTGTCGCATGATCACATGTAGCCAGGAAGGCCCATGTGATCATGTGACCAACTGCTAGGTGTTAACTGATGACAGTTGGCCACTAGAGTTGACCGCTTGTCTTGACTGTCGATCCCTTGCTGACACCGCATCTACGGTTGTTGTATGATCTCATGGGATTGAAAGATCCCATGTGATCATGTGAAAACCATCACATCATCTCTGCACTGGCACGGCCTTAGGCACTGGGACCTGCCTAATCGAAGTTGCATGCTTAGGGCCAAAAACACAGACGATGCATCGAAAACACAGAGGGTTTTCGAGTGAAGGCCGAAAACACACCAAATTTTCAGAGTGGAGAGGTCGAAAACACACCGAACCTTCAGACCAAAAGGTAGAAACAACTCGATCCTACAGAGAGGAGGTCAAAAACACACTGGGTTTTCAACACTTGAGCAGAAAACACACTAGACTCTTGACACTAAAGGGCAGAAAACATAGAGAGCTTTTGACACTTGAGCATTTCTTTTGGAAAACAAGAACCGTGGCCAAAAATGAAGGAGAGGGAAATTTTGGGAAACAAGGTTAATAATCTTTTTTTTAGAGTATTTCAAGCTTTAGAAAAGAGTTGAGCTTATTTGGGTCACTTTGAGGACCTTTAACTTGGGTTAGCACAAAGTTGGTATGACAAAATGTAAAAGTTGTCAAAGTTGCTTGAGAAAATTGACAACATTTAGACAAGAAGTGTCCAAATGCCCTAATCTTAGTTAGGGATCTGGGCGGGTCTTTTCCAAGGTTAGTAGTATAAAATACTTTAGGAGAAAAGGTATGAGGTTAGACATTATGAATACATAGTTCCCGAGATAGATTTTATGTTTTCATTCTCTGTGATTTTAATACAGTCTACATGAGTTTGAAACTAATCATTGGGACTTGATAGGAAAAGACCTTTTGTTTTTTAATTTCATTGCTTCTATATAAATTCTTGCTCTGCATATAGGTTTATTGTGTTTTTATTTATTTTTGTTTGCTCTTTTAAAGCCAAACCCTCACTGGATTGTACCTTGCCTGTTTGAGAGGTTGCGGTGTAAATATGGTTCCACCATGACTTACCTCGATGGAAAGTTGATGGCTCATGGAGGAAGTAAAGTGGAACCCTTGTAAAGTATGTTCCTTCTTGTACAGGTTCCAGAAGTGATGGGAGCTCATTTTGGTGGCTTGTCCTAGTTGAGACAAGGTGTCCTGGTTAAGAGCAAGCCTATGATAGTGAATGTTATGATGCGGGGTTTCAATGGGAAGTGTCATGTGTGGATGGGAGAGTGATAATATGAATTGGAGGAAGAATTATAACCAATTCCAAGAGTTGGAGGAACTGATCTTGAAACTTAGTTGAATGACTTAGTCAATTAGGCCTCTTTTCTAGGAAAAAGACTTAGTAACCAGAAAGTACTGGATGACCAATTGAGAAACCCTAAACCTTGAAAATATTTGATTTTTTCCAAAAGGGTATTTGGAACCAAGATCCGATTGGGGAATTCTTTGTGAATTTTTGGAGTTATTTGACAAAAACTATGTACAAAGACCTAGTTTTGGCCTAATAGGGCTAAAAGCCTTAAAAATAGGAAACCTTGAGATCGGTAAGAAGGATCAAACTAGATAGTGTTAATTTGAATCAAAAGATGTGATAATAACCTATCTACAATGGATTCAATCTTGTTTAATGCTGGTGATAGGCATGGTGTGTTGATGGTGAACTTACCCTGGTGAGTTCAAGGAAGAGGAAGGGTAACTAATTGGTAGGAAGACCCCCAAGTTGTGGGGAGATTTGTGTAGCTTCTACCAAGGTGTAAGGGTGAGAAAAGACACCCTAAGAGGTCTAGGAAGTGACCTTAGAGATTAAGCTTTCTTGTCTCAAAAAGAGTGAGAGAGGTTTCCATATCACTCATCTTAGGACTCTCTCACCCCACCCCTTATTAATCTCTCTCTCTCTATCTATCTATCTATCTCTCTCTCTCTCTCTAGAAGTTCTGAAAGACATCTTATGTTTTTTATTTCATTAACATAGTTTAATTTATAATTATATTTGTATAATTTTGGATTTTAATATTATTTTACCTACACATGTAATGTACTTACTTAAATTTTAACATTTAACAATGTATGTTACCCCTAGATGGAGACACACAATCATGTACCTCAGGACGAGGTTCCTCAAGGTGACCCAGCATAGGGTGCCCCACCCTAGGATGACCTAAGCTAGGGTGCTCCACTCCAGGATAACCTAGCACATGTTTCCCCCCAGGATGACCCAGCACAGGGTGCCCCACATTAGGCACCCAATGTTCCTAATATGGGAATGATATTTCATTTTTCTACCCAAGAGATGGGGAACTTATGAGATTTTATCACTTCCTCTGAGGAGAGCATGTATAGAGATATTTGTACCACCATTTTATGGATTTTAGAGGATCTGACTACATGCATGAGTAGAAAAACTACATATACCCCACAGATTATTGATTCTATTTTTTGAGTGTTTAGATCTGAGATCTCTAATGATACATCCTTAGTTGAGGTCCAAGCATGGGTCTGAAATGATATTATTAAAGGAGAGGTTTTCCCTTGCTATTGAGAGAAGAGAAAACTTGGAGCATATCAGGTTATGTGGTGTGTGGTTCCTAGTATTGCACGCATGATATACCTGTAGTTCCTTGTTTCACATGGTCTTTATCCCAATAACGACAAGATTTCACTCTACTTTGCACAATAGGTTTAGATTGATGTCCATTTGGGTCTCAATGTGAACTACCTAGATCATCTCGACTACTTTGGATATGAGTGTGATAGAATTGTAAATGACTATCAATATCATAGGCCTGATCATGTTGTGCTGAGACATAGACATTTGGTTGGGAAAATGGCACCCATAGTGGAACCATCTATGGATGATACTTCTGATAGATTTTTCATTCCATCCTAGAGGGAAGAAATTGATAGGATTGGACACATTGCAGTTGTAGCTACTAGCATTACATTTGATACACTCACTCAATATATTATGACTAGACCGAGTCAAACTCAGGCATCTTCAGAGGCATCATCTAGTAGTGCACCCCCTACTGATAAGACATATATAGTTGTTGGTCTCCCTAGACCATGTGATATATGAGCTCTTACTAGACAAAAAGATCACCTTGAGATGACACATTATTTATTGGAGGACCTGTCACATGCATATAACTATATTTCTCAGGTGGAGAGAGTCCCTATATAGTTTATCAAAGACACCATTAGACTCTCTCAGGGCCCTCCAGTTCCACCACCCCAAAGCACACCATCATCTCATGCATATCATAGCTCATAGAACTTTGAACCCATTGATCACTATGTAGCTACATAGGGAGGGATACGACTCAGTGATGTTTTCATCACAACAGAGGGTCTAGAGGGTTTTCAAGAGAAATTACAAGGATTAAGACAAAGCACACCATCAACTCATACATCTCATAGTTCATAGCACTCTGCACCCACTAATCAATCTGCAGCTACACAGGGGGGATATGACTTGGTGATGTTTGCATCACAACAGAGGGCCTAGAGGGTTTTGAGGAGAGGTTATAGGGATTAAGATAGAGATACATTGGCACTGACATAGCTTCATATATGGATCTTCTACTTCATCCAAACTCTGACTCTACACCACTCCCTTCTCAACTACACACCCCATTATAGTCCTCATTAGAGAGGATTGGTACCAGAGATGATGCACATGATGGTGTTTCTATAGATCATATGATGGTGCACACTAATGATCCTCTTACTCCTGAGACCCAAGTATAAATTTAATTTTCAATTTATTTTTATTCAATAAATTAATTACATAGTTGTGTGTACTAATACTTGTATATATGTATTCTATATATAATATTTGTAGGCATAGTTTCATGAGCGTACTACCTCTAGCGTGGGATCACAGCCTGTATGCATGAGAGATTCTATAGAGCTAATGCCTACTAGTGCTCATGTAGGTTTTAAATATACAAGTTTAAATTCATGTATTAATATATTTCAAATAATTTGTATATAATTATATATGAATGTACATATATATTTGACAAGTTGTTGTACTAAATTTGGAGGGTTATGTTGTTGCTTCACATGTAGAGGATTCTCAAGACACTCAATCAGAGGGTTGCTCTATTCACATGCAACTTGATCAGTCTAGGACACCTTAGGACATTGGTTGTGCATGTTTAATTTTATGTTCTAGACATTTCACATATGCTTGACATTTATATGTTCTGGACCTATGTATAGCTGATTTATGTGTTTATGGTTGACATTTATATCACTAGTACAAAAATAGCAATATATGACCAAATAAACTACCAAAAATTGTAGGTAAATGACCAAATTTGGTCACGTGACCAGTGGTAGTTTATTGCCGGTCATTTATCTCGTGACCAAATTTATGACTAAACTATTTTAGTCATTTATTTGGTCATTGATTTGATCATATATTTAGTCATTTATTTGGTCATTTGGTAGTTTATTTGGTCATTTATTTGGTCATTTATTTGGTCATTTATTTAGTCATTTATTTGGTCATTTAGTTGGTCATTTATTTGGTCATATATTTAGTCCTTATTTTAGCCATATATTTAGTCATTAATTTAGCCATATATTTGGTCATATTAGGGCATGATGAAATCAAACCATCATCCTCCTACTTGTAAAGTAGGTGCTCTTCAATTGAGCTAGTACCCTTTAGAGAATAATCATACCATGTATACTAGTACTTTCCATTAAACATGATTTCAAGTTTTTCCATCTATAGTTCAAGGGTAGCAAAGCCTAAGGGGAGGATGACTAGTGATACTTTGAACTCAATGGTGAAGTTATTCAATGTAAAATAATTTGTGGCAACTACATTTATATAATATGGTCATTTCTTTATTTCATTTACTCATGTGTCCTAATTGAATTGGTATCCCATCCCTGTACCAGCACCCATACCCCTACATCTTCTAGTAACTATGGATATAAAATATGCTAAATTTACCTTGACATATCAATGGGTCATTGTGCCTAAAAATCACAATTGACACATCAAGTAGGGTGGAAGAAGTATTCAAAAATATACTTTATGATCAGGCTTGAAATTCTACAGAATTTACTATAAGGAAATGAAAACCGATAATAGCTCTCTCTGCAGAATTTTATCACTAGATATCTTCTAAAACATAGAACATTATTTAAAGAGAAAATATTTTCTAAAAAAGCTATAGTAGATAACCATAACATCAAATATTTATGTAGCTGATATAGTATATTATTTTTCTACTTCATTTCTTGCAATGTATCTTTATGGTGGTAATTATACCTAGAAGACTTTTATAGGCTTCAGTTCACCTTGATGCTTTATTTCAAAACCTTTAAGTTCAGCTAGGGTGCCATCATCATTAAAAATATCATAGTGCTTCTTAATTAAAATACCTTCTTCCTTAGAGGTTGGTAGAATCATTGCCTATTGCCCATTAAACAAAACAATAGATCATCATAAATAACCAGTCATATATACCAAAATAATAAAATTGTTAAATACGATACAAATTTATTACCTTGTATGGTCCATCCACTTCAAACTCAATGGAACATTCACTTCTTGTTGTATATGTCCATCGGATAGCATTGTCTAAGTTCTTAGCATTGAAGTAAGAAATTGTCAAGCAGTATTAAGAATATGAGACATGACATACAAGATAAATATATGATAAAAAAAAAATCAAATAAACTTTCAGCATTTATTATAGCTAGTAGCCTCACTTGGTATTGGTCATTAGTGTTGTTCCTTGCCATGTCAACATTAAGCATAACACATGGATATGATATTGTCAGCTTCTTCTTGGGATCCCTAGAACATACATGGTGTAAATGTGTCATTTCAACACTTTTTCTAAGAATGATGGAATCTGGATGTAGCAAGAATTATAAAAGGATAGCAAAAATAATAGAACTAGAAATAAATTATCTCTATTTATATAAAGATGATAAGTTTTTTATTAAATCACTATGACTTAGATCATTTAAAATAAAACTAGTAAGATGTCAAGATTCATCTCTATGGAAAAGTATGTAGTACATAAACTAGTCACAATTTTAGTAAGGACACCAGCAAGAAGAGTCCAAATACGAAAAACAAAAACTCATATTATAATACAACTACAAGGAAAATGATACAGATAACTCAATGCAATCAGTAAGAGTTCAAATTACTATATTAAATATCCTGCTAGCAATGCCCATTATTCTTTTCCTCATCTCAAATTTCTGGTCCTCTCATTAAGTCTTGCATCTGAAAAGTTTTTCTAAAGAAAGGTCAATCTGTCATCCTTTTGTGTGCATTCTCAAGAATATATTCAACAAGAAAACTTGATTTACTTTGTATATTGATCAGCCATATGATTCAAGTTTATTCTTATCCAACGTATATTTGTGGTTGTTTGTCTTCTACTGTTCTCCCAGTTGAAATCTTATGCTTCTAGTATTGATAGTATTTTACATATGATGATGTAGGACCACAGCTCAGAAGACCATGGTATATTAATATCCAAGCAAGATGCATCTATGACTATAGTGTTATGGTCTCCTCTACTATCACCTATGTTTAAGCCTTGATACAATTTTTGTTATAAATAGGGAATACTGAGAGGGGGGGTGAATTAGTATTCTACAATCTTTATCTTTTTCCCAATTATGGATATAATAGATTATCTTTATACATGCATAACATAAGAAGCTAAACAACATGCATAGCAATAAAACTAAAGAACTCATAACACATGATTTTTTCTCGAGGAAACCCTGGCCAATGGAAAACCCCGGTGGGGATGGTACCCACAAAGATCCACTAATCAAAAGTATCTTGTTAAGGATGTTGACCCTGTTAGGAGTCTATTACAAACATATAGTATATCAATCCTGATTAAGGGACTATAGGCCTTGTTAGAAGCCTCAAACCTGTTAGGAGTTGGTAGTACAAAATGTGTTTACCAGCTGAGCCCACTGCCCAAACAAGTAATGTATAATATACACTGATTAAAAAATAGGTCAAGGTACATAACCTTATACTTCTTGCATTAATATCTCTTTGCTGATCTTTCACTATCGCTGTTACATATGCTTCATATACTTCACATCATGCTATTACAATTGCTTGCTGCTTTTTCAATTACAACTATTACTACTACTCTTTACAATTACAAATACATTTACATATATACCAATAGCTTTAACCAAGAGTAAACATCTAAGATGTTGTACCTTTATATTGTTAAGATATTATTTTGATAAACAAAATAATTCCTTAACTCTTTACCAATTCTACCTTCATATACTGTCCTATCGGCTTCACACTGTCTTCGGTAAAACTATCATAACTTCTTATGTGCATTCCATACAGACTTGCACTCTAAGATGGGTCATCATTAGTCACCATAGAGTCTATGTTCAAGTGCACAAGCAGTGACCTCACTCCAGTCAATGTCGCAAACAAAAACTATGTCCGGGTATACTGGTAAAAATACTGTCTCACACTTAGACAAATATGCTATGCACTATGTCATACTTTCCCTTTGAATTGTGTGATCTTCATGTGGATCATATGTTTCCATAATGACAACATCTATGCAATCAACTCAGCCAAATTGCCAACAATCTCCCCCTTTGTCATTGGTAGCAACATATGAGAAAATTGGCTAAGTGTGCAACTCCAAAATCTCAAAATTGACAAAATTGTGGCCATAGTATAACATATATATACTATCCTTATAACTCCCCAAAAATCTTATCTATAATACAATACTCCCCCTAAGAGTATCAACTCTTATCATATACTATCAATTTTCTGCTAAATATCTCTCCCCCTTTGACAACAATGACAAAATAACAGTAGGGAGGGCTACAAAATTGTATCAAAAAAAGTTATACCTCAATGTATTTATTGCAAATCCAGTAGGCTTGCAACACAATCTGCAAAATATGTCTTCATGTTTTCTATCTCCTTTTCCCATGACTTCTTAATGGAATCAGCCACATTAAGTAGTGTGCTCAGTCCATAAGATGCTATCTGACAAGCTTGGAGGTTCTCAAAGTTGAATTTCTGAAAAGATGTCTTAGCTATAAGACAATCTTCTAACTACTCTTCAATAACACTGAACTTCATAGAAACATGCTCTCTCAAAAGAGTATATCTCCTTAACTTCCTGTCTTTCTCATCTTGTAAAATTATGATTTCATCAAAAAGTTTCCTAAATTTCTTCTCAACATCACAAACCTTCACATTAGGGTTAGATAGAAGGTTTGTTTCATTCATAATCTCAGCTTCCTTCAACTTTATCTTATGAACTTCCTTAGTTGTCAAAGTTTCTAATTTTGTACACTGTATGTACAAATATTTTCCAATCTCAAAATGTTTCCTCAAATCTTTGATACAGATATCAAGAGTACTGATATCATTGCTGATGTACTGACTGATATTCAATAACATTCTAGCCTCATAGTCTGCCTGTGCTTTCACTTTTGCAATATCAGCTAGGTTAGTGAACTCATCATCAAAAGTGCTCATCACTTTCTTTACCTTGTCCATAGGGTCTACTTCTACAATCTATGTGGTCACAATACTTTGTAGCTTTTCAGTTAGGTCCTTTAGACATCATTCTAGACTTTTAACTTTCTTATTCTTCCCAATGATTTTGTTCAAAGATGTGATCAATTCCATTTGATCATCATCATCCACTTCTTTTCCCAAATCCTTAAACAAAGATCCAGTTTATTTCTTCTTTCCAATCTCAGGAGTAAGACTTATTTCTTCTTTAGAGGGTATAGATGCTTGTACTTCTGATACTTTGGGTTCTTCAATAGTAAATTGGGTCTGCTCTGCTTCTACAGTTCTATTCAGTTCATCAAGAGCTGAATTGTCAACAATGTTCTCTAGATTCCTAAATACATTATCATCAGTATCCAAGATGATCCTTGTACCTTCAACATTCATAGATTCTTCTTCAATGTTAATAGCCAGTGGAGAAGGAATATCCTCTTGTTCTACTTCTACTGCTTGCTCTGCTATAACTGATGTCTCTCCAAAAAATTTTGCCATAACTTTAACTATTGCCTGTTCAGTCTCTGCATTCACTTGTTCATATTGTCCTACCATAATTTGAATGGTTCTCATTTTTGTCCTTAAATGGGTACTAAGGGGCTTTGGAATTTGTTTAAGATGATCATTATCTCTTACATCACATAGTTTCTTCACAAGATTCTCTCTGATAGATTTGTCTTCTTCTTGTGCTCTCATCTTCCTGTTAGCAAGTTTCTTCAATAATTCATCAAGTATCTTTCCCTGAATAGAGTCAAAACTCTTATTAGCCAGAATCAAATGCTTGACCACTACATTTTCAAGATTCAATTTATCTGAATAGTCATAAAGGTCATAGTACTTATTCATTTTAGTGAAATCACCATCTTTTATAATTTCTTCATTCACTCTCTCAACTCTAGGTTTCCATGCTTTCTTCTTAATAGTAGTGTCATCATCTTTAATTTTTGCAATTTTCCTAGGTACTGGTGGCACCAAATTTTTCTACCTCTTACCAGGTCCAATAGAAATTTCTTTCACTCTCTTTCTTGGTGTGGAGGAAGTAGATCTAGTAGGCTTGCTTGCTACTTGTTCCTTCTCAAGTTCCTCTACTTTCACCTTGACTGGTGTTGCACTAGATGATAAGGGAGGTACAGATAAAATCTCTTTCTATCCAATATCTCTGATTATTGTTGTTGTCTACTTTGCCACTAAGAATTCTCTCTCTATCAGTCTTGTATCTTTCAATATTTTCTTAATAGTGTTGTCAACTCTTATCTTAGACTGTTTCTCCTCAAGTATAGCCTTTGCAAAGTTGAAATTTTCTTCAAAAGTTCCAAATCTGTTACTGTGGGTGTCAACTTTACACTTAATTAGCCTGTTCACATATTCTTTTGTCTCTGTTTCAGATATTTCATAGCCAAGAGGGTCTATGAACTCAATTCTAGGTTCAACTGCTTCAATGTATGTAAAGTTAGTGTCAACCATAAAACATATTTCATTCTTGTATTTCTCCACAAGAGACTGTGGAATCCTTGATCTGCTAGACACAATATTCTGAAATGTCTTAATAACAAGTACTGCACTCTCATTAACACTGTCAATAACATGCTTTCTGTATAATACATTAATCCTTTCCATTGTATTTTGTCCATCATTCCAATCATTTCCTATGGTGTAAGGAAATCTCCTCAAAAGATGAAAAAACATGTAAGTGATCAAAGATGAGAATCTAAATTGTGCATACTTTGTCTTCTTAATCTTCTCCAAGTTCTCAAATAGTTGAATTCTCAGAATTTCACACATATCAACTGGGACTTTGTCAACACACATCAAATAAGCTATGTGTACCATTCCAGCTGCCATGTCATCCTCTCTTGAATTTGCACAAAACTTTGTTGTTAGGATCTTGCAAAGGTATCTAACATCAGGTTGTTGGACCTTACTAATTACAATTCCTCTGCCATTGTAGGATGAATTAGTGTTACCAATGACTATCTTTCTCATGTTCTTCTCATTTAAAGGAATAGCTCCAGATTTAGACAGTCCAGTGACTTCATGAATCAAATCAGCTATAATGTCTATTACTTTATCTTCTAGCCAAAACTTCCCATTATGAATTCTACTAAGGATTATCTTAGTGCATTCTTCATTATCAAACTCATACTACAATGCATACTTAACAATCTCATTGTCTTTCAAATGATCATATCTTTGTTTCAATGACATGTCCTAGTTGTAAATCTTCTCATACTCACTTGTAAAATCACTATCACTGATGATTTCTAACTTGCATCCCAGATAACTTCTTACATTCTCTAAATGAAAAACTCCGTCTGGTATGGATGATAAAGCTAACTTAGGGTCTTCTTCCAGAGGTTCAACTGGTTCCCTCTTCATTCTAGGTCTATTTTTATCTCTGATATTGTGAATTAAAGATACATCCATGATTACTTCAAATTCCTTTTACCGAGTCACAGATGTGTCAAGTAAAATACCTTAATTTCCTAAATTTAGGGCTTGCATAGATTCGGTGCTCAAATCCTTCACCAAATCATTGCAAAAAGCTTCCAATCACTACTTTCTGAACTCTTTAACACTTGTGTTCACTTTGATAATCAAATAACACTGATCATAACCTTTTATTACTTCAATCTCACTTAGTTCTGACATCACATTCAATTCTTTTGCTGCTTCTTTACAAAAAGTTGTTTATGTTATCCTGCAAAACTTAAAACTTCTTGCGATCTCGCAAAACATAATATTTTTCTTTGCACTCTTAACCATAGCATTTGAATATCATAAACTACCTTCCATTAACTGCGCAAAACTTAATTCATCATAAATCTACTTCTACACTAATCTAACTTCCTAATCTAGTATAATTTTCATAAATTAAGTGCTTTGAGATAGGTCAAGTAAGGATTCATTCTTACCACTTGATACTTCACCTTTCTGATTGCCTTCAATGTTGAATATGTCTCCTTGATCTGTGCTTTTAAAAAACTTCACTTCATCTGTATTGCTACAACAACCTTTATGTCTGTTACTTGCATCTTCATTTCTTCTTTAATGATTTCTAGGGTTAGGGTTAGGATGAAAAACTCCATTGTTCATTCTGCAAAACCTTGTTGTATGTCCAATCTTGTTGCATATTTGACAAACAATTCCATTGCTTCCATATCTTGGTCTAGGTGGATTAATCTATGATCTGCAATTTCTAGCAATGTGTCCAACCTTGTTGCATCTATAACATATTACTCCTTTTCTTCTACTCATATCTTCAGTAGGTTTCTTATCTGCATTGTTAGTATTCCTAAACATTCTACTATTATTATTATTCTCAATATATTTAGGTTTCCTACATTCAATAACTCTATGTCCAAATCCATGACAGTTATAACAATAACCATTAAGAGGTTTAAATTGCTTACCTGTGCAATCTCTCTTCATATGACCAATAGTATTACAAGAAAAACATCTACATTTAAATTATCTTTGCATACCTTTGGATGATTCATCTTGCTTCGGTGATTCTTATTCTTTAGGTATATCTTCAGATTTGTTGATCTCATCAAACTTCTTCTCATCTAAGCTTTCAGATACTTTCAGATCTAGTTGCTTGCTTTCATTATTTTCTTTAAGAGTGTTGAATCCAAGACCAGTCGTATCATAGAATGGTTTCTGAAAAGATGCTTGTGTATCAATCTTCTCACTAGTTGAATATAGCCTTTCAAGTTTTTTCTTGGATTGAGTCAGTTCGCCTTTCACAATCTTATTGTATTTCTCAAGTTTAGCATATTGCAAATTGACTTTCTCAAGTTTAGATGTTACATTTCCAAGTTTAGATTTCAGTCCTTCATTTTTAGTTTTTAGACTTTCATTCTCAGATTTCAGATTTGCTTCATTCTTGCCATTTCCATCTTTCAAACTAAGCTTCAAATTTTCTATCTTCAATTCATGCTTAAGGATCTCATTTTATTTTTCCAAATTTTCATCACAATCTTCAATAAGAACTTCGAATTTCTTTTTAGATCTCAGATCTTCTAATTTTTTTTTTAGTTTCTCAATGAGGTTCTTTGCATCATCATATTTTCCTTTCAGAGTGTCTCTTTCATCAGTAAACATATCAATCTATTCAAGAGCTTCTTCAAGATTCTTCTGTAGTTCATCCATATCCATAGAGATCTTACTCAAGCTGCTAGGCTTTCCTTGAATGATTCTTTTCCGAGTAACTAAGCTCTAATACCAATTGTTAGAAATAGGGAATACTGAGAGGGGGGGTGAATTAGTATTCTACAATCTTTATCTTTTTCCCAATTATGGATATAATAGATTATCTTTATACATGCATAACATAAGAAGCTAAACAACATGCATAGCAATAAAACTAAAGAACTCATAACACATGATTTGTTCTCGAGGAAACCCTGGCCAAGAGAAAACCCTGGTGGGGATGGTACCCACAAAGATCCACTCATCAAAAGTATCTTGTGAAGGATGTTGACCCTATTAGGAGTCTATTACAAACATATAGTGTATCAGTCCTGATTAAGCGACTATAGGCCTTGTTAGAAGCCTCAACCCTATTAGGAATTGGTAGTACAAAATGTGTTTACCAGCTGAGCCCACTACCCAAACAAGTAATGTAAAATATACACTGACTAAAAAATAGGTCAAGTTACATAACCTTATACTTCTTGCATTAATATCTCTTCACTGATCTTTCACTATCACTGTTACATATGCTTCATATACTTCGCATCATGCTATTACAATTGCTTGCTGCTTTTTCAATTACAACTGTTACTACTACTCTTTACAATTACAAATAAATTTAGATATATACCAATAGCTTTAACCAAGAGTAAACATCTAAGATGTCATCCCTTTATATTGTTAAGATATTATTTTGATAAACAAAATAATTCCTTAACTCTTTACCAATTCGGCCTTCATATACTGTCATGTCGGCTTCACACTGTCTTCGGTAAAACTATCATAACTTCTTCCATCCATGCCATACTAACTTGCACTCTGAGATGGGTCATCATTAGTCACCATAGAGTCTATGTTCAAGTGTGCAAGCACTGAACTCACTCCAGTCAATGTCACAAACAAAAACTGTGTCTGGGTATACTGGTAAAAATACTGTCTCACACTTAGACAAATATGCAATGTGCTCTGTCATACTTGCCCTCTAACTTGTGTGATCTTCATGTGGATCATATGTTTCCATAATGATAACATCTATGCAATCAACTCAGCCAAATTGCCAACAATTGTACATGGGGACTATTTCCCACATCTATAATGTTGAACAACACTTGGTTCTTCTAACGGCTATCACATTAGCTTATAATTCTGTAAACTAATATCCCTAACCCACTTGACTCATTATAACTTAGGAAACTATAGAATCCTAATTTCAAAGAATTTTTCAACATCTAATTTAATTAGCTTGACCTTTGAATACATTTTACTTCACAAAACCCTGGAACATTAGTACATGAGCCTATATATATGTTAGTACTTGCATCTACAAATATGACATAATGGTTTGAGAAAATCCTCAGGAAACAACATATTATTCAAAAAGTGTGCAAATTCCATGATGGTTTGAAGCTTTGAGTAAATTGCCTAAGGAGATGGAAAATCATTCAAAAGGTAAATGTACTTACGATGTTTGAAGCTAAATTTCTTAGGAAAAGACCCTGGCAATGCATACCAAATACCATCTGTATCCAGCTCTAAAGGTTTTCCAAATTTTTCCACCAGCAATCTGGCATTTTGAATTATCTTAGCTCCAGTGTATGTAACCACTCCAACCATCTCCATCGAATACCATATGGCCCCCCTATATACAATTCACATTGAAACTTGTTGAGCTAAAAAATAAATAGTAACACAACATATAAATGAAAGAAGAGCTTACATGCAACTCCAAGAACTTAATAATGCAAACACAATCAATTCATTTATTAAAGGCATACTTGCGCATGACATAGCCATAAAAGGAATTAATAATACACTTGTGTGGCAACTGAAGAGAATCATAAACCACTACCATATCCTATAAACAAAGAGACAACAATATCATTTTCAATTGATACCATCAAGAAAAAGCATTTCAAAAGTCATACAATCACTCTAACAGTGACCAGATTAAGAACCTCTAAGTACATAATAATCAGTTAATTACTAACCCCCTCATATAATCACATGGCTAAACAAGCTATGGTGCCAACAATAAGGAAATACCTATGCTTCTTGAATCTTTACTAGGTTTCCACTAGCCTTGGCTTCTCCAAATTTCCCCTTCCAGAATTTATTGAGACCTTTATACTCATATCTTTTGTCTTGGAATTTTTTTATAGGAAATAAAGCATTTAGCCAACAACAAAAGAGGGATCAATTTAATCTAGAGACAAAATGAATATAACAAGTAGACCTGCGCATGGTATCTGAATAGAAAGGATTCTCATGCATGCATATCCCACCAACCCGTCGTTCAGTAACAGGCTTATCTATGACCCATTTATAAACCTATAAAATGCTAGTTAGAAAGTTGCTATCAGAATAATCATTTAATATGTAGTTTCCAATATATAGTAGCCAAAATGAATGCAATATAAGCTTTACCTTTTGGCAGTACTTCTTAAGACAATCTTTAAGTCGTGTCTCTTGCTCTTCTTTAGGTAGATCATGAAAAAAATGAGATAATTGACCTTCTCTAGTGGCAACATGCTCAAACTCTATTTGATTTTTTAAATGATAGTATTCACTGCCACCATAACACAATATCCCTTGTATTAAAAAACATAATCCAATTTATAGAAGTATATATAAGATCAATTATTAATAATAGTTATGATTTACAAATTTAAGATTAAACACAACTGCTTGAGCATCAAAATGCTTAATTTCACATATTATAGATCTGCAAGTTATCGGATAACCTTCTTTTTGTCGTATAAGTTTCTCCTCACTAAACCCACTCAAGTTGTCGAAGACATGTTTTACCAGGATGATTGAAATCACATGCAGCACATACATCATCTGTAACTATTGAAGGGGGCTAGAAATAGAGATGGTTAGGAACATTTTTTAAAAGTGAATGGTAAATTTTTAAATCTACAAGTAACAAGCACTTACACAAAAAACAAACCATGTGCCCATACATTATTTGTGTAGATAATTCACAATCCTTAAATAAATTTTTAGCATAGAAAACCCCCCACACTAATTTATGCCTTTATTCCAAAAATGGTAACCACCTCAGACAATGTCACAATACAATGATTATTGCTTGCAATGGAATTACATTCATAAAACCATGATAACGGAAGAGATGATAGACCACGAACACTGATTCTATTTCATGGAATATTTTATTATACCTTTTAATATGCAAAGGTTAAAAGTTTCTCAAGCTGGGCACCAGCTATAGAGAAAATAAAATCCACTTTTACAAAGTATAGGAAGACATTACGTTTAATTAGCAATGGCTTACTAATACAAGAAGCATCTCTATGTTGTATCTACCATGTTTGCAGGGTGCATATGAGAGAGATATTAGCTTTTGGCTCTGTTGGCTCATTTTTAGGTCCTGATATTGTCTTGACATTGAGGTTATGTTACATTTTTTGTTGTTTCTTTTTCAGAAAAGAAGATACAAACTATAATAACATAATGATGTATGCTATAATTTTAGTAGCAAATATAACTAGCAACGCCTATAATCAATAAACCTACAATACAAACTAAAGAAGGGAACTGGCATAATCAATCTCTATAGTTGGGTATAGCTACACCTTGAGAGAAAAAATGGGGCACATATAATGTACTAAAACAAAAGTGGCCAAAAAAGACTTTAATACCATCACAACATTGACATTTCAGACACTCCTCACCAATTAAGAGACCCTGATGGAGGGAACTTTCATCTATCCAATGTGCAAGATATTACACTAGAGTGAAACACGTTGTGGGATTTATATGCCTCATCTTTAACCATGAAATTTCAAACCTTTCAACAGCTCTGCACATCGCAAGGCCCAAACGACTCTTTCATCTTTCAGATTTGGCAATTAATATTCACTAGCACCCTATAAAATCCCATTACAATGAGTGACCATCAAAATCTTTAGCACTAAGTAAAATCCTTTACTGTAGGACTTCAAATATATTAAATGCTCCATTAGGGCATGAACATGTAATATCCTTTACAAAATTGTACAACTTAATACACCTGAATTTACAAGAAACACTCGACTCTAAAATATTGTTTAAACTGGATTACATAGATAAACTACAGCTTGTTACCATGCCAAACTGCAACACCGGATGATCTGCAAATGACTATTCAAAACTAATCGACAATGTGTTGTGTACAGCTGTGACAAACCACCAAACATGTGATGACATGCAAGAGAGTATTGACAACACAATTGTGGCCCCTGGTTGAGATTGGTGATAGGAGCCAAATAGGATTTGTTCTCCACTTTTGAGAGTCAAGGGATTTCATCCTCAAATAAGCTATAGAACATTAATGTAGAATATAACAGAAAAAGATCCTTCTAACAGCTGAACACCTCATTTTATGGTGCAAAGGAGGGCTAAAAATGCAACACACCCATGATCTGATTACATCCACAAAATAACAAAAATGATATTCAAGACAAATGCCACCTTAATTGACTGCCCTGGCTCTAACAGCATAACTGCCCTCTTTGAAATTCAAATGGTAACTCCCTTAATGCACTGTCAGAAGCTAATAAATTTTAAAAAAATGTCATTCAACATTTATTTATTCATTCTAATTTTCTCAAATTGCAACCTCCCTTTAAAGAGAATTTTTCCTGCAGCCCATCAGGAAAATTAAAGGAATGAGCTTATCGGATGTTTCATAATGAATTAATGGAATGGGGACATTACAATTCTACCCTTCTTGGGATTGCTTGCACACAAGAAATGTCATTTGTTGAAATGTCTATAGCCCCTCCTTGGTAACATGCTCTGCTAGTGGATCTTTCCAATGGACCAAATATTAAATTACAGTCCTAGTATATAGTTTCTTATGCTTGCATTTGACCAATATAAGTTTCTTCTGATCATCTAAGGGTGGTAGATCAACTGGTGGTGCAATCAATATGCTGGACCAATGCCCTTATAAGGCAAGATGATGGAAACATTGTGGATCCACTTGCTTGTTGGCAACTCTATCTCATAGGCCATATCACCCTTCTCCTCAAAACTGTGTATGGTCCACAGAAGTGTGGTTTGAGTTTTTCAGCCTCACCTTGCTCAATGGAGGTCTTCCTATATAGGCTATTGGTATAAAAACATCATATCTCCAACCTTAAATAATCTCTAACATTTGTCAATTTGTGCAGAGCTTCTCGTGTAATTTTGAGCTTTCTGCAAGTGCAAATAATTTTTAAGTGGCCTTAAAATATCTCAACTATATTCCATCAAATCAATTATTGGTGCTTTGATGTTAGTAAACACTAAATCAGTGAACTTCAGTGCATCATATACTTACAGTGCATAAATGTAGTCATGCTGATGGGCATGTAATGGGTGGTGTTCTATCAATACTCTTTAGGGTGTAACCATTCGATACCTATCACATGGTGATTTTTGACATAGTTTCTCAAATATCCTCCAATACACATATTCACTATCTTTGCCTAATCATTTGTGTGTGGTGATAATTAGCACTAGTAGTGGGCATGGTAGCAGTCAAACAAAAAAACTCTTGCCAAAAGGAGTTGAGGAATCTATTATCCCTATCATTGAAAATATTCTTAGGCAAACCATGTGATCTAAACACTTCATTGAAATATCAATTAGCTATCTATAATACTATAAAATCTATAAAAATGACCAAAAAGTTTGCATATTTGTTTGATCTATCCAGTATCCACAATCACATAAATTCAATTCTTGTTATTTATCTTTGGAAGGCTTGTGATGAAGTTCCTGGATACAACACTCACCACTAGCCTTGGCCAGTTCATAAGTGCTAGTTCCATGCTAAGGAAGTGCTGATTTTGTTCATCTCTGGATTTCCAATCTTTCTTTCCTTTGGTCATTTTGATTCTGGGTTCCTTCATAGCTAAATCTAATTGTACATCCCATCAATTTTGCAAATTAGTCCTAGAGGATCACGACATGTGTAAAATACTATGTCTATATTATTTTTGTGACAACAATCTTCTAATAGGTATTGAAAGTGTTGGACAAGGTTGTAGGTTTGAAATCTTCTAATAAGTATTGAAAGTTTTGGACAAGATTGTAGGTTTAAAACCATAAAATAACCAGGATAGTGCCTTCCATGATGAAACCTTATACCATTCACAGATTCTATCAAGTTGTTTGGTGCTCCAAGGGCCATGATTATATGTTGTGTTCACCTCTTGATACTAGGCTATTGGTATCTTGGTTTGATCGGTTGGCTATACAAGTCCTAACAGGGCTGCTACTCAGCAACTGGCTACTAATAGGTGGCAGCACAGTACATTTATGTTCATGAGATTTGGAATTGATTCCCCTAAACACTAAAAAACAATATTTTAGACAAAAGATAATTTTGTAGGTCATCGCTAGAAAGAATGGAAGGCAAGGGGACAGAAAAATAAGGAGTCAGAATTTGTCTCCGAAGGCTGTGCTCTCTTGTATTTAAGAAAAACTAAACAACTTGAATCACACTATTTACCAATATTCCCGATAACATTCACCAAATGCAAGCTAAGGTTGCCATTGTTTGATAACAGGAGACTAAATTTGGCTTTTTAGAAAATAAATAGATTTTGTGCCCCAATGATACAGTAGGACTACTAGGTTTTATGAACCCTTGAAAGGTTGTGATGAGGGACCAATCTTAAAAAATACTTATTTGACTATTGATAGAATCCTGACCCCTAAACTTAAAATTTCTATACTATATATGGACTACACAATAATTTCATTACAAAATAAATTCAATAGACATCTCTTTAACTATAATAATCTCCTTAACAAATATAGAAACACCAACTAATATAATTTTAACCATCAGTTTAAAATAACATTTTGATATCGTCTAGATATAAATATAACTATAAGTACTGCTTTGAAACATTTTATGAAATCCCAAATAACTAATCAACTGAACCTACAAGACCACAAAACAACCGAAATTCAAAAATTCTTTGATCTTTGGCACAATCTTTTGAAATCTTGTTCTTGAATTGATGTTTCCACACAAATGGAATCCTTGGGTGGAATCACTTCCATTCGATATGTGTTTTTCATCCCCAAATCTAATCCAAGAGATGAACACTAGGGTCTCAAGCTTAAATTTTTTGGCAAGAAACAAAGTATGCTTTTCCTCAAGCCCAACTTCTTCTATACTGTATAGCCCTCCTTAAGAAGTCTCTAGAAATTTCTATTCTTTTTAATTTAATATTTAAATTTGTCCCCTTGCCATAGCAACAATTTTGATAACATTTTAAGCCCTCTTTTAAGACATTTATAAAATCACTTTTAGGTACTTTATAATTTAACAATAAAATATAAGCTGCCTTTATAAAATTAAAGTTACCTTTTTGGCAACTTAAATTAAATTGCTAAATTATTATGTAGTTTGAAAAAGGAGACATGATAGTAATCGATCCTTCAAGGACTATAGTTAGAAGTTAGTTGAATTCTATCATGAGGATTGGATTGTCTATGGCTTCTGAAACACCATTATTAGAGGTTACACTTAGTGATAGAGAGATGTTGGAAATTGCAAATGCCTCAATTTAGAGAATTGTGTGTTTGTGCCACCTTTGGAACTTTTCTTGGACATATCATTTGTAAGGAGGGAACACTTGTCAATTTTGTGAAGATGGTGTAATAGAATAGTTGGAAGCTCCATGCAACCAGAGAAAGTGCACACATTTTTGGGTTGCACTACCTCTTATTACAAGTTTATTAAGAAATGTGTAACTTGCAGGCTGATCAAGTGTGGATATTCCACTACATAAACCTTCATAACAAATCCTATTTCTCCTGAATGCAACTTAATTGCATAAATTATTGCTTGTTAATTGGAAATAAGGAAAAACACTCCTTGCACTTGAGTCTTAAGAGTTTAGAACAAAGCATTGAAGTATGTAGATACAAGAAAAAATCATAATCAACAGTATCAAAGATAATATACTAGGAGTTTGACCTTGAGAAAACTGATACTGTGGAAAATCTCTATTAGAAAGAGGTCATATTCCTCCTCAAGTGACTATCTTATGAGTTTCTATAATTGATTTCTTCTAAATCAAGGCTCACAAGGGATTTTCATCTAAAATAGGAATTTCTGACACCTTAATGATCTCAAACATTCCCTAATCCTTGGTAAAATTCTCAAAGATACAAAGCCTACCAGCAATTTTCCTAAATTTACACTAAGGAACCCCCTACCTGAGGCTACAATTTTCCATTGATCTTCTTCAAAAACATGAAAATATTCTACAAAAAAAAGAGATTTTCTACAATTTTTTTATAATAATCTCATTCATCAATGAGAAATAACCAAGTATCCAAATTCTTTTTTAAAAAAAGTAGGTACTAAAGCTTAATTCACAAAGCCAAAAAAGAGGCTTGGATACAACTGCTGTCACCATTATTAGCTTTCTGTTATAAGGAAAAACTCTTTGCATGAAAGCTCTCTCTTAACACATTTTAATTAAAATATATGATTTTTCAAAATTAATTTACACAAAACCAAATTTTAAATAGAAACCGGCAATTAAATATTTTCGAATCTGCTGTAAAGGCTGAAAACTAATAAATGATGACATGTTGTGATAATGCTATCAGGATTCAACTATGTAGTTTTTGAGTCAAACTCATTGACCCATGTTTCATGAGTAGTGGTTCACAGGAAACCATCTCTCATGAGAACATTAGTTTTCTACATTCCTTTCATGGTAGCAGTTGAAGTTCTCAGTACGAATCCTAATGCCAGATAGAGAAAAGTATACAAGGTTGTCAGTTATCAATTTGATATAAACAAAAAAATATAAGGTTGTTTTGTGCTAGTTATATGGGTATGTGCAGGATCATGGTATACCAAACTATGGCCTTAAGTGGCAATGAAAAATCAAAAAATTGGGGTTAGTCAACTTGACGTAAAAAGTTGAACATCTTATGAACCTTATGTGAAAAAGTTGTAAGAATAGAATCTGTAGGAAATTGAATGTAGTTTCAAAATTTTAGATTTCAATGCAGTACTACGAAAATTTCAGGGAAAAGATAAGGAGTATGTGTATGTCTGACCACCTTAATCACAATCAAATGATGATATATTTTCCCAAGATTCTAGATATAAGTAGTAGACTCATGCCCGGATGTGACGCATATTTTTTTGTAATTTTTGGTCAAATAAATAATTAATTATGAATTTTCTGCTACAAATTTTTTAGAATAAAAAAACTCTCGTGTCTTACCACCTTAACTAATTCAAAATTTTACCAAATTCAAAACTTTTTTTTTCTTATAACAGTCGAAGCATAGAATGTGACGCATGTTTCAGATTTCAAAAAGGTTAAACGGTTTGAAAGTTATAGTTATTTTTCAATCAATATGTCAATTACGACTTTAAAGATAACTCAATTGAAAAATAAGTAATAATTACTTACAAACCTTGAAATTTGATAGCAATTATATCGATGGAAAGCTGATAATGTCTTTAAGAAACCCTTTTCATTTCATCAATTTCGGGTGAAAAAATAGTCGTTAGCTACATGGTAGAAGTCTTGGTATCAACAACTATCTCTTGAAACACACCTAAAGGGTTGACCACCCACGTTTGGTAATGCCTAAGCAAATACCAAGCCTAATCGAATATTTGATAAAATTAGATATCCGATAATATCAGATATCCAAAAAAGCCCGCCTATTTTGAAATTTCAAATTTGAATTGCCCCACTTTTCCCAAATTCAAGTTTGATAATAAATGTATTTTTTTCATAGTAATATTAATTGTGTTATACTAAGTTGTATTATTTTTATGGTAATATTAATTCAAGTTTCATATTAAATTATATTTTTGTTATGTTAATATTAATTTCATTTTAAATATTAATATTAAATAATAATAGCATAGCATTAATATTATAATATAAATTTTTATATTAGTATGTATTATATTACTTGATATACAAAATGATTTCAAAAAAATACCTGCACAGTTGATTTGAGGACAGACAATTTTAGCCCAAATCCTCTTGAAAGTATCCAGCACAGGATTTTTGTATAGACTCCTTGTAATTTCGGCGGTCTAATTATACTGAATAAGTAGATCATGTCAATGGACTTCACCTAGATTGAATATAATCAATTGATTTTTTAACTCTTGAAAAGAAATTTCACACAGATGTAGAACCATCGTATGCTCATCATCTGTTCTAGAAACTAACAATGGCATAAAAATTGATGTAAGAGCATTTAAGGTAAATTGTCCACAAAAAGGTATATGAAACCTTTAAATATACATTAAAAAGTGGAGGTGAAGGCTCTAGATCTCTGTGTGTATGTGTGTGTGTGTGTGTGAGAGAGAGAGAGAGAGCAACATCTGGTTCATCTACTCGACTAGGGCATATTTGGGAACAGACAGTCTCCATTTAAACTCAAGTCTCTAGAAGTAGTTATATTTGTCAGTGGAGGAGATACACCATTGGATAATGCTATGGTCACTAGAATTTCCATTTCTCTTCAATTAGGATACTCTTTCCAAAATTGCATCTACCCTTTTACCAATTTGGGAAATCAATGGGTCTATTTGTGAACCTCGAAGGAGTTGGTCACCTAAACAAGAACCTTGAGATGAATCAAGAACTTTTCTACAAAAGAGATCAGTACCTTGAGAAGCTCTCCACTTTTTAGTTGAATTAAAACCTTGGACCATAGATGGTTTCCCTTTGTTGTAAAATGAGGAGTGAGACTACCTTACCAAAGGTGGCAATTAACTTACATTTGAGGGATAATGCCCAACATGAGTAACCTAGTTTCCCAATTCCCGTAAATGCAAAGCCATTGACGAATAGGCATTTCTAATAGAAATATTTGTGGTGCTAGAATGAAGTGCATGACCAAATTCTATCTGGTAATGAACTAGTTTGAGGCTTCATTTCACATTTCTCTATGGATAATTCCACAGCACTTGTTACTTCTCTATCTCAATTTTTTGTGTCAGTGTACATGTGCACTGAAGAGATTATATCACTACTTGAGCTACTAGCAGATGGTGAGTAATCATCATCATCATCTCACACGCATAGCTTACTTCTTTCCTTTGCTACTTTCCCCCTTCTAGCTCTTCCTCCTTAACTATGACTTCTATCATGGGTCCAAGAAGCTCTTCCCACTCTTTCCCATTAATATGCAAATATTTCTGTCCGTAATAGTATTTTTTGAATTTATTATCATATTGATTTGATTTGATGCACCTTCACTATTTGATCCATACTTGCCTTTCATTTCAATTGCTTTGCTCATTTTCCACGTCATAGGCCAGGATTTGATAGCGAGTATGACCTTGGTACTGTCGGCATTAATGATAAATTTTACCTTTTAGCTATTAACTTTTTGTCATTTTTCCTGTATGATGCTTTTGTATATGAATTGTGGATATTCTCTGGGAAACTTTTCATTTTTTCCTATAGGATGCATTTTTATACAAATTTTATCATGCGTTAGGACCCCTAGGAAATCCTCATGACCCCTATGGATACATTTGAATGATAAAATGTGTCCCAAGGGGTCCTACGACCCCTTGGACACACTTGAGGATTCAAATGTGTCAAAAGGGGTCATGGGGACTTCCTAGGGCTCCTAGAATGCCATATCACATGTTACAACCCCTAGGAAGTCCTCATGACCCCTATGGACACATTGGAATGCTCAAGTGTGTCCTAAGGGGTCCTACGACCCCTTCCAACACACTTGAGCATTCAAATGTGTCAAAAGGGGTCATGGGGACTTCCTAAAAGTCATATTATGCCTTATCACGTGTTAGGACCCCTAGGAAGTCCCCATGACCCCTTTCAACACATTTGAATGCTAAAGTGTGTCCTAAGGGGTCCTACGACTCTTAAGGACACACTTGAGCATTCCAATGTGTTGAAAGGGGTCATGGGACTTCCTAGGGGTCCTTGTATGCCTTATCACATGTTAGGATCCCTAGGAATCCCCATGACCCCTATGGACCCATTGGAATGCTCAAGTGTGTCCTAAGGGGTCCTATGACCCCTTCTGACACACTTGAGCATTCAAATGTGTTGAAAGGGGTCATGGGTACTTCCTAGGGGTCCTAGTACACCTTATCACACATTAGGACCCCTAGGAAGCCCCCGTGACCCCTATGGACACATTGGAATGCTCAAGTGTGTCCTAAGGGGTCCTACGACCCCTTCCAACACACTTGAGCATTCAAATGTGTCGAAAGGGGTCTTTGGGACTTCCTAGGGGTCCTAGTATGCCTTATCACACATTAGGACCCCTAGGAAGTCCCCATGACCCCTTTCAACACATTTGAATGCCCAAGTGTCTCCTAAGGGGTCCTACAACTCATTAGGACACACTTGAGCATTCCAATGTGTCGAAAGGGGTTATGGGGACTTCCTAGGGGTCCTAGTATGCCTTATCACGCATTAGGACCCCTACGAAGCCCCCGTGACCCCTATGGAAACATTGGAATGCTCAAGTGTTTTCTAAGGGGTCATACAACCCCTTCTGACACACTTGAGCATTAAAATGTGTCAAAATGGGTCATGGAGACTTCCTAGGGGTCCTGCTATGCCTTATCACATGTTAGGACCCCTAGGAAGTCCCCATGACCCCTTTCGACACATTTGAATGCTCAAGTGTGTCCTAAGAGGTCCTACGACTCATTAGGAGACACTTGAGCATTCAAATGTGTTGAAAGGGGTCATGGGGACTTCCTAGGGGTCCTAGTATGCCTTATCATGTGTTAGGACCCCTTGGAAGCCCCTGTGACCCCTATGGACACATTGGAATGCTCAAGTATATCCAAAGGGGTCCTATGACCCCTTTCAACACACTTGAGCATTCAAATGTGTCAAAAGGGGTCATGGGGACTTCCTAGGGGTCCTAACCCATGATAAGGCATACTAGGACCCATAGGAAGCCCATGTGACCCCTATAGACACATTGGAATGCTCAAGTGTGTCCTAAGGGATCCTACAACCCCTTCTGACACACTTGAGCATTCAAATGTGTCAAAAGGGGGCATGGGGACTTCCTAGAGGTCCTAGTACACCTTATCACATGTTAGGACCCCTAGGAAGTCCCCATGACCCCTTTCAACATATTTAAACCCTCAAGTGTGTCCTAAGGGGTCCTACAACTTGTTAGGACACACTTGAGCATTCGAATGTGTCAAAAGGGGTCATGGGGACTTCCTAGGGGTCCTAGTATGCCTTATCACATGTGAGGACCCCTAGGAAGCCCCCACGACCCCTATGGACACATTGGAATTCTCAAATGTGTCCTAAGGGGTCCTACAACTGCCTTTGACACACTTAAGCATTCAAATGTGTCAAAAGGGGTCATGGGGACTTCCTAGGTGTCCTAACATGTGATAAGGCATACTAGGACCCATAGGAAGCCCCCGTGACCCCTATGGACACATTGAAATGCTCAAGTGTGTTGTAATGGGTCCTACAACCCCTTCTGACACACTTGAGCATTCAAATGTGTCAAAAGGGGTCATGGGGACTTCCTAGGGGTCCTAGTATGCCTTATCATGCATTAGGACCCCTAGGAAGTCCCCATGACCCCTTTCGAGACATTTGAATGCTTAAGTGTGTCCTACGGGGTCCTACAACTCTTTAAGACACACTTGAGCATTCCAATGTGTCGAAAGGGGTCATGGGGACTTCCTAGGGGTCCTAGTATGCCTTATCACATGCTAAGACCCTAGGAAGCCCCCGTGACCCCTATGGACACATTGGAATACTCATATGTGTCCTAAGGGGTCCTACAACCCATTCTGACACACTTGAGCATTCAAATGTGTCAAAAGGGGTCATGGGGACTTCCTAGGGGTCCTAGTATACCTTATCATTCATTAGGACCCCTAGGAAGTCCCCATAACCCCTTTCGACACATTGGAACCCTTAAGTGTGTCCTAAGGGGTCCTACGACTCATTAGGACACACTTGAGCATTCAAATGTGTCAAAAGGGGTCATGGGGACTTCCTAGGGGTCCTAGTATGGCTTATCACACATTAGGACCCCTAGGAAGCCCCTGTGACCCCTTTCAGAACATTTGAATGCTCAAGTGTGTCCTAAGGGGTCCTACGACTCTTTAGGACATGGTTGAGCATTCTAATGTGTCTAAAGGGTTCATGGGGATTTTTGAGGGGTCCTAGTACACCTTATCACATGTTAAGACCCCTAGGAATCCCCCATGACCCCTATGGAGATTTTGGAATGCTCAAGTGTGTCCTACGACCCCTTCCGACACACTTGAGCATTCAAATGTGTCAAAAGGGGTCGTGGGGACTTTCTAGGAGTCCTAGTATGCTTTATCACATGTTAGGACCCCTAGGAAGTCCCCATGACCCCTTTCAACACATTGGAACCCTCAAGTGTTTCTTAAGGGGTCCTATGACTTGTTAGGACACACTTCAGCATTTAAATGTGTCAAAAGGGGTCATGGGGACTTTCTAGGGGTCCTAGTATGCCTTATCATGCGTTAGGACCACTAGGAAGCCCCCGTGACCCCTATGGACACATTGAAATGCTCAAGTGTGTCCTAAGGGGTCCTACGACCCCTTCCAACACACTTGAGCATTCAAATATGTCAAAAGGGGTCATGGGGACTTCCTAGGGGTCCTAACACTTGATAAGGTGTACTAGGACCCACAAGAAGCCCCTGTGACCCCTATAGACACATTGGAATGCTCAAGTGTGTCCTAAGGGATCATACAACCCCTTTCGACACACTTGAACATTAAAATGTTTCAAAAAAGGTCATGGGGACTTCCTATGGGTCCTAGTATGCCTTATAACATGTTAGGAACCCTAGGAAGTCCCCATGACCCCTTTCGACACATTTGAACCTTCAAGTGTGTCCTAAGGGATCTTATGACTAGTTATGACACACTTGAGCATTAAAATATGTTGAAAGGGGTCATGGGGACTTCCTATGGGTCCTAGTATTCCTTATCATGTGTTAGGACCCCTAGGAATTCCCCATGACCCCTTTCAACACATTTGAATGCTCAAGTGTGTCATAAGGGGTCCTACGACTCTTTAGGACACACTTGAGCATTCAAATGTGTCAAAAGGGGTCATGGGGACTTCCTAGGGATCCTATTATGCCCTATCACATTTTAGGACCCCTAGGAAGCCCATGTGATCCCTATGGACACATTGGAATTCTCAAGTGTGTCCTAAGGGGTCCTACAACTCTTTAGGACACACTTGATCATTCCAATGTGTCGAAAGGGGTCATGAGGACTTCCTAGGGGTCCTAACACATGATAAGGCATACTAGGACCCCTAGGAAGTCCCCATGACCCCTTTCAACACATTTGAATGCTCAAGTGTGTCCTAAGGGGTCTTACGACTCTTTAGGACACACTTGAGCATTCTAATATGTCGAAAGGGATCATGAGGACTTCCTAGGAGTTCTAACATGTGATAAGGCATACTAGGACCCCTAGGAAGTCCCCATGACACTTTTCAACACATTTGAACCCTCAAGTGTGTCCTAATGGGTCCTATGACTCTTTAGGACACACTTGATCATTCAAATGTGTCAAAAGGGGTCATGGAAACTTCCTAGGGGTCCTAGTAGGCCTTATCATGTGTTAGGACCCCTATGAAGTCACCATGACCCCTTTCAATAGATTTGAATGCTCAAGTGTGTCCTAAGGGGTCCTACAACTCTTTAGGACACACTTGAGCATTCAAATGTGTTGAAATGGGTCATTAGGACTTCCTAGGGGTCCTACTACACTTTATCATGCATTAGGACCCCTAGGAAGCCCCTGTGACCCCTATGGACACATTGGAATGGTCAAGTGTATCCTAAGTGGTCCTATGACTCTTTAGGACACACTTGAGCATTCTAATGTGTCAAAAGGGGTCATGAGAACTTCCTAGGGGTCCTAACACATGATAAGGCATGGTAGGACCCCTAGGAAGACCCCATGACCCCGTTCGACACATTTGAATGCTCAAGTGTGTCCTAAGGGGTCCTACGACTCTTTAGGACACACTTGAGCATTCCAATGTGTCAAAAGGGGTCATGAGGACTTCCTAGGAGTCCTAACGTGTGATAAGGCATACTAGGACCCCTAGGAAGTCCCCATGACACCTTTCGACACATTTGAACCCTCAAGTGTGTCCTAAGGGGTCCTACAACTCTTTAGGACACACTTGATCATTCAAATGCGTTGAAAGGGGTCATGGGGACTTCTTAGGGGTCCTAGTATGCCTTATCACATGTTAGGACCCCTAGGAATTCCCCATGACCCCTTTAGACACATTTTAATGCTCAAGTGTGTCCTAAGAGGTCCTATGACTCGTTAGGACACACTTGAGCATTCAAATGTGTCAAAAGGGGTCATGGGGACTTCCTAGGGGTCTTAGTATGCCTTATCACATGTTAGGACCCCTATCAAGTCCCCATGACCCCTTTTGACACATTTGAATGCTCAAGTGCATCCTAAGGGGTCCTACAACTCTTTAGGACACACTTGAGCATTCCAATGTGTCGAAAGGGGTCATGGGGACTTCCTAGGGGTCCTAGTATGCCTTATCACATGTTAGGACCCCTAGGAAGTCCTCTCTCTCTCTCTCTTTAGGTGAGAGAGAGAGAGGAGAGGAGAGAAAGAGAGGAGAGAGAAAGGTGAGAGTGAGAAAGAGTAAGATATTAGATATCCAATATTATCAGATATCCGAATCTTTTCACTAGTGTTAAAAAAAAACAAGATTCTCTGGGTCCTTCTAGAGAGTCACATGTTTTTCCTAAATTATGGGATTCAAGTTGCAGTGTGAAGACAAAAAACCACTTTTGGGGGTGATTTTCTCTATTACCAAAGGTATTTCATCTTTTTGGGGGTGATTTTCTTGATTACCGAAGGTATTTCATCTTTTTTTGGGGTGATTTTCTCTATTACCAAAGGTATTTCATCTTTTTCTGGGGTGATTTTCTCAATTACCAAAGGTATTTCATCTTTTTTTGGGGAGATTTTATCTATTACCAAATATATTTGCATCTACTTTTTGGTCTAACTATGGGGAGTAGTAGTCATCGAAAGCATAAATAGAAGAGAAGACTCACAAATGAAGATGTTGAAGTGTATAGAGAAATAGATAGGGTTGCCCATTAGAATAAGAGACAAGGAATGTTAAATATGAATGAAGATTTTGGCATAGACCCACCTTTGAATGTGGTTTCAATTGAAGAACATGAATTTGAAGATGAAAATGTAGGTTTTGAAAATGAACATGTAGATGTGGCCAATGGAAGTGTGGACATTGCCAATGACAATCCACCGATTGAATATGAAGGAATTGACAATGATGATGGTGAAGAAGAACCAAATCAATGTTATACATATCCAAATTGTATGAGAAATGAAGTCCCTTTGAAGGAAGAAAGAAAAACTTCAAAGTTGAGACCTTCAAGAAGAACTAAATGGTTACTTGAAATTGATGAGAACATAATGAGCAATTTCGATGGCAAGAGATCAGAAAGAACTGTTCGGTTGTGGGTTTCAAAACTTTTTGATCAATTTTTTAGGCACAAGACATTGGTTGTGCAATGTCAAATTTTTGTGCAATTGTTAAAGATGTAGAAGATGAGATGTATACTAGTCAAATTGAAGATTAGTGTGAACAAGAAAAAGGAGCGGAATGCTATTATTGTGAGAAATCTTTTTAGTGCTCTCAATTCCATTGGGAAGACTACCAAGGAAAAATATAAGAGAGCCACTAGGAGGGTTATTGCAACCTCCTTAGTAAGTCATCATTTGAGAAAGGCTCATTTGATGAGACAAACTTGTGTTGACTTGAATCTAAATCGTAAAACTTTGGATAGAGCACTTGGAAGAAGAGAAAGACTTGATGATCCTCTTCAAAATGATACATGGGCTTATGGTGGGAGACTTTCATGTTGTGATAGGAATCTTATGATGCTTTGAAGGATCAAATTCAACTATTTTGGCAATCTAACTCAAGAGTGTCACCAAATGTGAAGGATGTCTTGAAGTTGAGAATTGGCATTCAAGACCGCACCCCGCATCCAAAACATTATTTGGAAGTGAGTCAAACAATGTTGTTCAAAAAATTTTGTGAGACACATCCAACATTGCAAATATCACAAAGAGCTTTTGAAGCCCTGAAGCCTTTTTTTTTTGTACCTCTTAAGATTCAAAATACTTGTTGTTGCAAATATCATGTGGAGTTTTCAATGCACCATGAATTGTTACGATCCATTCATTCTACTTTGCATAGTAGTGAAATGTTGGAGGAGTGTACTGCAAGTGCTCTTCCAAAATCATCAAGAGACTTGCTAGATCATTTTTTATGTCCTAGAGATGATGGATGTTTCTTTTATAGAAAAGATTGCTTAAATGACAAGTGCTCAGAGTGTGGTGGGCTAGTGAAGTTTGTTGAATGTTTTCATGAGGGCTGCGAACATGATTTTGGAAATACAATTGTCCACAAAGAGGTATATGAAACTATTATATATACATTAAAAAGTAGAGGTGAAGGCTCTAGATGTGAGTTGGTTACTAAAGAATGCAAGGTAGCTGATTTTATTTCAGATTTCAGGAATAATCATTTTTACAAGTATGCAAGGCATAGTCACAGGTCTCAGTGGTTGGATCAACAATTTAGGATGTGTAAGGACACTTTCCTGATTGGCACTATTATATCAGTTGTTGACTTTGCAGAGAACTATACATTGCAGCCCCAAAATGAGTTGCAAGGTCAATATTACAATTCTATTCAGGTTTCTATTTTTGTGCACATAACATATAGACATTCCCCTGATAGTACAGAAGATGGCCAGAAGATAATCAGAGAGTACCATTTTTATATGACCGATGATAGATCACACTCATCCGAGTTTGTCCAACATTGCTTTGAGAATTATTTTCAGTGGGTGTGGGAAAATAATATTGCTATGGATAGACATCTCATTTGGTCAGATAATTGCACAAGTCAATTCAAAAATGCTTGTATGTTTTATTGGTTATGTAGAATGCATGTAGAGAGAGGTGTACCTCATATTTGGAGTTTTTTTGAGGCTGGTCATGGAAAAGGGGAGCATGATGGAGTAGGTACATACATAAAGAGAGCTCTAGTTAAGGAGAAACTAAGGATTTCAGGTGCAGAACTCATTGATGCCCATTTTATTGTTGATTGCTGTACTTCAGCATTGTCACAGGGGGGGACTCTTGATTCAGCGGTGTGCAGATTCTTTGGGTTGGTTGAGTTGGGTACAATAGGAGATAGGTTGGATTGTCAAACTATGAAAGATTCTTCAAAAATGCAATCATTTCAAAGCTCAGATGCTGGTACATGGACAATTTGGACACGAGAGCTGGCTTGTTATTGTTTGAGTTGTCTTCAATGTGATTGGGACCAGTGTGAGTCAAGTGAGTGGGTTGATACATGGGTTCCACATTATCTTACTCCTTTACATCTCACAGTCTCTGTAATAATGATGACACAGATTGTTCACTTGACTATGACCATCTTTCAAATCTTCTACAGCCAGGACATGTTTTTGCATTGGTTGCACCAGAAGGGAATGATGAGAGATTGGATTACTAGTTAGCACGGTGTGTATGAGGAAAGCAAAAACTTGCACAACTGACAACAGATGATGATATGTTCACATATCCAACAGGATCACATGTTGTTGTAGGAACATGGTTGCATACATATATGATTAGAAATAATGGCATTCCTGCATTTGAAGACTATGAGAAGCACAAAACCATTCTCATGTATTCACACCTTGTTATAGCAGCCAATGTTAAGTTGTTGAAACATCAAGGAAAACCAAAGACAAAGGAACTTTGGACTATTAGTATTGTTGATCATGAAGTAATACTGAATACTCTCAAGCAAAGATATGACCCTTCAGGCACACTTCAATAGGTAAGTTCAACTCAAGTTAAAATATAGTTATGTAATTTTCATATTTAGATACCAAAAGGGCACTTCTTATATTCTCTATTAACTTTTCTTTTGCCTTCCGAATGCAAGGATTGGAGCAGAAAGGACACTTATTTTTTATATATAGTTGTGTAATTTGCATATTTAGATGCCAAATTTTGTATATAAAACCAACTATCGAATGTAATGTGCATAGTTAGATGCCAAATTTTGTATATAAAAATAACAATCGAATGTAATGTGCATATTTAGATGCCAAATTTTGTATATAAAAACAAAAATTGAATGTAATGTGCATATTTAAATGCAAAATTTTGTATATAAAAAATTAGATGCAAAATTAGAAATACAAAAGAGCCTGTGGGGTTGATTTGCAAATATTAAAAGCCCACATTTGTATTGGCTTAATGCCATGTAAAGTGCAAAAAATGTGTTTCCTTACTATGAATGTTGTATCCTTATATAATTTGTATCATCTTAATTTTTTATCCTTACATTTCTATTGTCATAATTCCATTACATTTGTATCATCAAATGATGTAATAGTTGGAGTCATTGAGTCAAAATTGGTCAAATGTGTCTAAAGTAAAATGATGATTCCCTGGGTGAAGGGATAGTGTTCAAGGATTGCATTCTAGCATCGAATGGACTATGTCATTAGCTCTAGTTGGGTAGGTAATATCTAGGAATAACCTCATTTTGACCACTGAGTCAGCAGAACGTTCCAGACCACGCTGGACCAAAGTGTCCCCAAAGTGCACTAAACATGATTGGGCAAAGAAATTTTGAGGCTCGTAACTCAGACCATGTGAGAGGTATCGAAGATCCATGAGATGATACAAGATAATGTTTTTGAGGCCTACAATAACCTCTCTCCATTCTGGGAGATTCAAATTTGTTTGAATTTGGCACGCCAGTCTCGCTCAATGCCAAAACTTGCAGTGAGGGTCAGTTGAAAGTTGCACCAATGGATTACTTCAAAATCATTCATCTAGGCACCGAATGGACTAGGCCATTAGCTTTAGTTGGGTAGGTAAATGCTAGGAACAACCCCGTTTCGACCACTGAGTCAGTAGAATGTTCCAAACCACGCTGAACTAAAGTGTCCCCAAGGTGCACTAAGCACGATTCGGCAGCAAACTTTTGAGGCTCGTAACTTAGACCCCGTGAGACTTATCAAAGATTCATGAGATGCTACAGGATGAAATTTCTAAGGCCTACAATAACCTCTCTCCATTCTAGGAGATTCAAATTTGTTTGAATTTGGCACGCCAGTCTCGCTCGATGTCAAAACTTGCAGTGAGGGTCAGTTGAAAGTTGCGCCAATGGATTACTTCCAAACCGTTCATCCCAGCATCGAATGGACTATGACATTAGCTCTGGTTGGGTAGGTAAACGCTAGGTACAACCCCATTTCAACCACTGAGTTAGCAGAACGGTCCAAACCATGCCAGACCAAAGTGTCCCCAAGGTGCACTAAGCACGATTGGGCAGCGAACTTTCGAGGCTCATAACTCAGACCCCGTGAGAGGTATCAGATATTTGTGAGATGCTATAGAATTTAATTTCCAAGGCCTACAATAACCTCTCTCTATTCTAGGAGATTCAAATTTATTTGAATTTGGCACACCAGTCTCACTCGATGCCAAAACTTGCAGTGAGGGTCAGTTAAAAGTTGCACCAATGGATTACTTCCAAACTGTTCATCCTAGCACCAAATGGACTATGCCATTAGCTCCATTTGGGTGATTAAATGCTAGGCACAACCTTGTTTCAACCACCGAGTCAGCAGAATGTTCCAGACAACGCCAGACCAAAGTGTCCCCAAGATGCACTAAGCACGATTGGGCAGTGAACTTTTGAGCCTCACAACTCAGACCCCGTGAGAGGTATCAGAGATCTATGAGATGCTACAAGATGATGTTTCTAAAGCCTACAATAACCTCTCTCCATTTTGGGAGATTCAAATTTTTTTGAATTTGGCACGCTAGTCTTGCTCGATGCCAAAACTTGCAGTGAGGGTCAGTTGAAAGTTGCACCAATGGAAAAATTCCAAACCATTCATCCTGACACCGAATGGATTGTGCCATTAGCTCTGGTTGGGTGGGTAAACACTAGGCATAACCCCGTTTCAACCACTGAGTCAGCAAAATGTTCTGGACCACGCTAGACCAAAGTGTCCCCAAGGTGCACTAAGCATGATTGAGCAACAAATTTTTGAGGCTCGTAACTCAGACCCCGTGAGAGGTATCAGAGATCTGTGAGATGCTACAAGATGTTTTTTTCAAGGCCTACAATAACCTCTCTCTGTTCTAGGATATTCAATTTTTTTTGAATTTGGTACGCTAGTCTCGCTCAATGCCAAAACTTGCAATGAGGGTTAGTTGAAAGGTGCACCAATGGATTACTTCCAAACCATTCATCCTGGCACCAAATGGACTATGCCATTAGCTTTGGTTGGGTGGGTAAAAATTAGGCACAACCCCATTTTGACCACTGAGTCAACAGAACATTCTGGACCACGCTAGACCAAAGTGTCCCTAGGGTGCACTACACACGATTGGGCAGAAAACTTTTGAGGCTCGTAACTCAGACCCCGTGAGAGGTATCAAAGATCTATGAGATGATATAGGATGGAATTTCTAAGGCCTACAATAACCTATCTCCATTTTGGGAGATTCAATTTTTTTTGAATTTGGCACTCCAGTCTCGCTCGATGCCAAAACTTGCAATGAGGGTTAGTTGAAAGTTGCACCAATGGATTACTTCTAAATCGTTTGTCCTGACACTAAATGGACTATGCCATTAGCTTTGGTTGGGTGGGTAATCACTAGGCACAACCCTATTTTGATCATTGAGTCAGCAGAACGTTCCGGACCATGCCGGACCAAAGTGTCCCCAAGGTGCACTAAGCACGATTGAGCAGTGAACTTTCAAGGCTCGTAACTCATACCTCATGAGAGGTATCAGAGACTCATCAGATGCTACAAGATGGTATTTTTGAGGCCTACAATAACCTCTCTCCATTCTGGGAGATTCAATTTTTTTTGAATTTGGCATGCCAGTCTCGATCGATGTCAAAACTTGCAGTGAGGGTCAATTGAAAGTTGCACTAAGCATGATTGGTCAATAAACTATCAAGCCTCGTAACTTGGACCCTATGAGAGGTATTGACAATCCATGAGATTCTACAAGACCATGTTTCTTAAGCATTCCTAGTGTATTTGCAAGGGTACAAACAGAGTATTGATATTTTGTCCAAAAGACTAATATGTTTTGGTATGGCCAAAAGGGTGTTTGATTATGTAATTAGGCCAGTTTAAAGTCTTTTAGCCATTGGGAGTAAAACTTAAGTCTACAAACCTTGAAACCACTTTAATAGATATCCTTATATACCTCAAATGATGAATTATATGTGTGAACACATGTAGCACATAAAGCGTACACATAAATTTTCTTAAGTCATGAAGCATACATGTAGCACATAATTATAAAGCATACAACATGAATTCCCTTAAGTCATGCACATAGCCCATACACGTGAATTTAGGTTATGAATATTGTACTTAAATATACATGAATATACTTAAGGCATAAATTGTACACATGAGTACATACACACAAGCATATTTACATACTAACAATGAATAAATGAACACACAATTAAAAAAATTGGATCGAATATCAAGTTTCATATATATATCAAAATGAACAATAATTCTGTACATATTTATATGTCAACATATCTAGATACAATATGGCATACGCCATCTCAAAATATGTCATATGACATCTCAAAATAAGAAGTTCAACTACAAATATTTCTAGGACATCCTATTCTACTGGTGGATCATCAAAATGGAGCCTCTTTAAAGTACTCTTCGGCTCTAATGGATCCTGCATTCAAACACAAAAGTGAAACCCCAAGTTAGATTAAAATTCATAATCATATTCAACAATAATAAATAAAATTTAAAATAAAATTGAACTCTCATATACCTCGCCTCTTTGTCTCCTCCCACATGAAGGAAACCTAATATATGTCCTAGGTAGCGCAGGAATAGTGCCACCAATATTGACGACTCCCACCTATATATGTTTACGAACATGAGATTGATCTACGAGTTATACTATTTAATGTTAAAAACTTGGTAGCAAATATATGTTTACAAAATAACTGAATTAACACTAAAACTTACCTCTGTTGAACTTTCTTTAGTGATTGTTGGCTGATTCATCAGTGATACAAACCCTTGTCATTCTGGCTCCCTCAAACTAGGAGTGACCTACAAAAGTCAAATAGATACTTCATATTATCATAACTTGACCATATTATATATACTTGATAGAAAAATACACACAAATAACTTTAGAAATGTACGTATCATGGGGCTATCACTCCGAATGGATATGCCTATGACTCTATCATGACGATAGGGTCTCACGACATCATCACATGCCACTCTCTATCAAATAAACCATGTAAATTAAAAATGAGTATGCACAATTGATAAGTATACATGTATGCATAAACAAACTAAATTACGTAATTACCTTTCCTTTATCAACAACTAACACCTGCACCCCCTCACATTGCCCCCCGGTGGAAACTGGTGACACCTGCATCAGTATGTAAAAGATGATCATAAAAATTAGAAAACAATGTACATATACTATTATCATAATTTAAAAGGAAACCAATGAGTACATTAAAACATATGTACCATGGAAGAGTCAAGACCAAATGATATGGTCGAAAGCATGGACCCCTCCACCTGTGCCATCTCCTCCTCTGTCATCAACTGAACATAAATGTAAGACATAAAAAGACATAAGTGGGAAATTATTATAAGGAAATTCTACTAAAAATATGAACAATAAAATTTAAAAATAATGTAAAAAGTGAACGGTTTACCCTTACCGTAACAGTGGGAGTCCATGGCACTGTAGGCTCCTGATGCACATCTCCATAAGCTGCTTCAGTGCCTATAGTTTGATGTGTAGAATCGTCCCTATCGAAGCTGAAACTATATGTATCACTATCAGTCAAGGGACCAAGGAAAATATTCTTGCATCTAATGCAAGTCTGGGCCACACAAACATGTGAGCTCCTGGAAGTGCCAAAAGCATCAAGATGAGGAGGCAACAATGTTGTGCTCTACTTAACCAGCAGATCACTCAACGTGTGAATGGCTCAAATAGTTTGTGAGCCGGCCTCAATAATAATGTCTGGATGCTGCACTATGGGAGGTGGTGAAATCTCAGGAGGGGGGACATATGTGTGGGATTTCACCTGTTGTGCCAATGGCCTATCTTGCGGAGCACCTAAACCTACACTCTAGTTCTATCTCATACTAAAATAATCCACCTTGTGACCGAGCACAAATTCAGCATACAATTTTCTAAGAAAATAAATTGGGACATCCAAATTGTTGTGAGGTGGTCTATCAAAAACCATCCACCAATAGTCCCAAAATTTGTCACGTATTGCACTATTTGTGCATCATTTAATTGACAACTTGGTTTTTTAGGGTCTACTTTTAGACCAGTTTTAGGATCTACAAAAATATTAGCTATGTCATGTTTTGTTATATGTAGGTTCATGACTTGATCATAATCAAGCCCATCGTCAAACTGGGCGTGCATGGAATCACGCCATAGAAGTGCAGCATTATGTTGTTGTGTTAGTTTCTCCATGTTTTCAATTATTGTGTTCAATGTCGTAAACATGGGGTGCAATGTGGGGATATTGGCATATGCGGTTTCAAATCCTCTAAGTTCATTTAGATTATCTCCTATTAGATCTTCTAAATGGTGAGGGTTTGTGACAGGTACATCTTCTGGAGGTGGGGGATTGTTGGGAGGTGGGTCTGGATTGTTTGCGGGATCATTAGGAGGGTTTTTTGATTCCATGTCTGATAGCAATGAAAAAAAAAATAGATAATTACAATGAATTTTAAAAAACAATACAAAAACTCATTGCTACCCTAATTTTTATATAAAAAACTATATATTTATATTTAAAAACAACAAAAAACAATTAAAACAATAAAAAATAGAAGCTTCACTTACCTGGGCAATTTGGGAAAAAATGAATAGGGGATTTGGGACCGGATATCTGAAAGCCTAGCTGCATTCACATTTTTGCTATGAAAAAATGTTAAATGCAGCTGGGTACAGTGATTTATATTCACTGGAAAATATCAGATATTCGATAATATCAAATATCTGATTATGCCTTCAGGTTTGGCTTTTGGTTTGGCCAGGTGTATTGACACCCAAGCCTACCAAAAAGTCAACAAATATATTTGTGCACTTTTGGACGAGTGAAAATAAGTTTTTTCACATCGCCACTTTTTGGCATACCATGATCCTACACATACCCATATCAAGGTTATCAGTTATCTATTTTTTATATATTTCTTATAATGGGATCAAGCATAGGTCAATGTGTATTAGTATTAATCAATTTACCTAAAAATCTTTAATGAGTCAAGAAAAATATAGAATGAAAAAAGTACCACATTTGAGAAGAACGCAATCCCAAGATTCCATGTCAAAATGGTTTTTCAGGAAACAAGCATTTGAAAAATAATCATGAACCCACAAGTACTACAACACAAAATTCAAAAAAGTTGAGAATACTCACATTTAACCAGGAAAGTTGATCTTTTTGGTAGGATGCCAATTCTTGAAAAAGTTTTAACATCTTTTCTCTCTTTTAATTGACTGTTCTCTACATGATATTTTTGGGTTTTTCAATTATCAAATGGTGGAATACATGGGCATATAGGGATCACAAACCGCACAAGTAGTATAATAATATGTTGTCTTTTATTTTCATGTGTCAATTATTTTTTTCCAGTAGTAGTTTTCTACAATTATGTGGTTCTACTCAATGAACTTCCTTGCTTGAGTAAAAATTGATAATTAGATTAGTGCTCTAGGTTCTAAGTTATCTCTTACAAGCAACACAAGGGCTAGAATAACAAGCCCTACTTCCATTATGGGTGTACCAACAAGTGTAGCTACAAGAAGCTTGGGGAGAGCTATTAGTATTGGTAGAGGTAAATCTGTATCAGGATCATCATCCCATGGTGGAACTGGTGACATTGGCATACAAGGGCCTAGTAGACCAATGGGCACCATCCCACAACAAGGTCTGCAACTGCTAACTTTCCAGTAATGAGGGAATATTCAACTAGGAGCCTAAGGAAAATTGAGATGTTAGTCTACATGTATATTCCTGGTCAGTACAATTTCTACATGGGGATAAATTTATTACAATGGTCATTAAGGATGATAAACTGATTGGATTATTTTTTTAACTTGTTGATTGGCGGAGAAAATATTTTGTAGTAGTTTGTTTTATACAAACACTCGTTCAGGGAGTAGAATTGTTGATCATGCAAGTCAGAGTGAAAAGGATATTGCAAAAGTTGAACCACATTTTTAACAAGAGTTGTATTTTAAGATTGAACATAATTTTTGGTTGATTATTATACACACACTTGAAAAGAATCTTGCATTTGATCAGATAAATCTAATCATTAAAGGAGTTTAAAGGCATACAATTTTAAAAATAAATTATATCTTAGCTGTGTTTTATGCCACCTTATGTGTCAATTCACATTAGCATTAACTTGTATCCATTGTGCCACTTAGTGACTCACGCCAGCTAACGGTTAGGAGAATTTCCAACCAAAGGTTTTCTAACCTCTTTGCATAGGTGAGTGAGCTCGTGAGAATCTAAAAAATGAGCAATCGGATTTCTCTACCAAGAGATCTTTCCCCACTATAATGCAGTCCAATAACTCATTGCATTCTACACACAAACACAACCACTGCAATCTACACCAAAGATTAATGAGAATTTTGTTCAAGATTTACCCCATTGTAAAGACAACATCCATTTACTTCACATCAAACAAGATATAATTTTTATATGCAAAATTATATATATATATATATATATATATATATATATATATATATATATATATAAACTCATGTAAAACCTTCATACATAATGAACTAGAACATTTGTACAACCTATTCATTATTTATATAATAAACACATCATCTTAATGGAAACTCAGTTCTTATGACACAATATCTATTAATTTAGACATATCTTCTTTATATAGAATTTAAATCTAGACTAAAATATTTTCATATCGCATAACTCAAAAGGATAACAAGAGTTTAATTATTTAAAGTCTTCTCACAATTTCCAAAAGTTTGTGATGCAAAGGCATCATGGGCCCATTAGTATTTAGTAGGAAAGTCTCCATTTCCTACTTTTATTGTAACAACTCTACCTTCTCAAGGCTTCATTCTTGATAATCTCACACTCCTTCATCTTTTTGGACCAATCTCCAAGCTCCTCAAACTCTTGCTCTCAAATCTGATCATTCTTCCTAAGTGTCTCAACTCACAATGCAATAAACATAGGACCAATCCATGGATCCCCTAAATTGGATCAAATCTTTAGCCATAGAACCTTGGCCAACATAAAATTCAATGAACACTCTCCTTGTACTTTCCATAATATTTACTTCCACCAAACAATATGATAACATCATCAGATAAAACTTCTGATCTACCAAACTGTCAAACAGTAACAGTTATAACCATTACCTACTGAGACAGTCACTATCATGAATTCAAATAAGTGCCCCCTTGTTCTTATTCTCTTGGAAACTCCTAGAACTTACCCATACTCATCCCTAATCCAAAACTTCCCATACAAATGTACTTCTCTGATCAAACTCAAAAGTCAAACCAACCTTCAATAGTTATGTCCAGTTCAAGATAGTTTTTAGAAATTAGATTGTTTGACCTATTAGACCTCAAGAATAAATTTTTTGGAAGGAACAAAATTTGTTGGCATCATCAAGAACTACCTTTTACAAAAGTTACAGGATTGTACAAGTCCTTTTGATCATCCAACTAGATTTTCCTTTGACTGCCAACTCTGGAAACCCTTTTTTTGTGACACAAAATCAAACATCCCTCTTATTGGATCCACGTGCCTTCTGATGCATGGCCTCCTACTTAAAATATAGAAACATAATATACATTTTCCCCCTTCATTTGACCAATCATAGAACTTTGATCAATGTACAATACAAAAGAACTACATTTTATTGTTTACTGGATACCCTAGATGAGGGTGTTGACAACCTCCACCAAAATGTGAATATCTCAGCCAATACTTAACGGATTTGGGTGATTCAAAAGCTAAAATGAAGAGTATTTAGGCCTCCATCGGTACCAATATATTTTAGAACAATATATTAATCCTATGACATGGAATAAGGCATGAAATCAGACTGTTTCATAATAAAAATAAAGATAGTTATGCAGAAAAACCATATTTTATTGATATCATCATTTTACATCCACTTTCTCCCCTCAAATTAGATCATTACAACATATTTAAAGCCAATTCCAACCTTGGAAACTGAAAACCACCTTGTAACCACCCTTGGGTTGGTTTGTCTTATGGCAAACTATTACATGTATTTGTTATTTTTAAAAACTTTTGACTCTTTTCAACCTTGAAACATAACAAACTCCCCTATTACATTAACATGGTCATTAGAAAGACCTTATAAACATAATTATTAACCCAAACTTATACTATTAATTCATCCTTAATCCCATTACATGGCCTTATTAGGCCTAGGTTTCTCAACATAGCAATATTTTGATAATTTGATCATAATGACCCAATATGACTTCTAATGGCCTTATTAGCCATAATTACATAATGAAGTGGTCATATAGACCTCATTAGACTTATTTCCTTCATGTCTCCTTCATGAGACCTCATGGTGAACCTTGGTCTATAGGTGCTCCTACACCAGTTTGACTCTCCTAAAATTCATGGCTCTAGACTCTATTTTAATTCAACACCAAATATTAATGATTCAAATATATAGTTGATAGTTTAAGTCCCACTAATAAATAGATAAACATAAACATACAAATTGTATTCAATTTTTTGTAGCAAAATTCATAGAAATATCATCACAAAAATTCATTTCACCGTTAAATATTTCAATATAAAAGAATACCATTACAATGGTAACACATTCATCCACAACCATTTCTAATTTCAGTCATAACAAGGCATGCATAGGATAAAGAATGTAAATAATATTAACAGTTCAAATACAGAGTTCAATGGTTCATCAAAATGACTTCCAAAACTAAACCGCAGAGTTAGATTCTGTAATTAGGTGTGAATCACAACAATGATCCGCTAGATAAAGTTTCATCAATTCCTACTAATTCTGAGACATAATGTGTATGTATTTATTTGAAAATTTTGAAGAAAAGTCTCAATCTATTCCTAGACCATTTGAAGGAATTAAAATATTCCATATCTAAATAACGTTGGTTTCCATTCATCTTAATTGATAAACCAATATGTTGAGATATTGGTGAAAAGGGATGAATGAATGGTTAGTTGAAAGGAGGTTTTTCGACACTACCAAAGGAGATGTTCTAAAAGATGTGCATACAAATTGAGGAAGCTAAAAAAGTCTTAGAAACTACATTGTTGATTACTAAAACTCAGGTTACTTATTAATAGGTCAAAAACACAACCAGGAGACTCATAAATATATGTATTAATATACAAATTAATATATAGATACCTATGCACTAACTTCTAACTGATTAACATGCAATATGAGATGTAATTCTACTTTGAATAGCTTGGAGTGCATGACTCCTCTTAGATAGCTAAATTTTTAATTCTAAGTTGTCACCACATCTTCCCCAGAAGGTATGCATGCAAAAGCATATAAAGACACATAAACAATTCACAAATGCCAAATTTCACAACCTTTCCCAGACTAAATCTACCTATGCCAATTTGAGCACTTTCAAATAATGGATGGATAACCATCAAACATAGAAAATGTAGGCAATATTCCTCAATAGAGTGTGGTCTCATAAACCAAAAAGATTGTAGGGTATGCGCAAAAGGATTTGAGGAAACAACTTAATTAGAGTCTTTCATGAAAATACAACTAGGAGGTGTAACAGGCATTTTAACAACCTTTGCTCGTGTCTTTGTTCCCTGTCAAGAAATGAAAGCTTTAGGACATGTTAGAGATGTGCATCAATGACTCCACTCAATCACTTCCACCACCCTTGTTGGAATCCCCAAAATGGGCCAGATTCTATTGAAATACAGATAGCATGCCCACCATTCTCTAGAAACATGGTGCCTAATTCAGTAGTAATAAGAGCTTTAGGGACGCTCTAAGGAAGTGGAAAAATAAGAAAACCAAGAATGGATAATAGAGGCCCCCCTCTTTTCACAAAGTCCTCAACACCAAAAGGTTTCCCAAACTTCAATAAAAAAAGTTAGAAACACCAATGGTACAATGGATATCTTATGTTTGGAAATCTGCAATTTAGGAGACTTCGGTGGATCAATATTTGTAGTGTCAAAATATAATCCATCTTCACACCTCTTGAAATAGGGAAATTCCCTCTTCCATGTAACTCATTGATAGAATAACCCTATTTGAACTCTCTGGGGGTGATTTGAACAAAGATTTTGGAAAGTAGTTGTCTAGAAGATTGCAATTTTTATCTACACAAAAGCTGTAAAGATGTACAAAAATCTTCTACACATTTTTTTAAAATTTTTTTTGTTTATGTCAGTGGGTCAAACCCTAATGTATACTAAGAGCATGTCAAACCCTAATTTATTTTTTTTTAAAGTAATTATAATCCCATTAATATTTATTTTCTTTAATGAGTTATTACTAATTATATATTTAAGATTTATAATTAAATTAATTAATCTCTAAAAAAAATTTATAAACTACTCATTTGTTATTAACATTTAAAGAAATTTACTATAAAAAATTAATTCACAAAATCAAACTCAAAGTCAACCAATCAATATACAAAATATTATTACTAAGTGTCTTAATTTTAATTTAAGATAATTGAAATAGTTTTAATTTTTATTTAAAGATAATTCAAATGTTTAAGATGAAATATTAATTTCATCTTAAAAAACATCTAAAACTACCTTCTTATGTAATAGTGTTAGTGAAAAGGAGCCTTAGAAATTAGGTTGGTGAATTGGTTACATAAAATTAGAAATTAATACCATATCCATGCATGATAACATGAAACGAAAATAGAAAAATATAAGATATGGTCACTACATTGAATTGATTATACAATGAATAAAAGCACCCAATTCTTTCTAAATATTGGGGGCGGGGGGGAGAAGAGAGAGAGAGAGAGAGAGAGAGAGAGAGAGAGAGAGAGAGAGAGAGGTGGATTATAATATCTCTAAATGGTGTTTATTAATCAATTTTGAAATCACCTGAAAGCGAGATTTATGGCATGAGACATGTGTAGGTGGAATTTAAGACAATTAAATTGGTTTTCAAAATAAATACATTTTAATATATGTATTCAAGAGTATGTAAAACAAAGGAAATGAATTGTAATATTTACACACTAGGATGCAAAGGTCAAGGTGTGAAACTATCCCAAAAGAAGTTGAATTGCATGTAAGAGAAAATGTGTTAAGTAAACTCATCCTAATGAGAAATTTGACACATAATACTATCAATCAAGGAGATGAATGATGTAGAGATGACAAATAATTCTATGGATCAAGGGAGTTGATATATCCTCTTATTCATGATTTACCTAAGTAAATATAGGGTGCAATTGTATATTACCCCAATAGTATGGACCAAGTAATTACTAATTTCTTGATGCCTATATAATTGTTACCTAAATTCTTGGTATTTACCTTCTACTCTTGCCTTTGTTTTGATGTGATTTTAGCGTCAAATTTTGGTGGTAAAATTTAGTTATTTATTTAGTCATTTTTATTTGTGTGACTAATTATTTAGTTGTGTTTTTTATCTAGTGACCAAATTAGTCATTTATTTAGTCATTTTTATTTGTCTAACCAATTATTTAGTTGTGATTTCACCTAATGACCAAATTAGTACAGAGAAGTCTGTATATGTTGTTAGATTGGGTGGTTGTCATTGCACCAAAAGCTCAAACTGTTAATGCCTGATACAACCACTAGACTTATAGAATCCACGGGAGGTTGTTAAACCCTTGTCACCAACCATTGTATTAAGTAGATGCAATTCAATGTAATTATGTTAATATTTATAATTGTAGAAATGTTTGAAGATTTACATACTTTTCAGATCATTTATCAAAACTACCATGCAGACTGGTGTCATCAATTGTAGCATCTGGGTGTAGGTTGAAGAATAGTAAGGCATCCCATTTGTTGGGATTCACTACATACAAAAAAGAGGTTTGAGAAGAGAAGAGAACAATATTGAGCGCATTTGATAAATGTATCTGAATAATATAACAGATAATTAAATTCAAACTTTTAGCGATAACACATGAATAGCCACACTTGGCACATTTTGACCATGAATAATCTTTTGGCTGGCTCAACCTTGCCTGAAAATTAAACATATGTATCAACAATATTTGAATAATGGCATAACTACTAAAGTTCACCTTGGGATACAAACAAAATAATGAAACATCTAAAAATTATAGAGCACATAGAATAGTTAATGTGAAATGCAACAATAAGTCTATTGGTGAATAGAATATTAGAGCACACAGAATAATGTTCGCATAATAAGTCTACTGGCAAACACACATTATTGCTTAAATGCAACTTCTAAGAATATAAGTATATGATATTATCAAATGTTAATGTGTAAAGGAGTATTAATCATTCATTTAGTCATTTTTGTTATTAGGGTGACTAATTATTTAGTCATTTATTTAGTCATTTATTTAGTCATTTATTTGGTCATTTATTTAGTCATTTATTTGGTCATTTTACCCGATGACCAAATTGGTCATTTATTTAGTCATTTTACCCAATGACCAAATTGGTCATTTATTTAGTCATTTATATTTGTGAATTGCAAAAAATGGGTAGAACATGATCATTTTTAGTCACGTGACTAAAAGTTATAGTCACCTGGTCATTTATTGCCCAAATTCTACTAGTGTATGTTATGGTTATATGGTTACATGATTTGATTTGATTATGGTTAGACGGTTATATGATTTGATTTGATTATGGTTAGATGATTACATGATTTGATTTGATTATGGTTATATGATTTGATGTGATTTGATACATGGTCATATGATTTGATTTAATAGATGGTTATATGATATGATCATTGATTATGGTTACACAATTACATGATTTGATTTGATTTGATACATGGTTATAAAAAATAACACTAATATGTAACTAATGAACCATAAGTAATATAAATAATCTAGAACTAACATGTCATAAGTAATATAACTAATGTCTTAAGGAGAGTCTTAAGGGGAGGTCTTAAGGGGATCTTTAACTGATAAGTAATCTAATTTTAATATCATAAAAAATAACACTAATATGTAACTAATGGACCATAAGTAATATAAGTAATCTAGAACTATCATGTCATAAGTAATCTAACTAATATCATTAGTAACCTAACTAATGTTTTAAGGGGATCTTTAACTATTAAGTAATCTAATTGAACCATCATAAAAAAAAATAACAAGTTAATATGTAATTAATGAACCATAAGTAATTTCTAAGTAATTTCATCCATTTATCACGTTCACTTTAACAAACATAAAAGCATTTATATAACTACATATAAAAATCATTGAACCGTTAAAGCATACATAAGAACATACATATAAAAACATATGTATAAAAGCATACAGAACTATATATTAAAACCATTGAACCATCAAAATATATATAAAAGCATCGAACCGTGTCAAAGTATATAATCAAAGTCTTATTAATAAATAAACAAAATATTATCCATCATATGTTTCAATATATCAACAAAGTATAGTCAATTTAATCTAGAGATGTCAAGTAGGTCCTAACTATAATACCCCAAAAATGGGCTATAGGTTCATTAACCTCCTATATCAACAATTCAAATGAAATCGACATCAAAGTTCTAACCTAAGGCACATCTGCACATTATCGAATTTAATTGATTTTATCCTAATTCTGCATCAGGGAATATTCCTAGCAATATTCCTATTTATCTTAATTATTCTTAATTTAATGATTATTTGGTGATAAATCCTATTTATCCTAAAGTTTGATTAATTGAATATTTTGAATATTTAATTAATTAGATTTAATACTGCCACTTGATTATTTAATTAGATTTAATTCTATTTATTCCTAAATTGTATTATTTCATTTTGACAATAAATCAAAAATCTTATGACTAATTGATTAAATTCCTATTTAATTAATTAAAGTCAGTTGTCAGTATTTAATAATATAGTTTTTGAATAAAAGTTTAATTTAATAATTAATTAACCCATAAATCAATTGTTTTAATTTAAAATCAGTTAAGTTGAGAATAAATCACTTTATTTTTAAATTAATTTATAAATAAATCATGCACAATCCGAAAAATAGACAAGTAGAAATTAACAATCAATTTTAAAATTGAAACTCAACATCTGATGATGAGTTGAAATTTGATCTAAACTCTATTTTGAGTTAAACCCTGGTTTTGCATATTTTTGTGAGTTAATTATCTCTGATTTCCTGATAACTCAAAAATCAACCTAAGTTTATCAAGAGTGATTTATGGCTTTTCTCTTGCATCCCCAAAACCTTGGATTTCTATAAAATCAAGGCTCAGCTCTTCATAATTATCAACACTCAAATTTGCACAATTACTCTGGTGAATTGGCAACTGAAGGATTAAGCACTTGCGATAGGCGATTTGTGAGATCTTTCATAGTTGATCATTAGCTTTTGCATAGTTTCATATCATAGCTTTCATATTCATTCACATCATTCTTAGATTAAATCTGCATTCAATTTCATTCATTTCTAGCTTAGATTCATATAGTTTTCATTATAATTGCATAGAAAATACAAAATATAGAATAAATCTACATTCATCTCGTATCCATCTTTTGCATTCAAATCCTTCATTTAGGTGTTGCATTGTCACTGGTCTCGGTCTAATCTGAGAATACCATACTCACACCTACTAGAAGGCAGTAAATCACCTGGTTAGCATAGTTTCAATTACTTGCATATTTCATTTTTTGCTAACCTCTAATGTTTTACTAAAGTGTTGTGTCTACAGCTAGGTACAAAATTTACACACACATTTTAGGTGCCCATCGTGGGGCCCTGAAATGGGTTTCCATTCAATTTCTATCAATTTCTTGTCATTTTCTGGTTTAAAATTGTGATCTTTTATTTTTTGTCCGTACATTTTTCGTATGACTTTCTGACAAAAGTCATACCAGGAACTAACCAGTGTCGTATGACAGTTGATTCTATCGAGGCTCATATCAAAAGGTACACATTGTCATTTGGGAGCTCTATTATCATATGAGAAGACACCCACTATCGTACGAGTTTCCCGACTGTCGTCTGGATGGTAACCCACTGTCATTTGAGTTTTGACACCAAAATTCAATTGTCATTTCAAAATTTTTGGTAGTTTTTTAGATTTTGTTTTCAGATTTGGACTGACAGCTAACCCTAACAATTGGAATCTTCTTTTTTTTACTGATATTTGCTAAATCTGATTGGAAAAAGCGCAACTAAATTGCTAAAATAGGTAAAATCTACTAAGTGTGTTGCGAGGAATTCAGGTATTCTACTACAAGCTGATAACATTTTGATTTGGACATAAAACAAACTCTCGCATGTCAAGCTTGTGTGACTTTTCTTGCTTTCATATCACAGACTTCATTTTGGGCTATAAAATGAACATAGATTTGCTTTCCGCATATCTATTACACATAGTAAATAGGCCCTATGAACACTATTTGTGGATGATCTTGAGAGAGTGGGCTTCTTTCGCTTGTTCATGCATGTGAAACTCTTCTTGACAAAGGATCCCCTTGTAGGTAGGGAGGTTACTGAGAAAGTCTCGCGTTCTACTACATTCGTGTGTCTTCAACTTTTGATTGATACATTTATTGGAAACTAAATTGAAACAATTTTTGTATTGTCATTGATGTCAAACCTTAAATGGTAAGACTGTTGCTACTTAGGAAAGTACTATATCTATTTAAGTGTTGCTAAGGGGCTAAGCAAGGTTGGTAACAATAGCACCTAAAGAAAGGTTGAGTTATGTTGATACTACAAAGTGTACTTGACTATGTTGCACTATGATGAGATAATGTATTGTTTATCTTAGTAAGACTGAAGACTAAACTGGTAGGCTTAACTAAGCAAAGAATGGGAAAATCATGTTTAAGCTGAGTGATGTTAGTGTCGACTGAGTTAGTATATGCCGAGAAAAATTATAGTGTCAACCGAGCACCAGTAAATTGTCGAGGAAGACAGTGCAAGTCGAGGAGACAATTTTAGTATTGGCCGAGCATTCTATATGAAGACTGAGTGAACAATCACAGTATTGACCGAGCATCAGCAATTTCATATTTAAAGAGAATTTAATTTTGGAGCTGACATTGTTGAATTCTTGGATTATGTAAAACGTGTTGACTTTATTTATTGATTGTTTGGAAGCATTAAAAGCTTTGTAAAACATTTTATTGTAAATCTTTAAGAGATTTGAGATGATTCTAGAAAAGGAGCCGAAGAACATAAAGTGGGTAGATTCAATGAATCTGACCTAACCCTAAGATCTACGAATGAGATTGAGTGGCAAAAGATGAGTTAACCTAATTGAGGAAAATATAAGGGAACCTAAACATTGTGATATGTATGCACATGGTGAACAGAGAATGCTGGAAGAGGAAAAGTTTTTATTGACTAAACAAGCAAAAGGCTGAAGGAGAAGTGTGGTGATTTCTTGAAGAAAAGTTCCAAGTAGATCAGAGATGGAAATGGCAAAGTTTCAAAGTCAGTAAACTAGCATTAGTGTACAAAATCAGATTTGATATTTGCAAAGTGAATTGTATATTTTTCAGATAATACTGCTGCTACTTTCTAACCATTGTAACAGTCAAAATCCTTTTAACAGAGGTTGACCTAATAGTCATATGTTAAATCCTTTGAACAAGGTTGCATTCTAATGGAGTGTATGCAAGTCTTATGACTAGGCTCACTTTTAACAGGGTGATTGAAATCCTTTAACCGGTCACATTTGACAGTGTGTATTGTAACCTTTGATAGGGTTAGCTTTTCACCGAGCTCACTTCAGAAGAGTGAAAATAATAGTAGCATGTTACAAAGTGGTTTTTCCCAAATTGGGTTTCCACTATAAAACCTAGTGTTTCTACTTGTGTGTATGTTTAGATCTAAACATTACTATGTTTTACAAGTTAAGTTACAATTAGGTAATGGACTACATTGTTAGATGTTTCTATTATTGAATCAGTGATGACCGAGTTTGTTTTGGTTTTGGATCTGATCAAAGGATAAGTTTATGAGATTGTTTTATACATCAGAACCTGAGAACAACTGATTCACCCCCTCTCTCTATTTTTCTAAATCATATTAACAATTGGTATCAAAGCTCAGTTGCTTATTATTAATGTTGACAGATATCAAGTTTAAAGGGGCTTGAAGCAAATGATCAAGATGTATAAGAAGGAGGTACCAAAGCTGAACAAAGAAAATTTCCCTGCATGGCAAAGCTTGATGAAGCTACATCTAGCTGGTATTGGTGACTCTACAAAGTACTACATTGAGAATAGTTATGTCTCACCTATCGCACCTTTGACTGCCAAAGAAATGAGAGCTAAGCAAGAACATAATCAGGCAATGTTGGAAATTGCATCTTCCCTAAGCTATCCAGAATATGAGGACATTAAGGACTGCACAACTGCAAAGGATATATGGGACACTCTTGTAAGGATCTATGGTGGTGACTTGAATGTGCTAAAAGAAAAGGCTGAGAGTCTTAGAGGTAAGTTTGATGAAATGAGAATGCAAGAAGGTGAAAACATTGCACAATATTGTAGTAGAATAAAAGAAGTTGTGAATGCTATTAGAGGAGCTAATGGGACTATTGATGATGAAACTATAATAGGAAAAGTATTAAGAACCTTGCATCCTATATATGCTATTAAGATCTCAGCTATTCAGGAATCTAGATGTAACTCTACTAATGTGCTTACTTTGGAAATTTTGGTTGGTAAGATGACTGCTTTTGAACTCTCTAATTATGATAATTTCACTGTTGGAAGTATTGGAAATGTTGAATATGCTTTTAAGTCACAACTAGTTCTGAACAAGCCAAAGAAAGAAAAAGAAAGATGCATCAGTGAAAGTGATAGTGAAAGTGATAGTGACACTTTTGATGAAGACCTAGAAGATCTAGAAGCTCTTATGGCTAGAAGACTGAGAAGGGGAAAAGGGAAGTATAAAGGTAAACTCCTTATTATATGTTTTGCATGTAATAAAGTTGGTCATATAGCTGCTAGATGTCCTGATAGGAATGATAAAGATGATGAAGGAAAAAGAAAACACAAAGATAGAAAAGATGATAGAAGCTACCGATGGAACAAAGACTACAAGGGAAAAGGTAAGAAATCTTGTTACATTGCTGAAAAAGAGACTGACGCTGATAGTGATGATTTTGAAATTGAGGTAGTTTATGTGGCAATGAAAGATGAATTTGATGAGGATGATAAAATTGCATTGATATCCTATGTGAACAAGAATGATAAATGGATTATTGACAGTGGTTGTTCACATCACATGACTGGTGACAAAAATAAGTTTGAGACTTTACATCATTACAGAGGTAAAAGTGTAAAATTTGGCAATGATGCACCATGTCCTATTAAAGAAAAAGGTTTGATTAAATTAACTGATAAGATATCTTGTGATATTGAATATTGGGTTGAAGGTCTTAATTACAATTTGTTAAGCATTGCTTAGCTTAACAAAATTGGTTACCGAGTGGAATTTCATCACAAACAAGCTAAAATATTTAATGCTGCTGGAGAACCGATTAGAAATGGAGATCAAACTAGAGGTAATTTGTTCTATCTTGACCTATCTAAAGAAACATGTTTGATTGCACAAATTGATGATATTTGGTTATGGCATAAAAGGTTGTGTCATGTTAACTTTGACAATCTGGTAGAGATAAGTAAGAAGAAAAAGGTAAGAGGTCTACCTAGATTGAAGAAACCTGAGAATGTGATGTGCAAGGAATGTCAGTTAGGAAAAATGACAAAGTCAAGTTTCAAGAGTAAATCCTTTACTTTTGAAAACATTTTAGATTTGGTTCATACTGACCTTTGTGGACCTATGGGTGTACAAAGTTATTGTGGTGCTAGATACTTTATCTTATTTGTTGATGATCATACTAGGATGATGCATGTGATGTTTCTAAAAGAAAAATTAGAAGCTTTTTAATATTTTAAGTGGTATTTGGCTAAGGTTGAAAAGGAGACAAGTAGGAACCTGAAATGTCTTAGATCTGACCGAGGTGGAGAATTTAAATCAAATGAATTTAATCTATTTTGCAATGATAGAGGAATTAAAAGATAGATGTCTGCACCTAGAACACCTCCACAGAATGGTATAGCAGAAAGGAGAAACAGATCTATCTTGGATTGTACAAGGACATTAATGATTGAAAAGAATGTAGCATAAAGATATTGGAAAGAAGCTATAAGTAGTGTTGTCTACACTCTTAACCAGGTACAGATCAAGAAAGGTACAAATCTGACACCTTATGAATTATGGCATGGACATGCACCAAGTGTTAAATACTTTAGAATCTTTGGAACTAAGTGCCATATATTAAAAGACACTAGGAATGGAAATTTTGATGCTAAGAGTGATGAAGGCATATTCCTAGAGTACTCCACAAAAAGTAAAGCTTATAAGTGTTTGAAGTCTAACACTAACAAAATTGTGGAAAGTGTGAATGTCAAAATTGATGAGTATGCAGAAAGAAATGAATTTGACAGTAAAAAAGAACCAGAAGATTATAGATCTTTTGTGTACAATGAAGAAGAGGAAGAGGCAAGTAACCGACTTGCACCTGATGCCGAGTCTCAGGTAAGCAATGCCGAGCAATAGACAAAAGCTACCAAACGTCAAGAAAACAGTGCCAAGAGAGAACAAGAACATGCCAAGCTACAAGAAAATGTTGTTGAATATCAGGAAGAGGTTGTCGAGCATTCTAAAGTTGAATCTAACAATCTTGTTGAGGAACATGATGAAATAGAGGAGAGAACAGTTGAACCTATTTTGGCAAAATATGTGAGAAGACATCATAAGCCTGAACAGATAATCAGAGACAAAGATACTGGAATCCAGACCAGAAGGAAGACTAAGAATCCAACATGTCTACTATGTGAATTTGAACCAAAGACTAGAGAAGCATTGGAGAATGAAGACTGGATACAAGCAATGAATGAAGAAATTGACCAGATTGAGAAGAATGATACTTGGACTCTGGTGCCGAGACCTAAAAACAAGAATGTTATAGGAACAAAGTGGGTATTTTAGAATAAGATGAATGAAAATGGTGAAATCACTAGGAACAAAGCTAGGCTAGTATGCAAAGGCTACGAACAAGAAGAAGGAATAGATTATGGGGAGACATTTTCCCCTATAGCTAGATTGGAAGGAGTAAGAACTCTGCTTGCATATGTTGCTTATAAAGATTTCAAGGTATATCAAATGGATGTCAAGTCTGCATTTTTGAATGGTATACTAGAAGAAGTTTACATAGAACAACCAGAAGGTTTTATTGATCCAAACAAGAGACACATGGTGTGCAAACTGAACAAAGCATTATATGGATTGAAGCAAGCACCTAGAGCATGGTATGAGAGGTTGCACAACTACTTGATACAGATTGGATTTTCAAGAAAAAATGACACAAGCAATATGTACATGAAGGATGAAGAAGGTAAAGGTATTTTGTTGGCAAAAATTTTTGTTGATGACATTATTTTTGGTGGACAAGATGCATTATGCAAAAGTTTCTCAAATGAAATGCAAATTGAATTTGAAATGAGTATGTTTGGTGAGATCAAATTCTTTGTTGGTTTACAAGTATATTAGAGGAAGAATGGAATTTTCATTACACAGTCTAAGTATGTTAATGAAATACTGAAAAATTTTGGGATGGAAGATGCTAAACCAATAGGAACTCCTATGGTTGCTGGACAAAAGTTATCTAAGAATGATGATGTTGCAGAAGTGAATCAAACTTTGTACTGATCTATGATTGGAAAATTGCAGTATGTTGTACACAACAGACCATATATTGCATTAGCTATTGGGATTGTGGCAAGATTCTCTGCTAATCCTAAGGAAACACATATGATGGTTATGAAAATAATTATGAGATATTTGAAAGGAACTATTGACTATGGTCTATATTATAAGAAGGATGACAAATTTGAACTCCAAGTTTATACAGATGCTAATTGGGCAGGCAATGTAGATGACAGAAAGATTACAAGTGGTGGAGCTTTCTTTCTTGGATAGAGATTAGTCTCTTGGACAAGCAAGAAACAAAATTGCATTTCCCAATCTACTACCGAGGCCGAGTATGTTGATGCTACAATAAACTGTTCAAACTTGGTATGGATAAAACAATTGTTGATAGGTATGAAAGAATAAATCACTAAACCTATTGTTATTTTCTATGACAACACAAGTGCTATCAATATTTCTAAGAATCCAGTGATGCACACTAAGACCAAACACATTGCAATCAAGTATCATGACTTGAGATAATTAGTACAAGACAAAGAAGTCTGAATGGAATATGTGAATACAAAAGAACAACTAGCAGACATATTCACTAAAGCTTTACCCAGAGAAGCTCATGAATATTTGAGAAGTCAATTAGGGGTTCTTCCCCTAACTGAGGCTGCCTAGACAAGCTAGGATCACTGCATCAAATGTGCTACAGCAGAACATTTGACAAATTGATATAGAAGATTGTCACACTTTAGGGCTAGCCTAGAGTTGTGAAGAGAAGCAAAGACAAGGAATCAGTCATAAGCAAGATGACAAAGGGAGAAACAATGAGTTACATAGATATTATCTACATCTAATGGATGTAAGTTTTAGTTGTTGCTTTGGCATTTTTGTCAAAGAGGGAGAATGTATTGATATGATAACACATGATACTAAAAGAAAAGAGGATGGTGAACTGAAATGAAGAATCAAGATAGAGGGAGATCTGAATACTTCTGACGGTCACAAGAGTGAGGCTTACAAGATTTTGAATTAGAATGAAGCTAAGCATATTATAAATAAGTTTCTGATGGATAGATAAGATTTTGGATTGGTTGGTAATCCATGTGTTATTCAGGTGATATCATATGGTGTTGCCATCAATGCCAAAGAGGGAGATTGTTGGAAACTGAATTGAAACAATTGTTGTATTGTCATTGATGTCAAACCTTAATTGGGAAGACTGTTGCTACTTAGGAAAGTACTATATCTATTTGAGTGTTGCTAAGGGGCTAAGCAAGGTTGGTAACAATAGAACCTAAGGAAAGGTTGAGTTATCTTGATACTACAAAGTGTACTTGACTATGTTGCACTATGATGAAATAATGTATTGTTTATCTTAGTAAGACTGAAGACTAAACTAGTAGGCTTAACCGAGCAAAGAATGGAAAAATCATGTTTAAGCCGAGTGATGTTAGTGTCGACCGAGTTAGTATATGCCGAGAAAAATTATAGTGTCGACCGAGCACCAGTAAATTGCCGAGGAAGACAGTGCAAGCCGAGGAGATAGTTTTAATATTGACCGAGCATTCTCTATGAAGATTGAGTGAACAATCACAACATTGACAAAGCATCAACAATTTTATAGTTGAAGAGAATTTAATTTTGGAGCCGACATTGTTGAATTCTTGGATTATGTAAAATGTGTTGACTTTATTTATTGATTGTTTGGAAGCATTAAAAGCTTTGTAAAACATTTTATTGTAAATCTTTAAGAGATTTGAGATTATTCTAGAAAAGGAGCCGAAGAACATAAAGCGGGTAGATTCAATGAATCTGACCTAACCCTAAGATCTACGAATGAGATTGAGCGAAAAAAGATGAGTTAACCTAATTGAGGAAAATATAAGGGAACCTGAACATTGTGATATGTATGCACATGGTGAACAGAGAATGCTGGAAGAGGAAAAAAATTTATTGACTGAACAAGAAAAAGGCTGAAGGAGAAGTGTGGTGATTTCTTGAAGAAAATTTTTGAGCAGATCAGAGATGGAAATGGCAAAGTTTCAAAGTCAGTAAACTAGCATTAGTGTACGGAATCAGATATGATATTTGCAAAGTGAGTTGTATATTTTTCAGATAATACTGCTACTACTTTCTAACCATTGTAACAGTCAAAATCCTATTAATAGAGGTTGACCTAACAGTCATATGTTAAATCCTTTAAACAAGGTTGCATTCTAGTGGAGTGTATGTAAGTCCTATGACTAGGCTCACTTTTAATAGGGTGATTGAAATCCTTTAACTGGGTCACATTTGACAGTGTGTATTGTAACCTTTGACAGGGTTGGCTTTTCACCGAGCTCACTTCAGAAGAGTGAAAATAATAGTAGCATGTTGCAAAGTGGTTTTTCCCAAATTGGGTTTCCACTATAAAACCTAGTGTTTCTACTTGTGTGTATGTTTAGATCTGAACATTACTATGTTTTACAAGTTAAGTTACAGCTAGGTAATGGACTGCATTGTTAGATGTTTCTATTATTGAATCAGTGATGACCAAGTTTGTTTTGGTTTTGGATTTGATCAAAGGATAAGTTTATGAGATTGTTTTATACATCAGGACCTGAGAACAACTGATTCACCCCCCCTCTCTATTGTTCTAAAACTTATTAACAACATTCTCTCTCTGGAGGGGTTGATAGATCATAAGCGGTTAACATCATAGATCTTTGTGAGATAATCTTGGTCTTAGCGTGTCGGGTTAATCTGTCTGCTTTGTCTTGGTTAAAAGTGAAAAGGCTAGAGGACTATGCTCTACTCCCTTCTTGGGTAGTATGAGAAACTCAAATCCTTGAATCTGGAACCAGTCTCCCTGTGGTATCTTTTGTGAGTTACCTTTAGAGAGGGTTAACCATAGTGTACATTCCCTTAATTGGGTCAACCACATGGACGGAACCTCAAGAGGCAATAGCCATTTTTGTCATGGTAGTAGTAGCCACTATATAAATGTCCTTGTGGAGGAAATCTTCACAGGTGTGGTCTCTTGTGCTATCAGATCTCCCTAGTAGCTCCTAATTGATTAATTTCTCAGACTATGTCAAAACCCTAGTGCACCTAGATTGGAGTTCACCCTCTTGAGATCACAAAATTTGCAGAGTCAGACCATTACTACAAACTCTAGTGAGGCCAAATTTTCATTTTTCTAGGAATATGTGCGTTATTGAAAAACTTTTTGGAACATACACAATTAGCACTCCTAAGAATTAGCACATTTAGTCACTTGATTGTTCATGCGTAGGGTTGCTTTGTCCCTTATTCATTATTTTTAGATGTGCTTGGAATCACTTGCTTATTGTTTTGCGTGCTTGTTTATCTATTTGGTTACTAACAATGAATGATCAAAAAGTCAAAAATTCATACGAGTTTTGGCAATTGTCATTTTAGAAACCCTATATTATCGTATGACAGCTTGTATAGTGTTGTACGAGTTTTTCCACCAGTCAAAAGCAAAAAGTCAAAATCCTGCTATCAACTATCGTGCGAGCTTTGCAATTATCGTACAAGTTTTGTCAACTGTCATTTCAGAGTATACCAATTGTCATATGATCCTGCAAAAAGTCATTTGAGAAATTTTGAAAAATTGTTAGAAAGTTGTCAAAATTGTGAGAGACCCAGTTTTTACAGCCTATTTCCAGAATTTGTCGAACAAATCACTGTGTCAGGAACAAAGCAGAAACTAGAACAAATTCATTCATTTCCTCAAACTGAGCTCTTGAGTCTGATTTTGTCTTCTGAATTATCGGTTTGAATCTTTTTCATCTTGTGTTAAAACCTTGTCAAAATTATCTTCAAATTCAATCTTCTTACTAAAATGGCTAAGTGTTGTGAGCTCGTGCCCACCATCTGTTGAGCATCTACCCACACTACTGTGGCATAATATCCTTCATTTACATTTGATCTAATCTTCAATCAATTCAATCTTTACAAGGTTGTGTCATTCAATCTTCTTGAATCAAGTCATTCTTCAGTTGTCTTCATCTTGCTCCCTTGCTTCACCCAAGGTTAATGGTGGAAAATTGAGCTTCAACACACAAGAAATCTGAAGAAGCACTTAACACCACAAATTTTTCTACTCACATAGGTCCAACTCTCAAGAAAATCTACAATTCTAGTCTTTACGAAGATGATGGTCTTGGCAATTTTTTTATTGAAAACTGGTTATATACCTCCTCCATCAACTCACAGAGGTAATCAAAAAACTCCTCCTCACACTATCCCAAGGAGTCCTAAAACTCCTAACATGTCTCATGAAGGAACACAACATGAGTCTCAAGGACCTAATTCTCAACATGGTGTGGATCAAGAACCTACACCTTCTGAAATTGCTCGATATCAAAATGATGATGACTTCAAGAGAATGATGAGGCATTTCTTGAAAGAAGATAGAGAGGCATATTTTTGAGAGTTAGCTCATCAAGGAGCTAAACTTCCTCCCAACTTTAATGTTGAAGATATCATTATGCATGAAGAAGAAACTCCAATCACGGCTATGATGAAACATATGTATGCCATGCAAGTCAAACTTAACAAACTAGAAAAAGAAAAGGAACCTAAGGAGTTCTCCATGGAGGCCCTATGTCCTTTTCCATTTGATAAAGACTTGTACATGCCACCATTCCCTAAAAGAGTGGAGATGTCTAAATATGATAAGTATGATGGAAACTCTAATCCTCAAGATCATGTCAGAGAATTCTGTACTCAGTCTATGGAGTTTATGCATGAACCAACTTACTTAATGCATCTTTTTCCTCGATCTCTGGGAGGATCAGCCATTCATTAGTTCTCTAGAAATCCTCCTACTATCAAAACTTTTGAGGAGTTAATCAAACTATTTTATCAATAATACTCCTACAATATTCAACATCCGGTCACCATGATCAACATCTACAATCTGAAACAATATCCAGGTGAACCATTCCTAACATTTCTCAAGAGATGGAGGAAGAAATTTTCTCTATATGCAGCCATTCCAGAAACTAAGAAGCTGGAAATCTTCATCAACAATCTTGTTCCAGAAATCAACTAGCCTTTACAAATGAAAAATCATACATCTTTTGATAAGATGGTAGATAATGCAATCAAAATTGAGAAAGTACTTGTGAAAAAAGGAGACATCACACTTCAAAAGGACAAGTATGATTCTAGATCTAGTTCTAAGGACAAGAAAAAAAATAGGAACAAGAATAAAGGTGTTGTCACAGATGGCATTGTTGATAATATATGTGCCCCATCTAAGGCACCCACTTTCAATCTAACTGTTGGTACCCAGGCCATCAAAGCTTCTGAAGCTAAAGCAATAGAGTCCAAAAAAAATTCATCTGATTACAAACCTTGGGCTATAGATCCTAATCACAAATTCACTCCTCTTGGAGAATCCTTGGAATCTACCATGAAAACTCTATTGGCAAACAAAATCATCTACTTGCCTGAGATGAAAGTCTTTGATCCTAAACCTAAACCAAAATGGTGGAGAGTGAACGATTTTAGTGAATTCCATCACAATAAAGGTCATAAGACTAATAACTACGTTCGCTTGAAGCACATCATACAAGACAAAATTGATAATGGAGACATCACGATTAACAATCATAAGAGCAATAATGATCATATAGCATTCACATAACCATTTCCTAAACATGGTAAAGAAAATTCTTCTTCTCAGCCTAATATGGGTGCTAAAGTCAATTATGCCTACTCTGGAAACAATGTTTTCATCAATATGGTTGAACCATGTCTATCTGAGTATTGCAATGTCATCACAATTGTAAGAAAAGATAGGGAAAATCAATAAGCTAATGCAGTTACTCAATCAAAAGCTCAAGCACACCTACAAGGACAAATACCAGATTCATCAAGTGTCCCTAAGGTGCCTTTCAATCTTTCATAAACAGAAGGCTACATCAAAATCTTCAAATCCTAAAGACACAAGGCCTACTTCATACAGTATTGTCCAACAACTCTAACACACAAATGCAAAAATCTCCATGTTTGAGTTGCTTCGGATATCTCCAGCTCATAGAACCATTCTAGAAAAAGCTCTTCTCGGATCCAATGTTCCTAATAACCTTGATTTAGACAGATTCTAGACTATGGTTGGTCATCTTACATCTCCACAGTATATTTCCTTTTCAAAGGAAGATGATAATTCCTTGAGTCATCTCATAACCAGCCCTTGCATATTGAAGTCTTGATCCAAAACCGTCATGTCAAACGTGTGTTGATAGATGGGGGCATTGGTCTAAACATTTGTTCTTTTAGCTTGATTACACAATTGGGATTTTCAAAAATGGCCATTGATCCTAGAAAGAAGATAACTATCAAAGCATATGATGAGAAAGAAAGATCTTCCAAAGGAACAATTGTCTTACCTATCAGAGCAGGTCATGTCATCAAAGATACTATATGTCAAGTTCTTGATCTACCTTTGGCTTACAACATCCTTCTAGGGAGACCCTAGATACATGAGATGAAAGCTATTCCTTCTACATATCATCAATGTTTGAAATTTCCTTATGAAGGAGTAGAGGTGACGATCCCAGCTGATCTATATACAACTTGCAATACATTGAAAGAGAGTGCTGATAAACTTTTTCCTAATAATAGGGAATCTTCCACTAAGCAGCTAGATGTTGCTTCAACATCCAAGATGGAAGACATTGCTAAAGAGGTTAAGATCAAAGAAAATGGTATGGGAGAATATACTATAGAGCCAGTCTTATCTTTGACATCTCTCCCTATCTCACCTAAGTCTTATGGACAAACTCTAAAATAGTCTAAAATTGAGTCTAAAGAATCTCTTGAGGCATATAAAGGAAATTTTGTTGTAGAACAAGTATCTAAACAAGAGCTTGAAGAAGATGAAGTTGTGCTCACATGGCTATACAAAGATGAACCTAAATGTCAAGTTGTTCAAAAATGTGATGCTAAAATATTGAATATCCCTTCTAAGTCATATGGACCAAGAGCTAAATTGATCACAAAAATGGGATATATAGGAAAAGGACCCCTCAGACTATAGGCTAAAGGTCTTCTGTCACCTCTTGATCATCATGGCCAAGCAAACAAGAATACAACAGGTCTCTGATACAAGAAGAAGCCTTTCTTTCTTAGCAAGAATTCCCCACATGTCTTAGAATAGATTGAGCCATCCACAACAAATCAACTAAAGGGAGAAACAATAGAACAATCTGATAGTGATGATTCAGACACCACTGAAGATCTCATTCCCTATGAGTGTTTTCCTAAAGAAATAAAAGACCTCCTTGAAGCTAAAGATGATCCAATAAAAAGAATTAATGTAGTAGAAACACAAGAACCTACTATAGATCAAGAGATAGTTGCAACACAAGAACCAGTTAATCTCGAAGACAATCAAATAGACAAAGAGGAAGGTGGTAGTTATTCTGAGATAGATTCTCATGAGTATGAATTCAAATCAAAATCTAAGGGTAACCCTTCTTGGGGTATTCACCCTGACTTTACTCATGTTCTCAGATTTCCTAGAGGCATAGATGAAGAATCTAATGACTATGAATGGGGATTCATTCCAAAGGAAGATGAGCTTATCACAGAAAAACATATTGATCTTATTCACCAATATGCACCTAAACCCAATGTAAGTCTAGAGCGAAATGATGAACTTAACGAGTCTAATCCACATATGGCTGAATTGGACTCCCATAATGACATTGAGCCTATTCATGAATTGAATGTCTTAAGTTGTGATATCACCTTTGAACTCGAGCATTAGGTTAGGACCAATGATGATAGATCCATATTCGTAAACACTATTTCCCAATCTTTCACGACTTTGACTATCCAAAATCCTGAACTTCTTGACCAAACCTCTACAAATATGAGCCAAGGTATTTATACCTTTCCCAATGACTATGCCCTCACTTGCTACCTCAATGCAATTGAGCCTATGAGGACTTCCATCAGTGAACTGAGCGTTAGCATGATGAAGTCAGACATCAAGTATCTTATTCAAAAAAATAAGAATAAAAATAAAAAGAAAAGGAGTTCTGAGGGTGAAAACCACTTTGTGGCAGTCTCAGGACCTACAAAAGTAAAAATAAAAGACGTATCTAAAGGTGAAAACCTCTCTAAGGCACCTAAAGATGAGATATTTGATGTCCTTTTGAGTCATTTATAGGACATATCTCTAGTTCTAATTGAGCCCACTCAATCTATCAACTTGGCAACACCAAAGGAACCATAGTTGATCCATGTAGCACAATCCTTATTAGAAGAAGAGAAGCAAAAATTTACAACATTCCTAATAGAAAAGAAGATCAACTTTGCATGGAAGTATTCAGATATGCTAGGGTTGGATCCTGATCTTATAATGCACCATTTATCTATAGCTCCAAATGTCAAACTTGTTAAACAAAAATTGAGAAAGATGCATCCACATGTTGCACTCTTGGTAAAAGTTGAATTAGAGAAGCTACTAAAAGCCGGATTCATCTGTGTTATTGATTATGCTGAATGGATCTCTAATATTGTACCTATTTCAAAATGAGACAAATCAATATGAGTATGCACAAATTTTAGAGATGTGAACAAGGCATGCCCTAAGGATGATTTTCCACTACCTAACATTGATATGATAGTGGACATGACTACGAGCTTTGAGATGTACTCTTTAATGGATGGTTTCTCTAGATATAATCAAATAAAAATTGCTCCAGAGGATCAAGAGAAAATTGCTTTCACATGTGCATGGGTACCTTCTGTTGGAATGTCATGCCATTTGGGCTTAAAAATGCTGGTGCTACATATCAAAGAGCTATGCCATCTATTTTTCATGACATGATGCATCGAACTATGGAGGATTATGTTGATGATACTTTAGCAAAATCTATGATTAGAGCTTAACATCTAAATGACTTGAGCAAGATACTAGACATGATGGAAAAATTTAGTCTTAGACTGAACCCTAAGAAGTGTGCTTTTGGTGTCACTTCTGAAAAGCTCTTAGGATACATAGTTTCAAAGAAGGGCATTGAAGTTGATCCAGCTAAAGTGGAGGCTATAATGTTGATGCAACCCCCGAAGAACATCAGTCAAATGAGAACATTGCAAGGGAGAGTACAATCTATCATACATTTCATATCACAGCTTGCGGATATCTCACAGCCTTTTACCAAGACATTACATAAAGGTGTGATATTTGCATGGAATGAGGAATGTGAAAAGAACTTTAATCATATCAAGAAATTTCTATCAAATCCTCCTATCTTGATGCCTCCTATTCAAGGGAAGCCTTTGATCTTATATGTCTCTACTACAGATACATCACTAGGGGCATTGCTTGCACAGCATGATGAGAACAAGAAGGAAAGAGCTATATACTATATCAGTAGAACATTGGTGGCATACGAAAAGAACTATTCTATGATTCAAAAGGCTTGTCTAGCTGTGATCTTTGCGTCACAGAAATTGAGACATTATATGTTGGCTCATACCATGCATTTGGTAGCTAAGATTGATCCACTAAAATACCCACTAAGCAAAGCTACCCTCACGGATAGATTAGCTAAATGGGTCATGCTCTTAAGTGAATTTGACATTGAATATGTTGAAAGAAAAGCTATTAAAGGTCAAGTTATTGTTGATCAGTTAGCAGATGCACCTTTTTTCGATGACACACCAATGCAAATGGAATTCTCAAATTCCTCTATCATGAATCTTTCTTCTAGAGAATGGAAATTGCTCTTTGATGGCTCCCATACATAGAATGGATCTAGAGCAGGCATCTTGTTTATCACACCTTAAGGATACTCAATTCCTAAGGCCTTCAGAATCAAATTTCCTTGTACAAACAATATTGTTGAATATGAAGCCCTTTTAAATGGTATGAAAATAGCAATTGAGTGGAGAGTAGTAGAATTACACATTCATGGAAACTTGCAACTAGTAATCCATCAAGTCAATGATGTGTATCAAATGAAGGATGAAAAGCTCATTCCATAAAAGAGAATGGTAGATGATATAAAGAAATATTTCATATCTATCACATTTGAGCAAATACTAGAACAAAGAATAAGGTTGTCAATGCAATGGTAGCATTATCTACTTTATTAGAATAGCCTGAACATGAGCTACGCTATGAGTCCCTGGTGGAAGCACTATCTTATCCTGCATATGATTCCCCTAAAAAATGCATGATTTGCACTGTTGTAGGTCATGATTCATCTAGATATAAAAACCTATTCTCCTATCTCAAAGACCAAATCATTTTTGATACCTTTAACCACCATGAAAAGAGATACCTTATCCGAAATACCTCCCGATATGTTATCATTGGTCACGATCTGTACAAATGAGGTCTAGATGGTATGCTACTTAGATGTTTAGAATGGGAAGAGTCTCAACATGCACTCAAGGAAGTCCACGAAGGTATATGTGGGTCACATTTGAACGGTTTAACGCTAGCTCAAAAGCTTATTAGGGCTAGGTACTATTGGCCTGAAATGGAGAAAGATGCAATCAATTTTGATAAGAACTATCAAAAGTGCCAACTACATGGTAACTTAATTCAAGCCCTAGGGAGAGATTTAATTCCCTTTACTACACAATGGCCTTTTCACCAATGGGTATTTGATCTTATAGGATCCATACACCCTCATTCTTCTAATGGGCATACCCATATAATCACAGCTACAAATTATTTCACAAAATGGGTAGAAGCAGTCCCTTTGACACAAGCAACTGGAAAATAAATATCTATGTTCATCTTGAACTACATCATATGTTGGTATGGTATTCCACATTCTATAGTCACAGATAATGGTGGACAATTCAAAAACAAAGACCTAGATGATTTATGTGCTAAATTCAAGATTACACAACATTGGTCATCTATCTACTATCCTCAAGGGAATGGACAAGCAACGGCTTCAAACAAGAACCTATTGAAAATATTGCACCGTATAATTAATAAGACAGGAAGAGACTAGCATCTCATGATCAATCCAGCTCTCTGGGCCTATAGAACAAGTATCAGAACACCCACTGGGGCTACACCTTTCGCTTTAGTTTATGGGTCTGAAGTGGTACTACCTATTGAGGTTGAAATCCCATCACTAAGAATTAGAATGCACGGTCTAGTAACTGATGATGACTACAAAGTGTCTAGGTTGCAAGAACTTGAACTACTAGATGAGTGCAGATAAGCAGCGTATGATCATATTAGAGTGTATTAGAAAAGAATGTCTAGAGGCTACAACAAGAAAGTCAGACACAGAGACTTTTAGGTTGGCGATCTAGTCTTGAGAGAGAATCCTAAAAATCAATTGCATCGAGAACGCAAGGGGAAGTTTGAACCCAACTGGCTGGGTCCCTTTGTTATCACTTCTACTTTTGGCTCTGGAGCTTATCAACTCTCAACGACGGAAGGATAATAGCTCCAAGAACCAATCAACATTCTCCATCTGAAGAAATTATATGCCTAATGCATTCAGTGTATGGTAAAATGTCTTGAAAAAATATTTAAAATTGGAAAAATTCCTGAAAAAATGAACGTCTTGGTGAAAACCTAGCAATAGGCACCTTGATGATTCACAAAAAAATAAAAAAATATCAAAAAAAAAAATTGGAAAAATGAAAAATACAAAAAAATGAAAAAAAAGAAAAAGTGCCTTAGTGAAAACTTGGAAACAGGTGCCTTGGTAGCAAAAATAGAATCTCTGCCAAGATGGTGAAAACCCGGCAAATGGGCGCCACTTATTTCAAAATGCTCCATTTATCAATGCAATCTTGGTCTTTCCCAGCTTTCAGTCTTACTTTAGTTTGTACATATCTCCCAGTTTGTTTTTGCATTCCTATTTTCAATAAAGTCGGTATGTACACCAATTGGCTCAAGTGTTTGTATCCTATCAATGCTTAACACTTGGGGGCAATTAATGTCATATCCTATGACCTCTAGTACATCTTAGATGAGTCATATTCAGTCAGAGTCCTTTGAAGCTTCATCCAAGTCAGTCAATCTATCTCCTCTCCAGAAAGGATTTTGCATCGACAACAACGCAATTAAAAACAAATTGAAAACAATCTATTCTTTTTACATTCTTTTATCTCCTTGTATGGTTACTGATTCACATTGAGATTTTTTCATATTGTGTCCCTTCGAGCTCTTCGATGATGTCCTTTACAGGATTTAGAGAGTGATGATTGGGGGCATAATCTTTTCTTTGTTTTCTGCTTGTATGTGAAAATCTAACAACTTTGGAAATTCTAGATTGAAATGTTGTCCGTCTATAAGAGCCTCTATCTCGAATTGGATGGCCATGAGTACCTCGACTATTGATACCCAAAAAATTCAAGGAAGTTTGATCTAACTATTGTCTTTTTGAGTGATTTCTTACTCCTACTGTGAAAGATGATCTTACCTAAGGATGTGAACGATAAAGGGTCACTATGGGTAATTCACATTGGATTTAGAAGGATCTCTTGACTGTTTGTAATGCAAGGCGTATTCAGGTCATCACAATGTTTATGTTTTGATGCTTATACAAATTGCTATATCAAAATGGACATGATATTCAGGTCATCCTAGCGTTTATGCCTTGGTGCTTATATCTAATCCGACATTCTGAAAACAAAATCAATATTCATATGTCCAGGGTTGTCTAGCCAGTGGGCATTGTATTGTCTTTTGAGCATACAAATTGATATTCATATGTCTATGGTTTCCTAACTAGTGGACATTGTATTGATTTATCCAGTTACCTAAAAATTTCAATGATGAGAACGAATCGACACATGATCAGTGACTAGGTCCTAGGTCCTAGGTTTGCATTTCATTTTGCACTTTGCATGATCTCACAAATTTCTTGAACACTTAAATGATTTTTCAAAACTAAAAAGGCTAAACATGACACAAGGACTGAGCATTGTATGAAGGTTCCTCCAATGAAGCAGCATGTAGAATCCTTTTTCGATATCAAAATTGAAATCTGAGATCATTCATATTATTAACTACTTGCATAATCAACCTTCAATCATCACAAAAATCTAGAATTCAACTTAACTGATTATCTTACATCAAACTATCAAAATTTCAACTTGGTCAATTATGGTCAACTCATGGTCAAATCTAGTCAAACTTGGTCTCCAGGACCTCTAAATGATGTAGAATGCATTCTCAAATGTGTCTAACCACTTCTCAAATCAATTAACATGCTTCTAAACTATAACGTTGACTTTTCTTGTTAGATTTTAATTTTAATCCCGAAGGGGCCATAGTATTGCATATCATTCAAGTCTATAAATCTAAATCTGTAATCAATCTTTCCTCAATAATCAAGACAACAACCATGTCTAGTTGCTAACTCATCAAAAGTCCTTGTCACTTGGGGAAAATCTATCATTGCTTGGGGCATATCAGATTCATCGAGATCCATATCAATTTGGTATCCTAAATCTATTTTGTAAACTGTATTAGCTTTTTGTAACTATCGGTTCATTAGCATCATTTCTTTGTTTATTCGTAACTAATGGGTTTAGGATGTGATACCAATATGATTCATACAAGGACATTTAGGTCTGGAATTGGTCACTCACTTCTTTGCAATCATAAGGTTTAGAATCAGGTGTTTTGGCACTTTTTCGTAATCACCAGTTCATTGTTGTTGTAGTTGACATTATCTTTGGTCACTCAGGACCTAAATCTCAAATCTTAAATCTTTAAATCTTTCAATCAGTTTCTGTCTCAGAATCGGTTAATCTTTCAAATCAATTTCATACATCTTTATCATACACAGATTATTCTTCAAACCACTACACTTTGCACAATGATTCAAAGAGGGGCAAAATGTAATACCCCAAAAAATGGGCTATAGGTTCATTAACCTCCTATATCAACAATTCAAACGAAATCGACATCAAAGTCCTAACCTAAGGCACATCTGCACATTATCAAATTTAATTGATTTTATCCTAATTCTGCATCAAGGAATATTCCTAGCAATATTCTTATTTATCCTAATTATTCTTAATTTACTGATTATTTGGTGATAAATCCTATTTATCCTAAAGTTTGACTAATCGAATATTTTGAATATTTAAATAATTAGATTTAATATTGCCACTTGATTATTTAATTAGATTTAATTCTATTTATTCCTAAATTGTATTATTTCATTTTGACAATAAATCAAAAATCTTATGACTAATTGATTAAATTCCTATTTAATTAATTAAAGTCAGTTGTCAATATTTAATAATATAGTTTTTGAATAGAAGTTTGATTTAATAATTGATTAACCCATAAATCAATTGTTTTAATTTAAAATCATTTAAGTTGAGAATAAATCACTTTATTTTTAAATTAATTTATAAATAAATCATGAACAATCTGAAAAGCAGACAAGTAGAAATTAACAATCAATTTTAAAATTGAAACTCAACATCTAATGATGAGTTGAAATTTGATCTAAACTCTATTTTGAGTTAAACCCTACTTTTGCATAATTTTTGTGAGTTAATTATCTCTGATTTCCTCATAACTCAAAAATCAACCTGAGTTTATCAAGAGTGATTTATGGCTTTTCTCTTGCATCCCCAAAGCCCTGGATTTCTATAAAATCAAGGATTGGCTCTTCATAATTATCAACACTTGAATTTGCACAATTACTCTAGCGAATTGGCGATTGAAAGATTAAGCACTTGCGACAGGCGATTTGTGAGATCTTTCATAGTTGATCATTAGCTTTTGCATAGTTTCATATCATAGCTTTCATATTCATTCACATCATTCTTAGATTAAATCTGCATTCAATTTCATTCATTTCTAGCTTAGATTCATACAATTTTCATTATAATTACATAGAAAATACAAAAATATAGAATAAATCTGCATTCATCTTGTATCCATCTTTTGCATTCAAATCCTTCATTTAGGTGTTGCATTGTCACTGGTCTCGGTCTGATCTGAGAATATCATACTCGCACCTACTAGAAGGCAGTAAATCGTCTGGTTAGCTTAGTTTCAATTACTTGCATATTTTGGTTTTTGCTAACCTCTAATGTTTTACTGAAGTGTTGTATCTATAGCTAGGTACAAAATTCACACACACACACGCACTAACACATGAAATAAGTATGTAATTTACTTTTTAGACCAACTCAAGTGATTGAAACCTATCATGGAGAACATTTAATATTCTCTCATGATCCTCACTATCTATTCTCCACTTACGACGTCCACGTTGAGATTTAACTCGATGGAGACAAAGGGAGGTGGCAACTACTAGGTGGCTATATTGAAACACCTTATTGTCTGGTTGGTAATCAAAAAAGTGAATACCATGTTGAATTAATTTGATTTTCTTGAAATATGTTCCCTCTAAAACAACTAAACCTGCAAGTCACAAATTTTAACAATATAAATTTAAATAAAACAATTTAAATTATTATTTTTTTAAACTTTGAAATTTTATATTTACAAAATGAACAATATATTGACATGTAAAGAATGAAAACCTATGGGGAACAACATTCCATCACTTTCTTCAGGATCAATTAACTTCATCATCTATGTAGTACAACGTAATAAATAGTAACTGACTCCTACATTTCCAGGCTCAACAATCACTGCAAAGACATCCCCTGCACAATAAGTTTATAAACATGTGAGATCCTAAAATTGATTTAGTTCAATCTATAATCTATTTATATACATGCAACTCAATGCCATATAATGTGAAACTCAATTTTTTATACTTACCAATGTTGACCAATTCTGAAATATGATCGTATTCAGTAGAAATCAAAAGAATGTCATCAAGTTTTTATCTTCATCTCTATCAAATGTATCAGTAAAAACTAGTGGCACCAGATTCCAGCCACCTACATATCCACGTTCTTGATTGATGCATTCCTCATAGTTGTCAACAATGCAGTGACAACAAAAGCATGAGGAGTCCTTAGTGATCAACGTCCAATTGCAACAATTTGTACTCATAACTAAATACAAAGATCGTGTCTTTTCTATCCTCTTGCAACCATGCATAATGTTTCTATCCACACCTGAACACATCCATATATAATGTGAATTTTATTTTATAAATTTGAATAAAGAATGTAAAATTTAAACAAGAATAAATATATATTTCACACATGCATAATTTAGAAACACGTGCATACCTTTTATCTCCCAAAATTCTCCATGTGGTACCATTTGAGTCATTCGTGATGATGTGCCATCCTCGTTTGATGTGAAATGTGTCATGCACCATTCAACAACATCATGTGCATTTTTTATATGAACTCCCTTATAATTTGTTTGATACTTTCGTAGAGCACATTTGATGCAAGCTCTAGCACCATCATGTTCACCTTTTCCATGTCCACTCTCAAAGAAACTCCAAACATGTGGTATGTTTTCATTACGATGATATCTACATAGTGATTAAAATGGTCTAGATGATTTGAATTGTGCAACACATCCATCTGACCAAACATTATGTTTATCAATTTTTATGCGTCTTTCTTTCAAATTTGCAAAAAAACATCTTGAAGAAGTGTTCTACATAATGAATTTCATTCTCTTTATCATCACTTATATAAAAATGATATTCCTTCTTGATGGCCTATGCTTCAAATGTGCTTTGAATACCATCCAAATCTAACTGTTCATGTCAATAACACACATGTACCATAATAGTAATCTGCTTTGAAAAATAGTATTATGATTGAACTGCCTTTTGATGAACAAAGGACTAGTTTTCTACGAAATCAACAACTGATAGAATAGTTCCAAGTGGGAAATTGTCTCTCAGTGTTGGGACTTGTTGTGCTTGCCACTTTGCAAAAAAAACATGATGAATATAGGGTTGAATCAATTTTTTAAATTTGTCCCTAAATGCTCTAATAGTTAATTCCTCTTCAACATATTCTAACCCTTTGGATTCTTTCCCAAATTTTATTTCTTTCTTTACATATTTGTAACTCTTGCAATTTACCATCTTTGTTACATCAATGTTTTCATTTTTCAAAGGAAAAAGAGCCAAAGTAGCACACATTTCATATATTCCTTTTATGCAATTTATTTGACCAGTTGCAACATCTCTTTTGTCACATAAAATGGATGAGATTAACTCACTTCATCTAGTAGGAGGAGCATATTCAAAACTATAAGTGTCTTCTACAAACTTTCAAAAAACCTGATAGTGGAGATCAAATTCAATATGATATTGACAACAACAAGTTTCGAACACTTTGTTTGTCCTAACATAATATGGCTTCAATCTTTCAAACAATGTTTTCCCTATCTTTATATTAGGATTTGAACTATAAAATGACACATACATTTCATGTTGCGTTGTGTCCAACCAATGTTTTGTATGATGTTCATAAATTGATTAGCTGCAATTCTATGTTTGATAACATCTCTACAATTTGATGAAGGAAGAGTATTATCATTCCAAAATAATGTGACCAAATTCTTGATTCCCTCATCAATCCTATCAAAATGAGGAGCTCTACACATGATTTCCCAATTTCCTTCCAAGGTGATATCATCCAAAATCATTCTCCTCTTAACATACCATGATATTATTTTCCTACTAAAACCAATCCGAGATGAAACTGAAGATATTTGTTTGATTCGGGGCATAGTGTTACCTACAATGGATGTCAATATAACTCTTCTTGTAATGGTCTTATATTTAGTTCAAGATCACTTCCCTACCTAGTTCAAACCTTTCCTAAGATTTTCAATCATATTAGTTTGCATGTCAACAACTTTTCTCTTCTTTGATGTTGTGTCTATACCCAATAATTTTAATGCCTCTTCCAACTTTTTGTTTATAAGTACAACTAAAAGAAATTGGGCTTGTTCAAGTGTTTCAAAATTATCAAATTTAGCCAATATTTCTCTTGCTATCTTATTCATTGACCTCTTCTTAGCAAGACTTAAAGGTTCAACATTAGCAAATGATTTCAATTTCTCCACATCCATTGTAAGTAAATGATCTAAGTTTATATAATTAATATTTCTCTTAACAGTTTGAGCTAGATCTATAAGTTCATCCATACAATAGGAGCACATGATCTTGACCCTTCTCCAACATCAATTTCTCAAGCTTTCATAGGGAGTTCTCCTGACCCTTCTTCAACGTGCATTTCTTCAACTTGGCTTGACCCTCCTACTTGAGCTTCTCCTTTACCTTGACCATGTTGATTGCAAGCTACATGCACAAAAACAAATCAAATTAGAGAAAAATAGAGCATAGGTCCATAAAATTTGGGCACGTAAAATTAGAGGTCTAGATCCTTACCTTCTTTAGTTTTATAATAATATGTCAATGTAGCTTCATGATTTCTTTGTTCGGTACTAGGTGACCTTTTTCTTTCAAATTTACTATGTCTTACCTTCGTTTTCCCCATTACTTCTCTCCAAAAAATGTCTTCTAAAAATTTTGCAATAGTAATTCTCCTCTTAAAAAAAATCTTAGAAAAAATCACCTTGCTAGTAATTCTCCTCTCCAAAAAATCATCTTTGATAAAAACACCAATAACAATTCTCCTCCAAAAAAATGCCTTTCAAAAAATCAGAGCAATAGTAAAAAATACAAATTAAGTTGATTGCAAATGTGTGAAAAATGAAAAAAAGAACATTTTCTTTTATACCATACAAAAATAAAAAAATATAATTAGTTGACCTAGTTCAGGCAAACTAGGTCGAGGGTAAAAGTCAAGCGGGGCTTGTTCGTGCCGAACTTTTCCCAATGGGTTTTTGTGCGAAGACCCCTTTGTGTGAAGCCTTGGGATCCCTTTGTATGAAGGGGATCTTCGTCCGAAGACCCCAAACTTGAAGGTTTTATCAGAGGAAAAAAACTACAAAAAATGGTCTTTCAAGGTCTGAAACAAAGACCAAACAAGATGATCTTTTGAAACAAAAAAAATTAGATATGCTACTTGGAGGAAGCTTTCTAAAAACTATAATTTTAATACATATTGAGTTCATTGTCACTTTCAAATTTTACTTTAATTAAACATAGGTTGTTTGGCTATTCAGCAACCTGTCTCTTCGACGATTTGGGAAAAATAGTAACTTACAAAAAAAATGTAGGAAAAGGGTATTTGTGTTACCTTTCTATCAAAAAAAGAAAAAAAGAATTTCGATATATACAGATCAAGTTAGAGCGATCCAAAAGAAGTCATGTCTAAATTACAGTTACTCACACTTTAGAACTTAATATAGTATGAAATATTGAACCAAAATGAATGAAATCAATTCCATCAATTAGATATTGAAGTTAAAAATATAACCTTGAAAGAATTACATTGTTATCATTTTTGATAAAAAAGTTATGCTTATCCAAGTGACAATCACTCCTTAAAAACACTGATTTTTCACACAAACCACTTTTTGAAGGAGAAAGAAAAATGGATTCAAATAAAAAAAAATTAAATATATTTAGAAACTAGAAAGAAAATTCTAAAAGACTCTAGTTTACATCATCTTCAAATTCCTAATAGTTTTATGGCAATAGGTGTTCGAAAGTGAAGTTTTTTTTAGAATGTTGATCTTAGTGTCAAAGTTGGCCAAAAAGTGGGACAAACTATTGTGGGACCACTAGACTCGTGATGTTACTTGCAGAAACATTAAAAATTGCTCAATTTTTAATGCACAATTATATTTATATTTTTGTATTTTCCTTGCTTACTTTGCTAATTAGGGTATATTTAGCATTCTTACAAATTGTTTGAATGGATGGTGAACTTGTGATGTTAAATTCTGGCTATTTTATTTTAGCTCCAAAACCCATGGTATTATTTTAAGGATTATAGTGTTTGTGGTTGCATGTATATTTCATATTCAAATGGAAGTGACCTGCTTACCGAGTAGGTTCAATCTTAGTTTATTAGGAACACACAATGGTAGGCTTCATTTTTCATGAGACTTTGTGACATGTAGTTATGAATGTGCAGATGAAGTTGGATAAGCCCCAAAGTTCTCTTTTTCATCTTTCATGCCTTGAAGAATAAAATCATGTGCTCCCTATTTTTTTGTATTTTTAGCTCAAAAGTCCATTGGTGAATTTGTAAATGTTTGGGCTTGGTTTACAATTGGGGCAGGACAATATGGGTCACTGTTCCAATTATCCTTGCACTGGTAAGGATTATTCACATGCTCGACATTTACTATATTTTGTTAATCATAATGGTGGAGTTTCTTGTGCCAAGGTTAATAGGTCAGGTGAGTATGTGTAAACATTTGGACAGAGCATTACAAGCTCATAATAAAAAAATATTAGTTGTTATTTGCATTGGTTGCATTCAGTTCTATTTTCAAGTTATTGGTACAATGTAATTCCCAACTTTGCATTAAAATATAGTAAGGTGTGTTTTGCCATCCACCATTACTTGCAAAAACATAAAAACCTGGTCAATTGTTATTGCAAATTTATATTTATATTTTTGTATTTTCCTTGCTTACTTTTCTAATTAGGATAAATTTTGCATTCTTACAAATTGTTTGAAAGGACAGTGAACTTGTGATGATAAATTCTGGCTATTTTATTTTAATTCCAAAACATGTGGTTTTATTTTAAGGATTATATTGTTTGTGTTTGCATGTATATTTCATATTCAAATGGAAGTGACCTTCTTACTGAGTAGGTTCAATCTTAGTTTATTAGGAGCACAAAATGGTAGGCTTCATTTTTCATGAAACTAAATTGTGACATGTAGTTATGAATGTGAAGATGAAGTTGGATAAGCCCAAAAGTTCTCTTTTTCAGCTTTCATGCCTGAAAGAAGTAGATCATGTGCTCTGTTTATTAGTCAAAAACATTGGAACTTTTTAATCTTTAAGCAAAGCATCCTCTCCCTAAGTACTATCATTGGAAAACTTAGGTTGATGAGAATGTGAAATTAAGCCATTGTTAGAAATTTATTATGGGATTTTTAACACTAGCCAGTTGTACTATGATTTCTCCTCTTGTGCAATTTCATTTTCATTCATGATAATGAAGCTGGATTAGAAGGATTTTATACAACAACAACTCCTAGTTTTTTTACTCAAAATTGATAAGAGAATCATGGTTTCAAGGAATGTTATGATTGTAAGTTGTTCAGAAAATTTACTCACGTTACTAGACATTTATCTAAAATGTCAAAGCTCAGACAACACCAATGAACTGTTTGACAAAATTCGTCAAAGAATTGTGGTTTCAGGGAGTGCTATGATTGTAGGATATTCAAAAAATTGACTTGTTGCAATCGACATTTGTTAAACCAAATTGAACAGCCTTTGCAAACATATTTCTTGTCTATGCCAAAATGGGATATTAGGAACAAGGTATGAACATCCATCATATGATGGAGGGGGATGTTTATTCAGATAGTGTAGTTGAAAATGCTTTAGTAGACATCTATGTCAAAATGTGGAATCATGCAAAATGGACATCATCGTTTGATAGATTGCCTAAAAATAGATGTTATCTAATGTTGAAATGCAGTGCTTGCAAAATACACAAAAGGGATTTTCTATTTTTTTAAAACAAATTGTGAGATGCTTTCTCTTGTTAATGCATCACCTAAAATGCATGGTATAATTGCATGTTATGGCCTACCTATCATAACATCTCAAGTTTTTGTATGATTAATTTACTAGCTTAAAGAAAAAAATCAAATTAATCATAGCATAGAGCTAACTAGTGGACAAGATGGATAGAGAACTAGTACGATGATACTCTAATTACTCAACAATTTGTGCTAAGAAACCTAACCTTCCAATGCATATTGCAAAATATTCAAGATTCCAGTCTTGTGCCTTATACATAAATGTAGAAATGTCAATTTGAATGTTGATAGAGGATGGCCTAGTCTTGAACTTATGCATACATCCTTATCAACTTTCCCACTAAGCTTTCAGGATAGAAGAAAAAGTACAGAGATATAAATCAAACTACCTAATCAAATTCTTTGTAACCATAAATGATAAATATACAGAGTTCACCCCCTCTCCATTGGATCAATTGATTGTTTAGAGAATCCATATACATACTTACCCAAACTGCCCCCACTAAGATTGAAAGCATGCATAAAGCCTCAGACAGTTTTGTGGCATTAACCTGATATCTAGCTAGTATTAATTCTTTGTCATTGTTGTTATACTGATAAATTTAGAACTATCCCAAAGAAACTCCTATTTCACTTTGAAATTTGTAAATTACTTTACCCTAATTGCCAGGTAATGTGAAGCATTGGACTTACTATTCTTTTGAAACTAAGCTTACACATCCTTGGACAGGTGTAAACAATTGTGACAATTGTTATAAATTGCAGATACATTAGAATCAAAAAGAGGAACGTTCATGTACAACTCTTAAAAGTATTTATCAAATTTTATATTGTGGTCCATAATGGTTGGCCAAGTTAAAATATTAACATCCAATTAACAAATATGGTAACACAATATTAGTAACCACTATATATATCGTTTAATATAAGTGAAAATAAATCAGTCAACATAAACTTTGCACACTAAGTATCCAACACATATTTTTCCCATAACAATAAGCATTGTCTTATGCCAAATTCAGCACTGTAAGCACTCTCATCTTTGTCAGTTGCTCAACTGAACACTATTGACAATTTCAATAATTTGACATTTAATTGAACGTGTACCATACTCACTTCATATTATTTAATATTAAATCTAGTAAATAAAATTACTAGAATATTTATTTATTATTATCTTGACATATATATAAATATAATAATATAATTATTTAATAAACAAATAAATAAAGATATGTTTTATGTTTTCATGGTATCTAAATTTGATGGTTGAGGATCTGGGCTTTGTTTCTTTTGTTGCAAGAAGGATACACTTCCATGGATTGCACTATGCCTGATAGTCTTTTGAGAAGGTTGACCAGGTTAGTTGTTTTCACTAGGCTTTCATTTACAAACTTTAATTATAAACTAGACCAAATTTCAATAACATAGCTATTTATTTGACACAAGATTTCGAAACAAGACAAAATTTCAGCTACATAAATTCTTACCTACAAAACATTTATAGGAAATGAATAAAATAAATAAAAATAGGGAATCATTTCACAACTTGTTTGTAGAAAAGACTAAATTTCAACAACATGGGGTTTTAGTTCTTCAAGTGTATATAGAAAAGATTAAAGTCCAATGCACAGAGTATTTGTATAGAGAATACCTAAATTTAAACCATTATCAGGAGCTTATAAATAATGTCACTACATGATTAATAGTGGCCTCTTAATCATTGCCTCAACATATTATTTTGAAGTTTGTAGAAGAATAGTTTTAAGGTGAACTTTGTATTTGATGACTTAACTGACAATTAATCCACCTATTAGGTTGTTGTTGTTCTACGAATAGTACTAGCTCTAATTTTATGAATATTTAGCTATATTTTAGAATGTCAATACAAATCGTAAAACATACAACAATAACTTAACCTTCAATCAAACTGCATACAAGAGTTTTTTAGTTCTATTGTTTCATCAATCTCATTATTTCAACCTCACACACCTTCTCACTTTTAGATAGATATTTTAGTGAAGAACAAATATGTCCACACAACCACAAAAGGTGTAACTGCAATCTTAATAAGGTTTAGGATGTCCACATCATAGCCAACATAGACATGAAGCTCAACCATGCAAACTAATTATCAAAGTTAAAGAAATGCACAATATACCATTATCTTTGAGCTTTCTATATGCGGTTAAGCTGACAACATTTTTTAATGTGTTTTTTTTCCTTTAAACAATATACTAAGGTTATCTTCTTAATTCCTAATAATTGCACATAAATTAATATCTCATTCTCTTCAGGAGTGAAGTGAAGATTAAAGGGAGCATGAGAGTAGTGCAAACGTTTCCACTTGACATTTTCCTAAATCCTTCAAAGCTAATTTCCTCTCAATCTTGATTATTACCCCGAAGGGTTTCCTATATGAAAGGCATCCACCTCATCCAACGGTTAAGTTTGGCGGAGTACGATGCAAGATGATTGAAATAATCATGTCTATGCATTTATTCCGTCAAATATTTTGTTGGTCTTATTTTCCACTTGCATTTCTCATTGATGAGAGCATAAGCCAAAACTTTACTTTCAGTTTTATTTTCCACTTCATTTTTAATCAGACAGCCTAGCATTGCCAAATATGTGGACCCATATTCATTTCAACGCATTTTTTTATGACAATACAAATATTGTAATATTTGTTGGACTCTCTAGTAAGAAAATGATTGTCTAAAAAGCCTCCAAGCTTGACTTGGAATTCATGGCATTGCATTAAAAAATAAAGAAATCCCAGGCATGGCAGAAGCGAGCCAAGAACAACAAGGTTATGGTCGCCGCCCTCAAACTACAGATTGACCAAATAAGAAAAGAAGGAAGCGAAGACAATGAAGAGGAGCCCATGAACACCACCATTGCCAACATCCCTTCTTCTTCCTTGGTGCAGAGCATCTTACAAACCAAAATATCAATAGGATCCAATATGATCCTTTCAACATCCATTCATTAATGTCTATGTATAAAGGCATCTTATGAGGTAAACCACAACATGTTTTATCACAAAAACATCAACCTTTCTCCATTTGCATATCTTGATTTCTATATCTGATTCCATTATTCATAACTTTTAGTTTTGAAATCCTCTTAGCAAATACTTTGGTGAATTGTTCCAAATTAGTCCTTATAAAACATATATAAATAATATCCCAATACAATAATTAAATTATAAGTTATGGTCTCTACACCAAGAGCCATTTTTCCTGTCATAAACCAGAAGTAAAATACCAAACCCTACCTAGGGTATCTCATATATTTCTCAAAACAAATCCAAATGACACCAAACCAATTTTGAGTTAAGAATTTATGAGTGGGTATGTGCAAGATCATGAGGGGCCAAAAAGTGGTGATGTCAGTTCAAAACTTTGACAATGTAGTTGATGACTTTTTTTTCACCCGAATTTGATAAAATGAAAAGGGTATCTTAAGGAGATTATCAACTTTCTATCGATATAATTGCTATCAAATTTTGAATTCAGTAAGTAATTATTAGTTATTTTGTACTTGAGCTACCTCTAAAGTGTTGATTTATATACTGATTGAAAAATGACTATAACTTTCAGAAGGTATAACATTTTTTAAATCTAAAAAATGCGTCACATTCTATGCTTCATCCACTATAAGGAAAAAAAAATAAAATTTTGAATTTTGTAAAGTTTTGAATGAGTTAAGGTGGTCAGACACGAGAGTTTTTTTATTCTAAAAATGTTATAGAAAAAATTCATAATTAATTTTTTTTTTGGAATAAAATTACAAAAAAATATGCTTCACATCTAGGCATAAGTCTACTACTTATATATAAAATCTTATAATAAAATATTATCATTTGATTATGATTAAGGTGGTCAGACATACACCTACTTCTTCTTTTTTTCTTGAAATTTTTGTACTGCTGCATTGAAATCTATACTTTTCACCAATCATACTAACTTTTTCTCAAAAAAGGTCTAGTAGTTTAGAAACTACATTCAATTTTCTATAGATTCTATTCTTACAACTTTTTGATATTAGGTTCATAGCTAGTTGAAATTTTCACGTCAAGTTGACTAACCCTGATTTGATGATGTTTCATTGCCACTTAAGGGCATAGTTTGGCCCCTCATGATCTTGCACATACCTAAGTCTATTTTCATAATATATAATCTATTAAATTTTCCCATTCATAAATCATTTTACAAGCACAAATCACTGCTTGTAACTCCAATGGAGATCTTTAAAAACTAGTTTCCACTCAAATATACATAACTTTCACAAATCTACATAAAAATGACCCAAATCAAAAGGAAATGACATTTAATTCACATATTTTTCCAATTAATATTATTATAGGTCCTAATTCTCCAAAAAATTTATGTACCAAATGTTTCAATCTGACTGTATTCAAGTAGTCTCAAATCTGCAAATAATAACTTTTACCAAAACTGCCATAACTTATTCATTTCTCCACATAATCACTCCAAATATATATATATATATATATATATATATATATATATATATATATATATATATATATATATATATATATATATATATATATATATATATATATATATATATATATATATATAATCATAATTTAAATAAAATACACTTTTTACAACATTTTTAGACTTTGTAGGTCTGTACAAGACCTAGAAACCACATAAAAATAGTTAACACCAATCAAAATAAGTTTTGAAGACACCAATTGATTCAAAGTGATCTTCCTCTTCTCATTCATGTCTGGATCGACCAGTACAATGTTTTTATATTATGTGTGGTAGTTGATAACTTCCTAACCACCTTTGAAACCATCTCCTTACACTCTTTTAACCCTTTACAACATACTTGCATCTTTTGACAATATTTTATGCATTTTGCATTACAACTTTTTATGACAACTTTACTAGTTTAACTCCAAAATTGAAAAATCTTTGTATGGATACTTGAATTCCCTAAAATGAAATTTAATAGACATTTTACATCCACTTTACCCTTTATTAGGCATTATTTCATATTCTAACCTTCTTGACTGAACTAGGACCTTAACATGACAATATTAACAATGTCATACAAATGGCTTCACATAGCCTTACATATGGACTCAAATACATCAAAAATGACTCAAATATATTTTAAAATATAATATAAGGACTCTTAACATCCTTGTTCTCTTTTACTTTAGGTGCCCATGCACCATACTTCCATCCTTGAAAAGTTTCCAAGTCTCTTGGAAAGGTGTGTCATAACCCGCAAAAAAAATTATAACAAAAATCTTCATCTTTACCTTCATTTTCCTTTTCCTCTTCATGCCTTTAACACCATCATCTTTTCCCTTAAGGAAATGGGACTATCCTCAAAATCATCTTCTCAAATACTCTTATTAGTGGAGCATTAATGGCTGCCACTCCATGGTGCCTTATCAGTCAGAGATCCACCTTTACCATTTTTGCTTCAAAATAACCACAAACAACTCTTCCATGTGCCTCACCTAGGAATCCCATCCTTCATCTTTTCCCTAGTCTCTTGGCAACCAACTAGACCATTCCATGGTCCTGGACCTTCTCTTGGCCCTTAAAAGACTTCCAATATTTGTACACACAACCCAAATTTCATATGCAGTAATATGGATAAGCACCTGCAACCAAATAAACTTCACCAACAAAATCAACATAACCAAATCGAAGGTCCTGGTGTGGATTGCCTCCCTTAGCGGTCTACCCACGCACTCAAGATCTTCAAGCTCTGATACCATTCTGATGTAGAGAATCTTACAAACCAAAAAATCAATAGGATCATTTTTTATCCTTTCAACATCCATTCAATAATGTCTTTGTATAAAGGCATCTTATGAGGTAAACCACAACATGTTTTATCACAAAAACATCAACCTTTCTCCATTTGCATATCCTGATTTCTATATCTGATTCCATTATTCATAACTTTCAGTTTTGAAATCCTCTTAACAAATCCTTTGGTGGAATTGTTCCAAATTATTCCTTATAAAACCTATATAAATAATAGCCCAATAAAATAATTAAATTATAATTTATGGTCTCTACACTGAGAGTCATGTTTCCTGTCATAAACTAGAAGTAAAACACCAAACCCTACCTAGGGCATCTCATATATTTCTCAAACAAAATTCAGATGACACAAAACCAATTCTGAGATAAGAATTTGTGAGTCTAGTTTCATAATATATAATCCATTAAATTTTTCCATTTATAAATCATTTTACAAGCACAAATCACTACTTGCAACTCCAATGGAGATCTTTAAAAACTAGTTTTTACTCAAATACATATAACTTTCACAAATCTGCATAAAAATGACCCAAACCAAAAGGAAATAAAATTTAATTCACATATATTTCCAATGAATATTATTAGAGATCCCGATTCTCTAAAATGTGTCTATACCAAACGTTTCAATCTAACTGTAGTTAAGCAGTCTCAGATCTGCAAATAATAACTTTTACCAAAACTGTCATAACTTATTCATTTCTCCACATAATTGCTAAAAACCAAAACCAAAAGAAATCTTATTCATTCTAATTTAAATAAAATACACTTTTTAGAACATTTCCAAGCAGTACAGGTTTGTACAAGACCTGGAAACCACATAAAAATAGTTAACACCAATCAAAACAACAAGTTTTGAAGACACCAATTGATTCAAAATGATCTTCCTCTTCTCATTCATGTTTGGAATGACCAATACAATGTTTTTATATTATGTGTGGTGGTTTATAACTTCCTAACCACCTTTGGAACCATCTCTATACACTCTTTTAACCCTTTACAACATACTTGCATCTTTTGACAATATTTTATGCATTTTGCATTACAACTTTTTATGACAACTTTACTAGCTTAACTCCAAACTTGGAAAATGTTTGTATGGACACTTGAATTCCCTAAAATGGAATTTAATAGACATTTTACATCCACTTTACCCTTTATTAGGCATTATTTCATATTATAACCTTCTTGACTGAACTAGGACCTTAACATGACAATATTGTTACAAGTAGTGGTTGTCATTGCACCAAAAGATCGACCTGTTAATACCCGGTACAACCACTAGACTTATAGAAGACACAGGAGGCAGTTAAGCCATGTCATGAATTCTGAGGGGAGCACTGACCATTTTTCCAACAATCTCCCCCTCAGCGTTACCTGAGGGGATTCAAACCTATGACCAAGCTCTGATACCACTTGTTACAAGTAGTGGTTGTCGTTGCACCAAAATATCAACATGTTAATGCCCGGTACGTCCGCTAGACTTATAGAAGACACAGGAGGTGGTTAAGCCATGTCATGAATCCCGAAGGGAGCACTGACCATTTTGCCAACAAATATTAACAATGTCATACAAATGGCTTCACATAGCCTTACATATGGACTCAAATACATCACAAATGATTCAAATATATTTTAAAATCTGATATAAGGACTCTTAACCTCCTTGTTCTCTTGTACTTTAGGTGCCCTTGCACTATTCCTCATGCCAAGTAATTCCCAGCAATAATGACATAAATATTTACATGGAAAACCTAGTTCTCAAGATTTAGAGAAAATTCAAGGTTTGTAGGAAAAGGAGGTGAGCATATTATTGTTGCCCTGTCATCATCTATAGCTATGTATGCTCTGTGACTTTAAAATTCATTTTTTTCAAACTTTGTGATTAGGTTTTATAGATGCATAATTTTTCTTATTCATGCATCTATTTTATTTAAATGACCTCAACTAAAATTGTTTTATATCATAAAGCTATACCTGATTATTTTATGCACCCCTCTCAAACGTACTTAGATCTAGAGTTGAATTGATACTTTTAATAAGATGAAAAACACTAGAAATAAATTCATGTATCATTAGTTTTTAAAGGTAAAAACTACCATTGAAACTGTCATTGGGCCTCATTTCTTTATAGTTCTAATCATTTACTAGCGAAAATTCCAGACATTTCTCATACCTAAGGTGGGTTTTTCAACTCATTGTGATATGTAGAAACCTACTGGTGGCTTCAAATGAACCAAAATTCTGATATGACGCTCATTAACTTACAACATAGATTCAGAAAAGACCAAAGCTGACCAACAACGTGCTTTCTGGTAAAAGTGACAAGAAGTCTGCAGATGTAAAAAAATTTAATCTCTATCCCCTTTTTATTTGCAATGTTTGGAAAATCTATGCACTATAGTTTACCAGCATCATCCACTTGTCAACAACATGCAAATAAAATGACACTAACCACCAACTACCCATTCATAGACACCCTCTGATGATCCCCAATCTGCTTCTCAAAACTCTAAAAATAATACCTTGGATGGATGGTTTGACAGTAAAGAAAAATCTTGTGCAAATAAGTGATTCATTTCCCTGCAGCGCAGTGTCTCTAAAAAAATGTGTTTCTTTTTTACGAAATAAAGCTTGGGAAGGTGTTGGTTGCAATTATTCTGTATATTACTCGTGCAAATTAACTGTGAAAGAAATAAAATTTTCTAGCTCCAAGTAAGCACAACAATTTGTGAGAATGAGAATGCTAATGGAAAACAAAGTAATTAGAGTTGCAAATTAACCAAGGAAGAAATCTAAGACTTGATGGTTAATAAAATCAAAATAGTAATATAACTACAGATTAAAAGTCTACTCCGGATGCTCAGAATTTATAGAGGTGAATGAGATAAGTCTAATGGGCATTATTTAAGTAATTTTTTCTCATTTATATCTTAAAAATCAACCCCAATTTTTTTAACTAAAACATGCAGAATGATGTAGGAAAAAGTGCAATACAAATAGGATGTGAGCTCGACAGAGGAGTAGAGATCAGGAAGGACAATTTCAGCACCTCCATTAGCAACCTTCTTTTGGTCATGCGGTGGAGTAGAGATTGCTACTCTAGTGTAAGAGATTTAGAGATTAAATTGGGACTACAATTGCTTTTCAAAGTTCTGATTTAGCCAGACTACCTATAATGGTGCGAGCACTGTATCATAGAAGTGATAGTCCTTTGCTAGATGACGTGTTATACTGTAGAATGCATGCATAATGTGGAAACACAGATAAGACGCACGGACCCTTCCCTTGAATCCTTGCATTGGGAGTGCAGTGGGTTCTTTAGCTTCTTTAAAAAATCTTAAAAATTCTTCAATTTGCATTGGAACGCACAGTTCTATGTTTACTTGCTCCTGACCTATCTGGAGTAACCTCAAGAATCGTACTTTCTCTCCCATTGAAATCTGTGAATCAACCTGCAAACCATCTGCAACCCCAATTACATGGTGCCAAAAAAAACTTTAAATTAATAATTTAGGTAGAAAATATGCAACTTAGGTAATGTACATAGTATAAAGAGAAAATAATGATGCCTGCAACACACCGACAGAAGCGTAGCATAGTATTTTGTATCTAATAGAGAATGATGGGAGAGGTGAAACTATTTTCTAACAGAAAGCATGCGAAAATCGTCAGCATTTGAACGCAGCAGTACATAATAATATAAACGGTAGTTTTAAACATATTTTAAAAAGGATGCGAAAATCGCTGGCATTTGAACGCAGCAGTACCCCGTGAAAAGTGGAATTCTGGAAAAGATAAAAAGTACTTTAAAAAGATTGTGTCATTCTATGCTTTGTTTCTAATAATATAATGATACGGTTCGCCAAGCAATTAAGCATGCACCCAATTCAAGGAAGAAATTGATAAGAATTTTAAACATACATTTGATGATTCATGATCTATTTCTACTGGAAAGGAAGAAGACATCATTCATTTAATTATATAATAATACATATAGAAAATATAATATATTTTTTATTAACATCACTTACAGGCATGAATTACATGAAGTACACGCTTTAATATTTTGAATGTAAGTTGCAATTATAATTTTTTACTAAATTTTTAATTTTTAATATTCATATTCAATTCTTAATAAAAGTAAAAATTAAATTATTACTCTATACAAAAGTTAAAACAAGAGCTACGTGTCATTTATTTCATGGCATGAGTAACGATTGAAGCCACTAGAAATAATCTATCATTTTGACATTAAAGGAAGAAGACAAAAGAGCCGGGTAAAGAAGTGGACCGTTGAACACGTGGGACCTACATACCAAAATCAAATTATTTAATTTTCTTGTTGGCTTTCCAACTTTTGATTGCTTCTCTACATTTTAAACTTAGTCAAAGAAATACAATTTTTTTACATAAATCTTAACAGATAATGCCACTTATCTCTATATATCTCTCTCCTAATTAATCTTCAATATATCTTCAGGGTACCCATTGCACACCAAGTTGCAATTGCTAGTTACATCGAAAGCGTTTCCTTATATGAAAGGAGGCAACCTGATATTCGTCATCAACGGCCTGTAATGAGGGAAAAGGGATGGACGACCATCCAAGCAATTATCGCCGTTAGATTTTTTTTGCACTTTTTATTTCTCCAATTTCATCATTTTGTGGTCATTGATTTTCGTGTGTTCATGGGTTATTGTTTTACCATGACATATCACCGCGGTTCTTTTTGGGTGAAACAAGTTACGGAACAAAATACAGACGAGAGTTCAATATTTAAAGTGGCAAATAAAAATACATTTTGTTTAATTTTAAATAATTTATTAGTATTTTTATTTTTCAATTAAGTTTGTAATGTAATATTTTAAAAATATAATATCATTTTTAAAGATTATATTATTTATTAAAATAAATTAAAGTTTGAATTTAAATAATTTATTAGTATTTTATTTTTCAATTAAGTTTCTTATGTAATATTTTAAAAAATATAAAATCTTTTTTTAAAGAAATTTAAGTTTTATATTATTTATTAATATAAATTAAAGTTTGAATTTATATATTCAATTGCTTTATATATATATATATATATATATATATATATATATATATATATATATATATATATATATATATATAATTTTATTTTTTAATTTCCAACAAAGTAAAATTTAGATAAAAAAATAAGTATGATAAACTGTTAAAAATGACTTCATATTTTTTAATTATAATGAAATGATAAATTACATCCTAGTAAAATAGTAAAATATGAATAAAAAAATTGTAGTGTTAAAAGTGACTCTACATTCATAAATAAAGAAGATAAGATGAATAAATATAATTTTATTTGAATGAGATGTAAAATTATATGTTGGTATAAAAAGTAATTTTTTTGTAAAGTGTTAAAAGTGATTTTATATGCATAAATCTAATCCTATATAATTTAATCAAAAGTCATTTTAATCAAAAATAGATAAATAACTATTGTTTTAGTTGAATAATGAAATAACAAATTAATATAAGTAAAAATGTTATAAAATGATTCATAAATCTAGTTCAATTTAACATAAAAAATGAGTCATAATCATTGCTTCCAATCCAACAAGTTAATATAACTCATTGTCTATACTTCTATTGTAGGATTTTTAAATAATTTATTTAATAATATGCAAGCTCTGGGATCTATTTGAGTCATGGCCACAATTATACTCTTCATCCCTCTTCTCTGCTATTTGGAAGTGCATACCAGCGTTAATTGTGTGGGCAATATGGTGGGAGAGAAACAAAAGAATTTTCCGCAGAACTTCCTCGTCAATTCAAGCAGTTACAAGTCATCTAGAGAGATCGATATCTGAACTAGTTAATGCTAGTCACAGTAAGCTTAAACATAATCTGGTCATGACTTCGTGGGATTCATCTATACTTCAAGAATGGAAACAAATCCATGTACCTTTTGGTTGGTGCTTCCAAACAACATCTATTAAGGTGCATGATAGAGCCTTAGTCAAATGGATACCGCCATCTAAAGGGGTTAGTAAAATAAATTTTGATGGTTCTTCAAGAGGTAACACGAGAAATTATGGGGCAGGTGTATGCATTCGGGATCACCAAGGTTTATTATTAGCAATAAAATGTTGCCCACTCCCATTTGGAACAAATAATATGGCAGAGGCCCAGGCATTATTTGAAGGATTAATACTGGTTGAAAATGGCAGATTTCACCAGGTCCATATAGAAGGTGATTCGATGATTATAATTTCAACATGTATTAATCGAGTATCTCATAATTGGAGACTCACATACATTCTTCAGTAAATTTGGCAATTATTAGACTCATTTCAAGAAGTTCAGATATCACATACTTTACAGGAGGGCAATCAATTAGCAGATCATTTGGAAAATAAAGGATGTGATGGGCATGAGGAAGTGTCTTTCAATCCTAACGCAATCTTAAAATAGGATGCCAAACTACATTATTTTCAACTTGGATAGGTCGGCATATGTTGGATTTTCTTCAAATGTGCGGATGTGATGTTTGTCATTGTACAAATTTGCAATTGGGGTTTTTTGCTTGGTGGGTGCTAGTGACAGTGCATCAGAGATCCACATGGTTGTACTACTGAATATGTGTGATAGTGTGGAATACTATTATATCAATGAGTGTAATTCTTTAGTATCAAAATCCCACATTTGCATGCCATCACTGATCATTCAAAGTACATTGTCTTAGTTGGCCTACAAGCTGTTAATTAAATGAAATGTGTGATCACATGACACGCACCATGTTTTATAATGTGATCTATACCTATTATACTTCAACAATAGATTGTGAGAGATTTGCCATTAATTGGCACGAAACTCAAATGTTCACTTGCGGTCTACAAATACCCCCAAACAGGCTCTCGCATTGTTTCTTGAGTTTTACACAGTGCATATACTTTGTGTGAGTGTATAATGCTATGAATGGAGCTTCCCTCTTGCCAAACTTGTGGATATCTACATGATGAGCTCCTACCTAGGAATTACAGGGTCTACATCCCCCCGCAGGCTTCTGAGCTCCCGTTCCCAAATAGAATTGATGGCCCAGAGCTTGAACAAGTATTTATCTGCAACTCCATGCTACATTACAGGGCTATTCATTGAGTTGTTGGCAAAAACATGTTGTCTCCGAGGACAAAAATAGTGGTATTTCCTTCTCCTTTCTAATCTAATGGACCTATTGCAGTCGATGGATTTAGTAGTTTACATCACCAATAAGGTCATTCGGCCTTAGTTCATGGTGCTCGGCTCATGGTGGCACTCCAAAGGTATGACCTTTGGTCAAGTTCTGCATTGATTGGGGGATTGTTTTTACATCAGGACATTATGGCAAGCCATGAGCACTTGATGGCATATGACAGCTTCAAATGGGCCATGGAGAAGAAGAGCTATCGAATAGTTAGCAACAATTTGCAGATTGTGGGTTCGACTCTTGGGAAAGTTCTTGTGGATAAAATTCGAAGTCTGGCACACGCAGTTTTGGACCTACTGCTATCGCCACTTCCTCTAGTTCAACCTCCACCCTGCAACATGCTACTCTCTAGTAATTCAAAACAAGTCCCTGACCTAAATGTTCCTCTCTCGCCCGGCCACTCTTCCAACACTCGACCAGCGGTTCAAAACACGCTCAATGGCTAGGAAGTTGACAATGTCTTGGCTCCGCCTACTGGTTGGGAAAATGCTTGTCGATCATCCTCTCCCATGGATGAATGATTAATTTAGTAAAATGTCATACACTTGTGGTATTTCATAGGCATGTTTGATAGGCCTATTCTAAAATGTTATAATTATCAACATACAAAATGTTTTCCCTAGTCTAGGTTTGGTCTCTGCCAAAATTTTGGGAACTTTTTTGCTCTAATGTATCATCCTCTAAGGATTTGTGGGTTACATGTGCAAACCCAAATGTAAAAATTGATATATTTCCTAGCTTGTATACGACTATGATCCCGAGGTTTCTTCCTGGTTCTTCCACGAGGGAGTCATTGAATCATTTTATATTAATATAAATATGGTGGATACCCCACTTTAGCTTTTAAAAAAAAAAAATTTACATTTCTCACTTAAATTTATTACTATATAATATTATAAAATTATAACATCTTTTTTTTAAAAGTAAAGTTTGAATTTATATATTTAATAAATAAAATTTTGAATTGAATTATATAATACTTTTAGATTTTCATAAAAAAAATATTATAAATATTTATGAAATAAAATGTTAAAAATAATTATTAAATTAGGGAAAATTAAATTTTATTTTTAAAATTATATCAAAATTTTACCAACTCAATATATAAATTCAAATTTTAATTTAATTTAAAAATATATTATAAAACTTTAATTTATTAAAAAAATATTATAACATTTTTTAATATTATATAAAAACTTTAATTTTTTTACAAAACTTAGTAGATAATTTTTTTACATGCCACTTTAAATTAAAAAAATGTGAGAATATTATAATTTTTTTTAATATTTTTTTTATTTATTTTTTATCAGTAATAGGATATTTTTATTGATAGAAAAGAAATACACAAGGATTACATTAGGGCTTAAACTTGCCCATTAAAAAGATCCACCCATGTCTTTAAGCTTTAATGAAACCACTAAGAGTCTTCTAATGCGAACAATTAAAATATACATAAAAGACATTCCAGTTCAAAATTCCTCCTTGGACATTGTGTCTTACTGTTCTTCGTAGGCTGCCATCCTTCGATGCTGAGCTTTAGGATTGTCCTCTACATTTGAAGTAGAAGTCCATCATGGCATTGCTTCTCAGTTCAGTCAAAAAAGAGGTGGGTGCCTCTCGCAACCAAGTTACAATAACCAAAAAACTTAAGTGTTGCAGGCATATTCACCATCATGAACCTTTCACAATTGCCCCAAATTTCCTTCAAAAAATTGGTTTCAGCCACCATTCTTCATTGTTGTGGGTTATGCTTCCTTCCTTTCTTCGACCGTGCTTTTTTTGGAACCCAAATGGGGAAACCCTACATTTTAGCCTCTGCCCTTTGTTCATGATCTTGCAATGCTCACTTAAGCCTCCCCCATGTCGTGACAATGTCGGCTTTGTAGACACCTTTCTCCACTTTTCCCACCAACGAACAAAGGACACAAGGTCGTAGACCCTCGCATCATCCTCGTCCTCAAAGCATTCAGTTATGTCTGACCCAATTCTTGAAATTGTCCATTCTAGGATGGAGTCCAAACCCAACAATAAATCCTCTTCAAAGAGGTCTGAAACTACCCACTTCACATTCACAACATCTTCCCCGATTGAGAATATTATAATATTTTTAATATTATATAACAACTTTAATTTCAAAAAAAAAGGAAACTTATTAGATAAATTTTTTACATACCACTTTAAATAAACAAAATGTGAGCCCATTATTTTTACTAGGCAAAAGTATTTTATAGAGAATGCATTTCATTTTTTTAGTTAAAAGTTAACATATATGAAAGAAAAACTTACCATGTCAATTGTAGGGGAAGGACAACGTACAGTCAAGCAATGCATGCCACTGGGCAAGAGGCTAGGTGCAAATATGTTGCACCATAGCCAATGCATCTAACACAATCAAGAATTTGGATCTAACATTATAGTGGATGAGAAATGTTGGAGTGATCCAAGTCTTTGCAGGGAAAGAAAGGTTTGACAACATCTTCCCCGATTGAGAATATTATAATATTTTTAATATTATATAACAACTTTAATTTCAAAAAAAAAGGAAACTTATTAGATAAATTTTTTATATGCCACTTTAAATAAACAAAATGTGAGCCCATTATTTTTACTAGGTGAAATTATTTTATAGAGAATGCATTTCATTTTTTTAGTTAAAAGTTAACAGATATGAAAGAAAAACTTACCATGTCAGTTGTAGGGGAAGGACAACGTACAGTCAAGCAATGCATGCCCCTGGGCAAGAGGCTAGGTGCAAATATGTTGCACCATAGTTAGTGCATCTAACATAATCAAGAATTTGGATCTAACATTATAGTGGATGAGAAATGTTGGAGTGATCCAAGTCTTCGCAGGGAAAGAAAGGTTTGTGAAGAGGTTCATCCCTTAATTAGAAAAAATTATATATCAATTTGTAGAGTAGGTGTAAACAATTAATGCATTGGGTGTAGTTGTGGTTAGCACTGGCAAAGACAATGGCAAAGAAAGAAACATGGAGAGTGGCAAGAGAAAGAGGAGGCCTAGTCATGGCCACCATCTACCTTGCGTTTCTCACTGGCCCTAGTTTTTCTTCTTCCAATTCCACATCTTCCATAGCCTACTTCAAAGGTGGATATAAATTGTAGAAACTTACTTGAATCACTAGATTATGTGATGAAGAATAGGAACTTGTCATATCCTCGCACCTTGACTCTTCATTTCGAAGGCTCTCGAGGTCATTGAAGGAAGCTCTTCTAGTGATCCTAAAGGAAAACAAAGAAGACTCCAAGTAATAATTTGTCAAGCAAGCAGAATGTTTAATGGATTGGGTACTAAAAAGGTAGGAGAAGCCTCCTATTTTAGATTTTGGGAAAGTTGAGAAATACCTAGGATGTGCATTGTATTCTACTAGGAAGGAAGAAGTACCCTGGCAGGGATGTGGGGATGAGCATACGACGCTTGGGTGACTATCATAGAATGTCATTGAGGTTGTGATTACCATAAGTTTTCAAAACCAATTCACAATTCCAAAACCTAACACACCCACAACCCCAAAAAATGTCACTTATTTGCTCAAAATTTCCAACTCGAACGATTCAACCTAAATCCATTGTAACTACAATTAACAGATTGGGACCTAGAGGCCCATATATCAATTCGCCCAAATCAGAATACCCACAACCCCAAATTTCAGCAACAATAACAACCTATCCCTAACCACAAACCCAATTTTAGCTCATAACAGCTCCCTACTCCCAAAATTCCCAAACAAAGAAAGAATATATAAGTCAGGCTCCTAAATCCAGTAAAGAAATTGATTGATACTACATGAAGCTAAGTTAAAACTCGATCGGCCCAAGGTTCCTCTCAAATCAATGCAAAGGGAAACCCAAAAGCCAAAGCTATGACTACACTGAAGATCAATGAATATGTACTGCAAAACTAATTGTAGAATGGAGGAGTTGCTTTGCAAAATGTGTGGCTACCGTGTAGAGATAGCAAAGCAAAGGGAAATTTTGTAGGTTCATACGAGGAGGATTAGCTCCTTTTACAGGACCACTATGGATCTATGAATTTGTATGATTGTACTATGTATAAGATTTTGTGGTGGAGGTGGGCATTATGGATATCTTCCAAACATTGGAGCTAGCAATATTTTCCTTACAACAGATCTTCCAGTGGGTGTAATTCACACTTTGCACAATCCTAAATGATTCACCTATATATGCACAATTGAAAATAGTAATTTGTTTCATCTAAATAAAAATTAGGATCAGTTGAAGCATTTCTATTTCAGATGCTTTGCTGAAATGAAAGAATTGGTGGTTTAATTGGTACATAAATCTAATAAGGCATGGAACTGGTGCAATAGTTAAGATTGAGATCAAGAATCTAGTTGTGTCGAGCTTTTAATTATAGTTTCATCTAAAGAGTACAAATATTATAGGGCTTCCCCTACTATAGAAGTTGTTCTTCAACAATTAACCCAAAATAGTGACATTAAATTTGCGCTCATGACTACTGTCGATATTTTTGATAAGAAAGGCCCGTCGATCCTTAATTTTGTAACAAATAGGAGAGCTCAGAAAGCATAGAACCCATGGCTTGACTATGACCTCACACTGGACAACTACATTCACTGTCTAAAGCAATCAACTTAACTTTCGAGATCAATAGTTGAGAGCCGTGTAGCACGATAAAATGTATCTTGTCCCTTCATTTTAAATGAAAATAAATATATGATATTGAGGGCATTAATTCCATGTTTAATTTCCTCCATTTCTTTATCTTTTCCTTTCCATATGAAATACCTAGACATTTAATTTGGGGTGATATAAAAAATTTGGTAAATCCCTTAGATATGTCTGTAAAAATACCCAAAGAATAAGAGGTTTGATAAGGGAGGCATTGCTAATTTCAATGAAAATAGCATGGGTTACAAAAACTTGGAGCGGGCTATCGAGCCGACAACATGCACAAATTGACTCATTTGAAAAATCAATGGTTCATAGCTTCTCACAACTATGGAGGACCATCTCATCCATCTTAGTGGTTCATTTTTCTCACCTTTTTCACTTAGTCTACAACCATTATTGGTGGCAACAGTGGGCCCACTCATTCTACCATTGCGAACAAGGCTCTATGGATTATGACCGTTGGTGCGAGCACCATGAGCCGAAGTTTCATTGCAAATGTTCAACTAGACGACAAGAGAGATTTAAATTTTGATTTATGAAAGGGGAAGTACTTTTAACTATTTTATGTAATTTATACTTATTTTTTAACTCGTAATTACTGCTTTTCAAGTTTTTTAACTATTCTTGATTTCATGCCATCTCATGTATATAAAGCTTCACTCTGTACATTTGCTACAATTAATTATACTTGATAAAAAGTCATAAAATCAATTCTTAAAACTTCAAAAATTTATTTAAATACCAATATTGTCAAACAATTTTATTTTTTTCGACTTTCAATTTAGATTCCAACTCTTTTAATTTTGTTTTCTATTATATTCATTTATTTAGATTTAAGTTAAAAATTTATTCCTAATTATTCATATATCTTATGGAAATATAAACAATACATATAAGTTATTAGAGTTAATTAAACTTAAAATTATTTCTCTAATTAAAATTTTAATTGTTGTTCAATAATTTTATTTTAGATTTCTATTTTAATTTACACAATAAAATAAATTTTAAACTTCAAAACTTTCTCTCTTCTCTCTATTGCTATCCATATATCTCCTTTTCTCCTTCGTGGCAATGACACTTATCATCTTTCTGATTTAAAGGTTTTATTTGAGTTATGTTTGAATACATATAGGTAGATGCATAATTATTTTAAAATTATCTCTTTTTCATTGATATTTCTAATGCAGAAACTACATCATTTATTATTTTTTAAATGGCCTACTATTTCAACTCATATCACCTTCCATAATTCTTCAGCGTACCCATTGCACATCAAGATGCGATTTCTAATTTTATTACATTCGGTGGGACTCTTAACACAACTCTTGTTTTAGTAGGTTTTTTTTTTTTAATTAACAAATCTGAAAAAATAAATTATGGAACAACGAAGGCACATTATGGCATTTGTTAAACTGTCCACGTGCCTTAGCAATGCTTCCATATTTTCCTCGCTCTTCTAGACATGGCGTGGAGATGTGCTTGGATGTGGCACTCTAAAGACAGTTAATTTCACAGAGTACAATGCAAGTCAAGGAGCAGGTTTCGATGAAAATCTAGGGATGGGCCAAGTTTTCTCACCAACGGTGGCATCCCTAATATTGTAGGCCGTATAACCCTGTAAACCAACTCAGAAGCTTGCTTCAAGATCTCACTCACACAATCAAAACAACCTAGCCCGGGTAGGGATATTAAGTTTGTTAACCAAAACTTTTTTTAGATTTATGAAATCCACAGCTGATTTAGGGTTTATGGATACTTACATGATCTGGGTTTGTTTGAATTCATGGTAATAGAGGGAATTGGGTCTAAACATCTAGTACAAATGAACAAATTCTGGTTGAAGAGCTGTCACAATTGCAAGAGAGGTAGCAAGCGTTGAGAAAGTTAGAATATATGCAGATATGGACGCAAAATCTTGACACCATTTTCCTGTTTTATTTTTCCTTTTATTATTATTAGTATTGCAACTATTACTCTCTTTATGGTTTCTTTATGAAGAATTTTGAAAATATATTGTTGCAAAAGCTGCAATAGAGTTGGGGATATTGAAGATGCAGTTTCCAGTGCCATGTCTGGAGATTAGAGAATGTAGTCCTTGAGAAATCATTTGAATTTGAGTGATTCTGAGGTTAGCAACTGTCTTGAAAATTACAAATTAATAATGCATATTATGGGTGACACATTCTAACACCATGGCAAATACTGAGATAGCTGTTCATTGATGCCACTATTGTGTTGGACAAGCAAAGGCCTTCAGCATACAACATTTGATATTTGATGCAATGCTGACAAGTACTTTTGTTTTCTTTTTTCTAAGCTATCTTATTTTTGAAGAAACTATTTACTACACAGCATGATGCTTTATCATCTCACTTATTACTGTTTCATAATGTGTTTATGCATACATACGTGTGCCTCATATCTCTATTTTTTTATCTTATGTGTTTGAATCTGTTTTTTAATTCAAACTGAGATTGCTCCAGTGTTGGTACTGAAATTCATGTATTACAATGGATGGTATAGTATGCCTCCAACATTTTCAGATATTTTACAACCATGAACAATTCACCTAGTGATGAAGGAAATAATTATCTGAATAAACCAAGTCTCCCTGAAGAATTAGGCCCATACCGAACCCTAATGAGGCCAAAACGAAACTTGGCTATGCGATAGCCATGGCCTTGCATAATATACAAAGACGAATGGGAAAAACAATTAAACCAAATACTTGTTTTCAAGACTCGTTGAGCCCCTTTTTGAAGGTAAAATAAAAATAATGAAAATGACGAATTCCTCACCAAATGCTAAAAGAGCAAACCAAATTACAGGACTCCCAAGGCAAAAGAAGCAACCGAGTGCACTCAAAAGCGATAGAGACAATTGAATACAAGGCAAGGCAGTGAATTTTATAGGCTTTTAGCAGAATGCCCTAAAGAAATTTGGTCTCATTGAATGCTGTGGAATTCTGCCACTTCTTTAACTTGTATTGGCTCAGCAAAATGATCCAGCTTTACACTGGTGATAGCAAACCTACAAAACAAACACAAAATAAAAATCTGCATCTTATAATGCACCTAACATTTTGCTCCTAACATAGCATGTTGATTTTAACATATTGTATATTTCACTCATATAACCTAAAATTCAGAATTAAACTTTTGTATGCAAAAAGCTTACAACAAGAATCTGTGGCTTGACATATGTTTTTTAAAGAAAATATTTTCTATGGCTTTTCAGTCTGCTAGTCTAGTGTGGATCTTTCAAGCCCAAATAATTCTCTATATACACCCTATTCTTATCAAATATGTGATTCCTGTTCAGATTGTATGATGATAGAATATCTCAAAGAAATGTGGTTTCATGGACTGATGTGATTGCATATGTACGAAAAAATTTAGACAAATGCTCATGGAATGCCATGATTGCAGGATATGCCCGGAAAGCTTCCAAGCAAATGCAATTAGCAGGTGTAAAGATAAACTCCACGAATGTTTCCAGCGTCCTGGCTTCTTGTGCCACAATGGGAGCTTTGGAGCAGGGTATGAACTTCCATCAAAGCATAAACCGATGGATATAGAAAATATATATGCCTTTGTGTATACATAATACAAATTGAAACACATTAAACTATATGATTGTGCCTTTTGGTTTTGACATTTCAAACTTCTTGGTTTTACTAGGTAGTTCAACTTGCAAGTTTGAAGCTGTGTACTCATCCCAATCTAATATTGGAACTCTCATGTGCTTTGATTTTTAAGATATGATGTTTGTGATGTATCAAAAGTAGTTGTAATGTAAAACCGTCATATTACTTGAAATTTAAATGAGTGATCGCAAATAGTCAGCGAAATAATTTGAACTAAAAATTAATGATTAATAAAAGCCCTAGTTTTTTCTAGCTATAACAAGATATTTGATTCGAAGCATTTCAGTAAATATGAAAAATCTGCCTACTACCTAATGTAAGACTTGCAACTACAGCTACTGAAAAAACCCACTCTCAATTGTGGTTTTATATATGTTAATGTCTTGTTGCAAATCTACCATTTTAGCAAAGACTGGAAGAATGCAGACAAAGGTTGTACTGGCTAGCCTTACACCTGTCGAGTGCATTTGTTTATGATTTTCAAGGACCCTTTTTAACTTATTAATGTGTATAACTTGCAAATATTGCATTCAATGAGACCGCATCTCTTGCAGTCATTTTGTGAAAGAAGTTGGCATGCCTTATGTATGCTTCCAGATTTTAGATACATGTTTAATAGGGTAGTAGACATATTAAGTTAGTCAAGGAATGAAATCCAAAGGCATAAACTGGAAGTGACCTGTATCAAAACCATGATCATCTCTGCCATTTTGCTTCCCAGTTGTAATTTTAATGCAAATATCCAATAACTACTTTTGCTAGTTTCCCAATCAGGTCACTGAAGTTATCAGATTAATTTAGTAGTCTAATTTTTTAATGTCAAGACAAATTAAATACATAAGATCTGACATATCTACCACAATAAGTCTAGAGGTAAAATCTGGAGCCATGGAGACTGAAAAAAACTGGCTGATCGAATTTTTGTTACTGCTCGTATTTTTATGGATTCGAAGATTTTTTCATTTCAAATACCATATTTCTCTAGAGTACTTTCATTGCATTGGTCTGAACAAGCAAATTAAATTCACACATTAGGAAATGAAGGTTGAGAGTCTAGTTTATTCTTAACCACACATCTTTTGGTTTTTATAGTTAGTCTTAATTCTGCTCAATGACCTATAGGGCACAGTAGAAACAAGCATGCAGCAGGTTTTGCAACGCAAGTAGGCTGTTAGCTTGTCTTAGCTGTCACATTAAAATTCCTTAGTTTTTTAGTATTCACATGATTATTTCTTAGTTCAGTTTGATTTTTACACTTTTGGTACTTTGTTTAAGTGAAAGATTTTGATCTTGCAAATGCATATTACTCATATTAATTTTGGTTTGGTGACATAACCAAGTGGTAAGGCAGGGTACTATAAACCCTCTTTCTCGGTTCAATTCCGAGTGTTGCCCCATGACAGGATGGAAAAAGAAGAAGAGAACCAAAGCTTTGATGATAACGACATCATCTCTGGATAAATTTGACAATGACCCTCCACATTTTCACTATAGCTTTTCTCCCTGTACTAATTGTTGCGCATTTGTGGCCTGATATAAGTTACTGGTTAGTTCATCATCAGGGCATCAAAACCCTAACCCAAAAGGTGATTCTGGTTTGACAACATAACCAAGTAGTAAGGCAGGGTACTATAAACCCTCTATCTCGGTTCAATTCGAGTGACACCTCATGATAGGATGGAAAAAGAAGAGAATTAAAGCTTTGATGATAACGACGTCATCTCTGGATAAAACTGACAATGACCCTCCACATTTTCACTATAGCTTTTCTCCCTGTACTATTTGTCGTGCATGGGTAACCTGATATGAGTTACTAGTTAGTTCAGCATCAGGCCATCAAAATCTCCATACTAATGTGTGTTTAGCCCGCACAGCAAATGCATTTTCACTCCAGCTACTCTGTTGCTTCCAAAGTAAACACAAAATATGTCCTAGCCAGTCAGATGTGACTGACACATCATGGCTCTACCGAGCATATATTTTCAAGTATCAACTTCAGTCACTATACTTTCCTATAATAAATCTTCCTTTTTAAGCAAATGGTAGGGACTCCAGCTGTATCACAACAATTGTTATATAATATGTAGGTTTTCGTTTCATAATTTGGCAGAGAATTTACCCCCTTAATTTACATTTCAGAATCTCCTCCCAATTATGAGGTGAATCACTTCCTCCTTGCTTATAACCTGGATCAACAGTAGGAACTTGGTGTTATTCAAAGTAAAAATATTTAATAATATTAAGAGCAATTGAAACGTGTCTTGTTTAACTTAAACATAATATTCTAAATTTTGACTTGTTTAGGTTTATACCAAATCACACTAATAGATGGGTTCCATTGAAAAAGTTAATATGATTTCAGAAGAACCAGCTAAACATATCTTGAAAAGAGCTTATAGACTAACAGCTCTCAGACATCAAGATCTACTGTATTCCACATTATCATGAGAAGTCCCCTGGAGATTACAAATCAACCCATTCAAATTATGCATATATGTCCCATTTCTTTGACTGTAAATTATGAAAGTGAAGCTTTAAGCAGCAGTCAATCACACGATGTTTAATATCTATGAAATGGCAAGCTAATTATTGCACCTTTCAAATACAAAACTACTGTATGAAAATAATGTGGTCTGAAAATACAATTAAAGAGAGGGAATAGCTTATTTGGTGTAACCAGGTCTACTGCACGGGCTTTAGTGAAGCCAAAGATGCATCCAAATTTTATAAGCATTTTATTAATTGTTGGAGGTTAAGCAGAGTAATTGAATATTTATACTCCAAGAGATGTGCCTTTGTTAATGAAAAGCATGGCCACTGAAGCAAAGCCCATAAGAAACTGACCCTGCCTATTATGCGTGGTTAGAGTATTTGTTTTAATTTTCAACACTTTATAAATGAAGACAACTTATCCTATTAAGTCCACTTGGTTATTTATCAAACCCTCGTGTTTTCCCTTTCTCCATTTCGTTTGATTAACCAAGAAGAACACGTGGCATTTGATGGGTTCCTTCTACTACATTTGTGTCATAATCTCTTTGTAACATATGCTTAAGAAATAAGAACTTTTTATTATCTATAGAAACATCAGATGATAATATATAGAAACACGTTAGATACTTATAGTATGGGGAGTTTTATTTCTTGATAACAAATGACATATGGAATGTTTTAAATGAGTGATCTTTTTGAGGATGAGCGTTGTGAGGTATTTTCTTGATGCCACTCTCGAGGGAGTTTATTGATATGTTTCCTAGCATTGTCTTCGTAAGCCGTCCAAGTGAGATGTGAAATTTTATATTTGACAGCATTCTAAAAGTTTTTGATTAAGGCAAAAACAAGTTTTGAAGGGCCCTGAAATCCTTTACATGAAGGCTAAATATTTTAGGCAGTTGGGGCTTGACCATGAACTGTGGGGGGGGGGGGGGAATTCAAAGGAGTCAATTGTGTCGAACATAACAACACCAACAAAAAGAGCAGCACTAAACCAAATTCTTTAAAATTTCTGCAGCTTCAGCTTCCAACTTATTCATCTTCTAGGTTGCATTCTTCAGGTCAATGATATCCTAAAGCACATTGTTAGTCTTCTTCTTGTTGGCCCTGGTTCTTTTGCTCAAGCTTGAGGACTCCTCATTACCCATCTCTTTTTCCGGCTCCAAATCAACCAAGATCATATCTTGGTGGTATTTCTCCAACTTAGCAACCAAGATGTTCATATTGTCAGCCAAGGACTTAATGACTTTGTGACTTTGATCCATAATTTTACGAAGGGTAGCCTCACACTTGTCCAATCTCTCACTAGCTTCCCCTAGAGAGAGAGAGAGGTTCCCTCCAAATGGGTTTAACCTGCTTGGGCACAAAATTGGACTTATTTACCTTCACCAGCATTGCTTTCTCCCTAGCCAACTTTGGAAACTTTTTAACAACCGCTTCTGAGAGCTTCCTATTATGTGTGAAATCTATCTTGTTGTACCTAAAACACAAACACTTCAATAGATCATTGCATTGGTGGGGTTAGTAGCATGAAATTCATCAAAACAACAAATAAAACCCATTATAAATTGATCTATTGCTTCCTATTTAAGGTGAGTTTGGTCTATTAAATGTGCTCTTAGATTAGACATATCAGATTTGTGGCTACACTTCCTTAAAATGGAAGATTCAAATGAGTATGATGCAATAAATGCATACTGTTGTGAGGTTTTCACACCATCGATCCAAAGAATTTGGGGACCCCCAATTTTTGAGCTGGCCTTGGCAATTTTCCTAGATCCGAGTATTTGGATGCCTTAGCAAGTTTTGGAGTGATCCAGAGGTTTTGAAATGACAATTTTACACCTTGGATGTTTTTGAAGTGCCTAGGAGGGTATTGCTTGTTTTCACCTTGCACGGAAACTTGGTTTTCCTAAATAGTTGATTTTGTCTCTATGTCAAATGAAATTCAATGAGAACATTTTATTTTGATGGTTAGAATGGTATCTGGAGGGATAAATTTGCAATATTATTTTAGACTTGGATGAATTTTGAAAAATTGATATAATTGAATGATTTTTAACATTTTTCAAAATATAATTGTGGATCTAGATATTTTGGGAAAATCTTGTAAATTTTTGGTGGTGAAAATAAATTTTTTTAATGAAAATTAAATTGCCAAATTTAATAAATTGCAAAAAAAAAATTAATTGCCAAATGGAAATTAAATTGCTAAATGATTTTGGATTGCAAAATAATAAAAATTTAAATTGCCAAGTGGGATTTTTGAAAATTTAAATGGGGAAAAAGAGCAAATGAAAGTTGGAAATTAAATTGAATTTATTTGAATTTTAATTAGCTGGCAGATTTCGATTTTGGGCAGAGTGTTTGTAATTTAAAAATTTAATTTGGGTCCCTTTGTGTGTTAAATTTAATGTATTTTAAGGCCTAAGAGGTGTGAAATTCAAAGTAAGTTATTGGGTTCACAATGGGGAAAGTTTAAAGCTATATTAGAGGCCTACATGACTTTTTTTCAAAATTTCAATTTTAGGACCTATGATAATTTCGGATTTGGCTAATTTAAACCCATAATTTTTGCACTAGGCTGGCCCAATTTTAAATTAAAATTAAATACACAAGGCTGTGTGATTTTAATTAACATTTAATTGGGGTTTTAAATGGCAATTTTAATTTAATTTTTTTTCCCTCCTCGAAAGTCAGCCCCTCTTTTTTGGAGGCAAAAATTGGTATAAAGGGAGGGCTTGTCTTCGCATTCTCTCATTCATTTCTCACTTGTCTCTTGGCAGCCAAGGAGGAGCTCTTGGAGCAGTAAAAGCTGTAAATTTGGAGAGGGAGGAGGAGCAAAATTAGCAAGGTGAAGCCAGCGAATTTGGTAGAGGAGTTGTGAACTTAGAAGGCAGACCTACGAAATTCTGCTAAAGGAGGCTGCAAAATTGTCTACATAGCAGCGAAATTCTACTAAGGGTGCCGGCGAAAATTACCATAGAATTGCAAAAAATTTCCAAGAAGCTGCTATGTTGGTGGAGGCTACAAATTTGCAAAGGTTGTAATCTTGGTGGAGTTGTGAAATCATAAGGTGGATGGTTGCGAAAGTTTGAAGCCTGCATTTTGGAGAGTTGCAATTTTTGTGAAGAGATTGCCAATGTGGTGAAGAAGCTATGAAATCTAGGGCAGATTTCTATTTTGGAGGGCTGCAAATCTAGAAAGTGTTGTGAAATTATCAAGGGGACTGCAAATTTTAAGGTATCTTTTTCTTCTTTGGATAGAGTTTGTTTGGTGTAAAAGAGCAGCTTCAAGTTTGTTGGTGAAGGCTAGTTAGTAAGGCATATTTCTTCCCTTGTTCTTACTTGGTTCTTTTCCCCTTTCTTGCTTGCATCATCCATCCATCACTTCATCATTTCATCTAGGGCTTGAAGTTGGGAGATGTAAGTGTAGTTTTCATTCTAGGATTTGGAGAAAGGAGATATAAGTGGTAGTTCAACCCCTAGGAACGATGTTGGGAGATATAAGTGTAGTTCATCTCATAAGTTTTCGAAGAGGCATAAATAAGTGACAGTCCCATCCCTAGGCAAAGAGGCAGAGATAAGTGTAGTGTGATAAGAATTGAAGAGGCAGAAATAAGTGGTAATTCCATCCCTAAGATTGGAGGGGCAGAGATAAGTGTAGTCCCATCTCATTGTAGAAATAAGAGGCAAAAATAAGGGTTAGGATGGCAGATTCTAGTGCAAGAAAGAACCCAAGGGGAATGAATACCAAGAAAGACAAGAAAGACATGATGCCTAAGACCTCCTTCTTCTCAAAATTGAAATGAGTCGGTGACACCAACATTGGCATAGTGGACATGGTACAGTTAAGAATTGTTTGCACGAGGGCAAGAAAGGAGTTACCAAGTCGTCAAGGCTCACCAGGTCAGATTTAAAATCAGAGTATGGCGACCTTATTGTGCTTCTCAACTGAGTCATGGGCTCCACTCAAGGTACAGAATTTGATCCTTGGATGTATTATTTTATTGAAGGAATTGAGAATGGAAAAAGAAAGTTTGATTGGGCTAGGATCATTAGCGAGAATTTAGAGTTGCAACTTAGGATAGTGCAAAATAAGAAGCAATTCTACATGGGGTCCTACCTCTCCTATTTGATTGCAAGGCCATTGGTGATGCTTTTCTAGTCGAACCAAATCCAGATTTGGGGAGATGCACTGCACCACTATGGTTGAGGTAGATGCTTATGCCAAGGGGTGAGGTTGTGGCAGTCCAAACAGTTGAAGATGTTCAAGGGTTAGCCAAAGAGGAAAACATTAGCTAGGAGGCAATTGATGAACTTAACGATTATTTCAAATCAAGTAATGGGTGGATTGTGGGCTGCTCAAGGAGGTATGGCCAAGGCAGGTGCCCCCAGAACCCAAGAGTATTGAAGTAAAGAGGGGGGTGCATGCCAACCAAATTCAAGTAGGAAGGTTAGAGAAGACCAGGAAGGTTAAGGAAGGCAAGGATAATGAAGGAGGAAAGGGAGATGAAAGGTTGAGGGAGGTCAAGTTTGATTTCAAGGCGGTGGCTAAGAGCAAGGCTCTCAAATTGCAAGAAGGTTCACATCTAGGTAAGCCATCGAGGCCAAGGCAAGATTACCCCAAGTGCATAGAGACCTCACCCTTTCAAGGTCAGGATATCAGGTACAAGCAAGTTCAAGTGGCGATGAGAAAGTTTCTAAGGATGAGCTCAAGCATCCAAAGCTTCACCTCATCTCAAGGATTAAATAAATTTATAAGATAAGGTTGATGAGGTGGAAATTTCATGTGCATGCAATCAAATCATGCCAAGTGTCCTATGTTCTCATTGGTTGACAAATTATTGCAATTTTCTCATTGGCCCACAAAGTTTGTGCCCTCATGTAATTGGTTGAAAGATGATAACCCTAATTAGGGTTTGTAAGGTTTAATCTTGGCCCTTGATTTTGCCCCTTAATCTTGGCCACTCATTGTAATTTTGAGCCTCTATATAAGGCCATTTGTTCTCATTTGTAAAAGGGAGTTATGTTGGAGAATTGTTGCCAAAATACTATCAAAATTGTTCTTTATTCATTGTTGTGGTTTGCATGGTGGATATACATGATCATTTTGGTGTATTTGCATGGTTCTTCTCATCTCTTAAATTAAAGTAGGATTTCATTTCATGTTGTTAGAATAGAAGTAGATGGCTAGTTGTATGGTGATGTTAGTGAATGTTTGATAAGGATCTATATACTAGGCCACTAGCATCCTTGCGGCTTGTTAGAAAGCCTTGTGTGGTAATCTAGTCCAATCACTCCCAAGTTCTACTTGCATTTCATCTTCCTGCTTGTACTTCAAGTTGGGTTGGAAGATAGGTGTCAATGTGAAAATTATAAGAGTATCCTCTTTGAATCATTGCACCAACGGAGGTAGTGCAAAAGGAAAGATTTCATTTGGTTGGATCCCCGTCCATTTGTTAATTTCTTCATTCATAGGAGTAGTAGTAGAGCAGTCAATAGTTAGTGGTAGGAGTAGTTGAAAGTGAAAGTGATCAAGGAGAAAGGAACAAGTCAAGCAAGCAAAGTACCACCAAGTTATCTTTGAATGAACAACGTAAGCTTGCCTACGTGATTAACCAACAAATCACATTAATATAACTGAGTTAGTATCCACGGGTGTAAGGAACCTTGGAGTTTTCTCATGCTCTTCATGAGTAATTACTTTCAAGTGAGGGTTGAGTGTTTCATATTCTATATCAAGTATTCAATTGCTATATGTTATGTAGTGGTACAAAACTGACATCAACAAATACTCTACTCAAGATCTTGATAAAAATAATGCAAATAAAGCTAGAAATGACAAATTCAGGCTACAAATGCATCTAATAATTAAACTAGATGATTCTATTAAGATGAAATTGATCAAAGAAAGGATTCAATTTAAGCTTTTAAGATGCACAATTAACTCTAGATGAATTTTGGCATAATAACACTACTACGAATATTATCTCTCTTGAGCCTGGGAGAAGCTTGGTTTTATAGGAATTCCATGAGATTGAGTGTTTAGGATTCAAACTTGGTGAAGAGTTGAGATTCTCCCTTCCTTGATCCATGTGATTAGCTTTGGTTAGTTCCATTTGTGCTTTCTTGTTGGTTTGAGAATGAGACAATTTAATTGATTTCTTTAATTTCTTTTAATTAGAAAGTCTGGCAAATGAGTTCATTAAATTAAATGTGCTAGGATCTTTAATTAAATGACCTAATTTAATGATTAACTAGCCTTGATGTTGATTAGGGATTAATCGATGATTGATTTAATTATGCAAGCCTATTGATCAAATTACTCACATAATTAGGTCTAGCATGAGGTTTAATGCCTTTGATTAGGATTTTACCTTCTTTGATTAAGCTTGATGGTTAATTGCTCGAGATTGTTAAAAATTGAACCAAAATATAGCAAAGTAAATGAGAGTGCAAAACAGAAAAAAAAAAAAAAAAAAAAAAAAAAGATGGCACAATCTTTTATCTTGGGAAAAACCCTCCTGACTGAGGGAAACAACCCAACCCACAGAAATAGTACGTCCTTTATTGAGATTCAACACTAAATACAATATCTTACTTCTTATTGATGTCTCAGCTTGACAGTCAATAAGTCTTTCAATGTCTTGCTGGTGAAGGGTGCTCCCCTTAATACCACAAACACATAACGGAAATAGAGAAACAACAACACTATGCAAGAACAGAAAATTGGCTTCTTATTATCTCCACAAATGTGGAATTACAAACTTTCAGAATTACAATATGCAAAGCCACATGGGCATTCCCTTACAATATTTTGTAGGACAAAGCCTCGAACTATTACCCAGATCTACTACCCAGAACTATTCTGAACTGCCTAAGACAATAATACAGCCTTCCTTATATAGGCAATTTTTCACCGCCTGGGAAGGTTCTAGAATTTTAGCCAAGAAGGCTGACCAAACTTAGAATTATTTTATTTTACATTTTATTACATCATAGTCGGCTCAAGATAACCTTTGAAACCTGAACAGAAATTTTGAAGAAAATTATTTTCTGCCATTTCAGGTGGCCCAACTTCCGAAGACCATAAGTCATCACCAGTTGACCCGATCGGCTATTATAACCCCATTTTAGAAATGCCACGAAGCGCTCTATAGACTTGACCCATGCAAGCACCCGTCACCCAAATTTTTGACCTCATCTGGGGCCTCTAAAGCCTTCAAAACTGAGTTCAAAGTTTCTGTACCCTACTACCAATACCAAAAATCTTCAATATTTTCCAATATACACTTGATCTGGCAATGAAACTTTACTGGCAGACTTATATGACCAAAATGAACCTCCAAAAAAGAAATTAGATCATTCTGAGCACATACAAAAATTACCAAAAACAGTAACTTTCCATAAATAGCAGCTCTGCACAAAATAGCCCTTATTGAATATAAAAATAGAAATATTTTTTTTTGGGTGATGCAAGATTGCTCTTACACCCAGGATGCTCCTGCATCAGACACCCAGGGTAATTTCAGAAGTGACCCTGTCACGACTCAGGTGTGCAGAGGAAAACCAAGACGGCTAACCTCCTCCTTTGTCAGCCATGATGAATCTTCAACAGGTCATCCTTTCCACTTGACCAGATATTCTTCATATGTCCTGTTCCTTGTGCTTCTGCCAACATGACTGTCCAGTATATCTTCGATCTCCTTAGTGTCTGAACTAGTTGCTGGAATACTCCACGGTGCTGCTGTGATCTCATCTTCAACACCTCCTTCATGATACTCTATCAGATCTGAAATGTTAAACACTGGTGAAATATTTAGCTCAGTAGGCAATTCTACCTCATATGCATTTTCTGAATCATGTTTCTTCAGTATCCTACATGGTCCAAACTTCTTCATTTTCAGCTTGTTATATGTACCAACTGGAAACCGCTCCTTCCGCAAATGAACCATGACTTCATCACCAACCTAAAATTCTTTATACCTCCTTTTCTCATCTGCCTTAACCTTATACTGTGCGTTCATCTTGGTAATATGCTTCCTCACCTCCCCATGGATGTTCTTCAAGTGTTCTGCAAAATCCTCAGCTTCAGCACTACTTATTTCTCCTTTATCTATTTTCCTCAATTCAGATGCATTTCTTGGACTACTTCCATATACAATCTAGAATGGTGATTTACCAGTGCTCATGTTGACAGAATTATTGTATGCAAATTCCGCCTGTGGTAAAATCAAATCCCATCCTGTTGGCTTATCTCCAACCAAACATCTCAGCAAATTTTTCAAACTCCTATTCACCACCTCTGTCTGTCCATCAGTCTGTGGATGATGTGATGAACTGAACTTCAAATCTGTCTTCAACTTCTTCCACAATGTACGCCAAAAATATCCAACAAACTTAGTGTCCCGATCTGAAACTATGGTCTTTGGCAAACCATGAAGTCTCACTACTTCTCTGAAAAATAATTCTGCTACATGAACAGCATCATTAGTCTTCTTGCAGAGAATGAAATGTGCCATCTTTGAAAATCTGTCAACCACCACAAAAATTGAATCATGTCCCCGCTGAGTCCTTGGTAAACCAAGAACAAAGTCCATGCTGATATCCTCCCAAGGCTTCTTTGGTACGGGTAATGGCTGATACAACCCTGTATTCTGCTTCACTCCTTTCGCTATCTGACATACTCTGCAACTCTGTACAAACTTCTTCACATCTTGCTGCAACTATGGCCAATAATAATTCTCACTAACCAAACCAAGGGTTTTATCACGACCAAAATGTCCAGCCAATCCTCTGCTATGCTTCTCCTTGATGAAATTCTCCCTCATAGAACTTCGTGGAATGCACAACTAACTCCCTCTGAATAGCATATCATCCTGGATGATGAAATCCAACCATTTCGTCCTATCTAGAGTAAAAGGTTCTGTACAAGCTTTCCAAGCTTCACCAAAATCAGGATCCTCTGGATACAAATTCTTGAGTTTCTTGAACCCAACCACTTCAATCTGCATTTCTGTCAGCAATAGTTGCCTTCTGCTAAGAGCATCTGCAACCCTATTAGACTTTCCACTCCTATGTTTCAAAATAAATGTATAACTCTGCAAAAACTCAACCCAAATCAAATGCCTTTGATTCAATTTTCCTTGACTATTCAAATATTGCAAAGCTTGATGATCAGTATACAAAACAAACTCCTTAGGAAGTAGATAATGTCTCCACTTCTTTAATGCCTGAACTATAGCATAAAATTCCTGATCATAAACAGAATATTTCCTCTTGGCATCATTTAACTTCTCACTGAAATAAGCAACAGGTTTACCTTCTTGGCTCATAACAGCTCCTATTGCAGTACCACTAGCATCACAATCTACTTGAAACACCTTATTAAAATCTAGAAGTGCTAAAACAAGTTGTTCTGTAACTTTTTGTTTCAACAATTGAAAACTCTTTTCTGCCCCATTAGTCCACTTAAACTCTTTTCTATCCCCTCTCATTGTTTCAGTCAAGGGTCCACAAATACTACTAAAAATTTTTATAAGCTTTCTGTAAAAGCTAGCTAGACCATGAAAAGATCTTACCTCAGTAGCACTCCTTGGAGTAGGCCATTCAAGGATAGCTTGTACCTTCTCTAGGTCCATTTTTAGACCTTCTCCTGAAACTACAAACCCCAAATACACCAACTCTTTCTTCACAAAACTACAGTTCTTCAAATTAATCAACAATTTCTCTTCTCTCAACTTCTCAAATACCATACGAATATGCATCATATGCTCATCCAATGTCTTACTAAAGATCAAAATATCATCTAGGTAAACAATGACAAACTTACCCAGAAATTCTTTCAGAACCTCGTTCATGAGCCGCATGAAAGTGCTTGGTGCATTGGTTAGCCCAAACGGCATGACTAACCACTCATATAGTCCTTCCTTTGTCTTGAAGGCAGTCTTCCATTCATCTCCTTCTCTGATTCGAATCTGATGATATCCACTCTTCAGATTTATCTTTGAGAAATACACAGCTCCACTCAAACAGTCCATAATATCATCCATTCGTGGCAATGGAAACCTGTACTTGATTGTGATCTTGTTTATTACCCTAGAATCTGTACACATCCTCCATTCTCCATTCTTCTTTGGTGCTAATACCGCTGGTACAACATAGGGACTCAGACTCTCACGGATCAATCCTTTCTGTAACAGTTCATGTACTTGTCTGTTCAACTCCTCACTTTCTGCAGGTGTCATTCTGTGTGCTGCCTTATTCAGAAAACTCGCTACTGGGATCAAGTCCATCTGATGACTAATCTTCTTGACTGGTGGTAATCCATCAGGCACGTTGTCGGATACAATATCCTGAAACTCATTCAACAAATCTGCAACTTCTACAGGAACATCTTCTACTTCCTCTTTACCATCTTTTGGAATTAAAGCAAAACATACATGCTCATGCCTCATACCATCTAAAAAATTTCTTCCATCAACAAAAGTTATCCTTGCATTACCACATACCTTTTCTTCAGTCTCCTTCAATTGTTTTAGCTTATGTCGCACTCCATCCTTTGTCAGGGAATAGGTATTTGCACGACCATCATGTACAGCACATCTGTCAAACTGCCATGGTCTACCCAACAACATATGACATGCATCCATAGATATGATATCACACAATACCTCATCTTGGTATCCACCAATCTTGAACTTCACCAGGCATTGTTCATTGACCATGACCTTGTGGTCATCCTGTACCCAGGCAATCCGATATGGATGTGGGTATTTCTGTCTCTTGAGCTTCAACTTTGTCACCATCTCTTCTGACACCAAGTTGTCAGTGCTTCCACTATCAATAATCACATCACAACATTTACCTTCACACTTGCACCTGCTGCGAAACAGGCTCCTCCTTTGCTCAGGTTCATTCTCACCACTCAACAAGACTCTTCTGTTAATCAACATTTCTCCTCTTTCAGCATCTTCAGAATTTGATGATCTGGCATCTTCATCTACATGTGCAACTCTAGCCTGGCCTTCATTTCTCCTATCTATTCTGCCTTAGTGCTGAGGACATTCAAATGCCCTATGACCTTCTTCTCCATAGTGAAAACATGTTCCATGGAAGCCACCTCTTCCAGATCCTTGTCCTCTTCCTCTTCCTCTCTGATCTCTATTATTCTGATCCTGGAAGCGATTAGAATTATTTCCTCGCTGATTCTGACTGCTACTAGCCTCATCCTTCTTTTTCAGATCTTCATTTCGGCCACCATATGACCGTCCATCGCGACCTCTTTCATTTTGTCTTCTCTCAAACTTCTTGTTTAACTTTTCTTCTACTTTTAGGGCAAACTAGTATGCCTCTTCGATACTGTTCATTCGAACCAGATTCAGCTCCTCCTGAATGCTTGGCCTTAACCCATTAAGGTATTGGGCAACTTTCTCCTTATCAGCTTCTGCATGGCCTGTTCTGATGAGAAGTCAATAGAACTCCTCTGTATACTCCTGAACAGATCTTCCTGCTTGCTTCAAACTCTACATTTTCTTCAGTAGGTCAAGCTCATAATCAACAGGAATGAACTGTCGCTTCAATTTATCCACCATCCGATCCCATCTCATGATTTTCTCCTTTCCCCTTCTATTTTGCTCCAACTGAATCTCTTGCCACCATATCTTCGCATGACCTTTCAGTCTGACCTTTGCAAATTTTACCCTATCAAGATCCTCAACATCTTCATACTCAAAATATTCCTCACATTCATTGATCCAGTCGATCAATTCTTCTGGGTTAAGATTTCCAGAAAATGTAGGAACCTCAATCTTAGGTCTTTTCCCAATCTTAGAAATGGCCCGAAAAAGTCTTTCTTCCTCCTGGTTCACAATTTTGACTTCTCCTTCTTGATATTCTTCTTCAGCTTCATCCTCGCTTTCATCTCTGACATTAAGATTCACTCCTATACGAATCTCTTATTGCAATGCTCGCACTTATCTTTGCAGTGCCCTAACCTCAGGTGTTACAACACCAGCTCTTCCGCCACGCTCCCTTCGTGGAGGCATTTTTGCGATGCACGCTGAAACCCTAACCACAGTCCTGGTGCAAACTGCCTCACAGTCGGTGATCTGTTTACACACTCAGGAAAACCTGGCTCTGATACCACTTGGTGAAGGGTGCTCCCCTTAATACCACAAACACATAACGAAAATAGAGAAACAACAACAATATGCAAGAACAGAAAATTGGCTTCTTATTATCTCCACAAATGTGGAATTACAAACTTTCAGAATTACAATATGCAAAGCCACATGGGCATTCCCTTACAATATTTTATAGGATAAAGCCTCAAACTATTACCCAGATCTACTACCCAGAACTATTCTAAACTGCCTAAGACAATAATACAGCCTTCCTTATATAGGCAATTTTCCACCGCCTGGGAAGGTTCCAAAATTTTAGCCAATAAGGCCAACCAAACTTAGAATTATTTTATTTTACATTTTATTACATCATATTCAGCTCAAGATAACCTTTGAAACCCGAGCAGAAATTTTGAAGAAAATTATTTTTCGCCATTTCAGGTGGCCCAACTTCCGAAGACCATAAGTCATCACCAGTTGACTCGATCGGCTATTATAACCCCATTTCAGAAATGCCACGAAGCACTCTACAGGCTTGACCCATGCAAGTGCCCGTCACCCAAATTTTCGACCTCATCTGGGGCCTCTAAAGCCTTCAAAACTGAGTTCAAAGTTTCTGTACCCTACTGCCAATACCGAAAATCTTCAATATCTTCTAATATACACTTGATCTGGCAATGAAACTTTACTGGCAGACTTATATGACCAAAATGAACCTCCAAGAAAGAAATCAGATCATTCTGAGCACATACAAAAATTATCAAAAATAGTAACTTTCCATAAATAACAGCTCTGCACAAAATAGCCCTTATTGAATATAAAAATAGAAATATTTTTTTTGGGGTGATGCAAGATTGCTCTTACACCCAGGATGCTCCTGCATCACTTGCTCACAAATGTTTCTCAATGATCATATACAATGATATAAAATAACTGAAATCAATCACAATGCATAAATCAAATTGTCACATATAATATGGCTCACTCACAGAGTATAAAATGTTTGCTGAATTTCTGATGCACAGACGCAGGTCTCCAAATTACTTTGCAGACAATCAAGTACCAGAAGAAATAATATTCTTTTCTTCGTGTTTTTCCTATTGATCGTGTCCAGAACAAGATGGGACTATTGTGCCAATAAAAAATAATGATATCGCAAATGAAGACTTACATTGACTATGAAGTGCGCCTAGGAAGGTGATGCTTCACCTTGGCGTTCCACCAAGTAAGGTGAAGCACCATCAGCCTAGGCATTACAAAGATGGTGATGTCGATAATACACAATGGTCATCATAAATAATATCAATTGCCAATAAAAGATGATATCGATAATAAAACCGGTCATACAAAAGTCACAAAACAAATATAAATTGGTTCATACTAATAACATGTATGATGATGTTGAATGTAAATAAAACACGGTCCAACAGTAATTACACATGTCATTGGTGATTAAGCACTTGCTTAATCACCAACAACAGTGGTATAAAATAACACATGAAGTCCATGTCACCATAGATATGTGGACTGAAGAAATACGAGCATCATCAATATGGCTTACCAAAAATATCTAACATAAACAAATGTAGAAGGTAACAACAAAATCAAGGTTGAAATCTATGTCACAACTACTCAACTTCAACACTCCCTCTTAGCAAGAGAGACTTTTAGAGAATTTCATCTACACAAATGCACTCAATTGAAAAATAGTCAATGTCAATAAATAATCTCAACATATTTCAAATTTTTTTTATTTATGTACAATAGATTTCACCATAGCTACTCCTAGAGGGTGAAAAACAAAAATAACAGTAACATTCACCATAGCTACTCCTAGAGGGTGAATACAAAACATATAAAATGTAATCAGCAAAAAGTTATTCATCATAGCTAATTTTAGAGGATGAATTTAGAATCACAAAAATGGGTCATGAAATCACACACATGACTTCCACCATGGTTGCTCCCAGAGGGTGGATCAAGGGCTTTCACCTCAAACTTCTCCCAAAGAAGAATGCATTATCACCTTGCCTACTCGCAGAGGGTGATTCCACAATACCTACTCACAGAGGGTGGATCAAGGTCTTACACCTCAAACTTCTCCCAGAGAAGAATGCATTACCACCTTGCCTACTCGCAGAGGGTGGAACAAGGGCTTTCACCTCAAACTTCTCCCAGAGAAGAATGCATATAAGCAAGGGAACACTAAGAGTAAGACACTTTCTCAGCAAGAGTATCATTCTCCACTAAGCCAAGTTTTTCTCAAAAATGGAAAAACTTCACTCTCAGAAGTGGTTTGGTGAGAATGTCTGCAGTCTGCTCCTCTGTAGAGATATATTTCAGTTCAAATGCATTTCTTTGAACCATATCTCTCAAGTAATGAAACTTGATCTCCACGTATTTGGACCTATCATGAAACACTAGATTAACCAAAAGCTTCACACAACTTTGGTTGTCGCACATAATCACTGTAGATTTGAGAGGATTCCCAAACAACCCTGCAAGAAATTTATGAAGCCATACAACTTCTTTTGCAGCCACACATGTTGTAACATATTTTGTTTCATCTGTACTCTGATCTGCACAAGATTATTTTCTGCTACACTAGTAAACCATGGTAGAACCAAGGCTAAAACAACAACCTGAAGTGCTCTTTCTATTAGATACACAACCTGCCCAATCTGAATCAGAGAACCCCTGTAACTTCAGTTCAATACAAGAAGAGTATTTTAACCCATATCCAATTGTACCATGAACATATCTCAATATATGTTTGGCTGCCACAAGATGAATTTGCCTTGGTTAACACATGAATTGACTTAGTGTATTAACTGCATAACATATAGCAGGTCTTGTATTAACCAGGTACATCAAAGAACCAATTAGCTACCTATACATAGTAGGATCAACTAAATCTAAATTGGTTGAATCATTGTGAAACTTTTTCATATTTACTTCCATGGGAGTTACCATGGATTTGCAATCTAACATGCCAAATCTCTTTAAAATATCAATAACATACTTTCCTTGACTCAAAATGATTTCGCTTGAATTTTGCCATACTTTAAGGCCAAGAAAATAATGCAGCAAACCAAGGTCTTTCATTTCAAATTCTGAAGTTAGCTCATTTTTTCATGTGATGATGAGATCATCATTACCCTTGAGAAATAAATCATCTACATACAAGACTAAGATCATAATTTTGTCATTATGAACCTTGAAGTATAGATTAGGATCAACATCATTTTTTTGAAAGCCCAAGCTCAAAAGATATTCATCAATTCTCTCATACCAAGCATGAGAAGTTTGTTTGAGTCCATATATTGCCTTTTTCAACCTGCACACATGAGACTCTTTGTTATGAATGATAAATCCTTCTAGTTTCTCTAAATAAACCTCATCTTCAATGACTTCATTTAAGAAGGTTTTTTTCACATCCATTTGATGAAGTTCCAACCCCTCACTACAACAATGGCTATAATGGTTATGATGGAAGTGTAGCAAGCCACTGGTGCAAAAGTTTCATCATAGTCTATGCCTTCATTTTGGAAAAATCCTCTAGCTACAAATCTGACATTGTACTTATCTATACTTCCATCAGTTGGATGTTTAATCTTGAATAACTATTTAGATGAAACAACTGATTTACCTTTTGGTCTTGGGACAATGTCTCATACAACATTTTTCATGATGGGCCGATATTCTTCCATCATGGCATCTTTCCATACTTGATGTTTTGAAACTTCTTCAACATTAGGAGGTTCAGGAGCAATTATGTGACTCATTAATGCAACTTAACCCACAAACTTATGAGGTCATTTTCTTTCTCTAAAGGTGCCACAAGGGGCTACAAAAGGTTCAACTTTTTCCACAATGTTCCTAGCCCATAATGGTCTTTTGTTATTGGATGGAGTAGAGCTGGGACTTGAAGAAACAAATGGATCAGGTTGAGTAGCAGGATCTTGTGAACCTTCATTCTCCCTCTGAATCTTTGAGGGAGGATCCAGATCAGCCATGACAAAATCTTGAGAGTGCTCAATATATTCTTCATCATTTACAATGTTAGACTCTTTGAGAGACTTGCAAGTTATATCTTTATCACAAGTGACATCCCTACTGATTTCAATTTTCTTTTGACCAGGTACATAAATTCTAAAAGCTTTAAAATAATCATTATATCCAACAAAAATCTATTTCTTACCTGAAGGTTCCAAGTTTGATCTTTTCTCTTTTGGAATATGGAAGTAGACTGGGCATCCAAAAATTTTGAAGTAACTAATGTCTGGTTTTGATCCTGAGAAAGCTTCTTTAGGGGACATGTTGCCAAGAATCTGATGAGGACTACAATTTTGAATGTGGACTATTGTTCTACATGCTTCAGCCCATAGGAAAGTTGGAAGACTTTGATCATGGATCATAGCTTTTGCTGCCTCAAAAATAGTCCTATTTTTTCTTATAGCCACACCATTTTGTTGAGGATTATAGGAAACACATAGCTCCCTCTTAATCCCAACTTCAACACAAAAGTTATGAAAAATTCCAGACACAAATCCTCCAACATTATCAGATCCCGGGATCTTAATCCTTTTGTTAGAAAGATTTTCAACCAAGGCTTTGAATGCTTTAAAATGGGACAACACTTCATCAGATTCTTTAGACTTAAGAAAATAGATCTAACACTTACGAGAGAAGTTATCAATGAAAGTAATATAATACCAGTAACCATTAAGAGAAGCAACAGACATTGGACCACATAAGTCTGAATGAATTAATTCTAGAATCTCTTTAGCTCTAGATTCACTACTATGAAAAGTACTCTTAGTGTTCTTACCTAGAGCGCATCCCTTGCAAACTCCTTCATGGTCTTCATTCAGCTTTGGAAGTCCAATGATAAATTTATCCATAGAGGCTAAGGTCTTGAAGTTCAAATGCCTAGACCTCTTGTGCCAAATAATGTTAGGATTTGAGGAAGTATGAGCAAGAGCTTGAATAGGACAGGTTGAAATCTTGTAGAGACTATCATGATGAACTCCAATCTCACGCGCTGAAAGAAAATTTGAGTCCTTCTTCCATGCTAGGACTTTGCCATCAACAAGAGAAACATGATATCTTTTTTCCTCTAGAGATGAAGTAGAAATCATATTTCTCTTTATGCCAGGCACAAAAAGAACATCACTCAAGTGAAGAGAAATGTCTGAATCCAGTTGAAAAGAAGTAGAACCAACTCCTTTAATTGAATAGCTTGCATCAGCTCCAATAATAACTTGAAGATGTGAGTCCTTTTCTTTCAAGTTGAATAGATGATCACGATAACAAGTGATGTGACGTGATGCACCACTATCAATAAGCCAGGTATCACTATTCGTAGGAATATTACTGGAGAGAGCAGAGATAAAGAAAAATCCTTTAGAGTTGTCACTTGATTCCTTTTGAGGAGAAGAGTTCTCAACAAGAGTAGCAGATGTTTGAGGCTTTGGCCTTAAGGTGCAATCTCTACCATAGTGACCAAATTTGTCACATCTAAAGCACTAAATCTTTGAAAGGTCAATTTTCTTCTTCTTGAGAGCATGAGCTAAATTTGAACCTTTATCTCTAAATCTCTTAAAATACCCCTTCTTGAACCCTTTTCCTTTAGAGGTGTGGGCAGCAAGCACTTGATCATCTTCATGATAGTTTTTGCGACCATTTCCTCTAGCTTCAAGTCTGAATTCTTCTTGAATGCAATTAGCTCTCAATCTGTCAAATTTAGGGAGATCATCTCTTCCACTGATACCTTGAATGAATGATTCCCAAGAGTAGGAAAGTCCATTCATGGCAAGCATAACTTAGTCCTTGTCTGGGATAGAATCTCCAATTGCACTTAGCTGATATTTTAGTTTTGTGATCTTCATAAAATATGATACTATTGATTCCCCTCGAGCCATCTTAATATGCAGAATCTGACATCTCAGAGCTAAGGCTCTGCTGGTGTTATTAAACTCATACAAATCTTTTAAAGTCTGAAACATCTCATTGGCTGAAGACAATTTGGAAAGAATGGGAACCAAATGATCCTTCTATAGACACCTAATAATTGTCAAGATCAAACCAAGTGAGCAACTACGGCAAAATCAAAGCATTAATTGCAATCAAGCCTAAAATCCAATATTAATTGAAATCAAAAGCCAAAAGCATTAAATAAGTCAAATTAATCATTCAATTATGCAATTAATCTAATTAATTGTATAGTTGGATTAAAATCAAATTTAACCCATTCAAGGTGTACACATGGCTAAAGAAATTAATTAAATTTAATTAATTAATTCATAATTTCTCTCACCCACCACATGGGAGGAATTACCTCAACCAATAGGAATTAAGGATTGGACTCCCATGGATCAAAGCCACATTGAATCTCAATCACTCATAAGGAGAGAGAATCTTGACCACTCATTTTGTCTCATTGCCCCAAGCTTTGAGGACAAAATATTTAAATTGTCCCCATATTTGAAACCATGGACTAAACCTTAACTCAATCATGATCAAAGTAACTCCACCCCCTATGCTTGCTAAAATTTATAAATAGAAGGCAAAAATCAAGAGAAAAGGATCTCATTACATCTTTGAATTGCATCATTACTATAGTGAATTTGAGCTAGGAGAATTTTAGCATAATTGAGCATAGTTTTAATTGAAATAGGTTTAATTTGCATCATTATTTAGCTTCATTCTTATTTTAGAGTTGTCACTAATGGGGGCTTTCTAAGAGCTTTGCATTAGCAAATCTAAATAGAGATCTATAAGATGCTTGTCATTATTTTCATTGAATAGAGCCTTACTAATTATTATATTTTAGCTCAATTTGATAGAAATATTGATAAACTAATCCTATAAAGGTACTTATTGTACACAAAATGGCACCCACCGTGGGGCTCAAGGTCTCATTTGATCAAATTTCGGAGTTATTTGCTAAATTGTTTGAATTTGTATTTTAACTCTCTATTTTGCAGGTAAAGTAGCGCATTCAAGACCTAGAGTAGCACATACAAGCAAGGAAGTAGCACATCTAATACTAAAACAATGCGTCCATGAAAAAGTTCAACGCATTTACGCAGCCAAATAGCGCATTTAATCACTTCTATCTCTTGTCTATCATTCTTTCAGCGCTTTCACCCTAACTCTGCAGTGCATTTAATTTATGTATTAGTGTGTGCTAAGTTTTATTTACAGACATTTAATCATTTAAATAACGCATTTAATTTTTGAAATAGCATTTTTAATTAGTTCAATGGCGCATTTAATGCTTGAAGTAGCGCATTTAATCAATCATGTAGCATGTACAACTATTTTTGTCAATTTTTAAATCTAACAGTAAATAATGCCTTCTCTGTGTTTTTTCAATGACAGGACATAAAAAAGTGCAAAAAACCAGAGGCAAGAATCCACAGTGAGGACAAAAACCTCAAGAAGAGATTGAAGAGAGAAAAGATTGTCCATATAAACAATTTTCTTGAAAATTTCAAGCAAGAAGGTGAAGAATATGAAAAATACTTGCATTTAATTAACTTGTATAAATCTAAATCCCTTTCGTTGAATTGGATGTTTACTCCTAAAGCTTGTTATTTTTTTTTATCAATTTATGAAAGAATGGAGTAAAAGATAAATTGTTTGGATTATCTTTACTTTGTGTGTTTTGTGAAACTAACAATCTTGAGGAGGCTAAAGAGCTGGAACGGTCGCCACTAGGTGAGTAGATCAATTAAAAATCAAATAAAAAATGCCCTTAGCCTTTGCTAGCAATGAAAAAGGTAAGCCTACAACCTTTTGTATTTTTCTTAAATTGTGGCAAGTTTGATTTGAATCTAGTAATTAGCAGCCTATTATTGTTTGGGAGATTTAGCAGTAGGCCTATGCTCTTCACTTTTTAAGTGAATCAAAATGTCAAACCTACTAGATCTTTTGATTAAAAGAAAGGCTAAGAAAATAAACAAACACTAAAATTGAAGCCTATTGCTTGTGGAAGAAGGTATTAGGTGATTGTGCTCTTCACCTTTTAGGTGAATCAAAAAGCTAGAAGTACCTAATTCCCATTAGATTAGAAAAGCTTGGAAATTGAACATTGTTAATCGTGTTTGGAAGTGAGAAATAGTAGGGATATGCTCTTCACCTTTTGGTGAATCAAACTTCCAAACCTATTCTTTCACTTCATTTATTTGCTTTATATGAACATGCTAGAAGATTGGTGGACTCGCCTCATGAGAATTTTCCTTAACGAGGCTGGTGAGAGGGACAACCCAAAGTGGGATACAATTGCCTTTGGCACAATAATCCAACCCACTATAAAATAAAATACACTCATCCTTCATAGGGTGAGTGACAAAAGGATACCAACAATCATCAAGGAGGGAAAGCTTCATTTGACTTAAACCTTTGTTGATGTCGGTTTTCACAAGATCACATAGATTGAAAATATCACTTCAAGAAGACGGCACTTGCATAACACAAGAAGTCCCTGAGTTCATATTCCAAACTCCTTTTATTGAAACACATTAACAAGAAGAAAGACTCTTCAACTTATTTGAAGAAAGAGTTGATACTATGGCTAGAAACAACAATTTTATGACTATGTCCAAGGGAGAAACAATGAGCATCAAGATACTATTGTGAGGTTTCACAACATCACCCCATTCCATGGGGACCCCCACTTCGAAACTTCCAGACTTAGACTTTTTTGGCCTTTCCCCGACCTCGTGGTCCCGATTGACTGATGAATTTGATTTTGCAATGAGGATGTGTTTTTGAAAATGTTGATTTAAAGTGAAAGGGATCTTGATGTTGGATGAGTTGGATTTTGAAATTTGATTATGAAGGATGGGAAATGTTGAAATGAAATTCATTTGGTTTTCGTAAGGAAATTTGATTGGGCTTGCAAATTTGATGGTCAATCTTATTCATGTCCCTTTTCGAATTTCATTTCTAAGTGCAATCCATTGTTAAAATCATAATTGTTTCTTGGATTGAAATAAAATTTTGCAAAGGAACATTTTGTGGCTTTCAAAATTCAAATTGTTGGCAAAATGTTAAGGGATGAATTTTGATTTTCTTGAAGGCAAAATTCTAATTGGTGATTTAAGGGCTAAATTTGGTGGATTGATAAATTCTGAGAATGCCATTAATGAGTTTGCAATTTTTGATTGTCCTCTTGGCATTACTATTTTCAATTTTGGCAAACCTATTTGATTTATTTCAAATTCAACTTGCAATCCTTTGGGCAATTTCGATTTTGGATTTTTTTGGATGATGATTGCAAATTTCAAAAATTTGATTGGTTAATTAATTTCAATTTGTATCCTTTGAAACAAGTTTTGAATTTTTGATTGGATGATTAAATAAGGCATTATTTGGTGTTAAGTTCGATATTTATTGGATTGCTTAAATGCTATTTCAAATTTCAAAAATCTGGACTGAATTTGCATTTTTGATTTTCAAAAGGTATTCTTGGCATTTTCAAAGTTGTGTTTGAAAATATATTGGAGAGTGTGTTAATTTGAATCAAAATTCAATGCATATAAAACAATTGGGGTTCATCCTTTTAAATTTTTTATTTGCATTTAATGATTGTATATTCAAAAATCAAAAATCATTTAATTAATGGGCAAGTCGGCCCTCTCAATGCATGTTTTGAATTATATTTTTGCCTTTTCTTGTGTAGGGTCGGCCTTGGTTTAGGGTTGGACATTGGCTATATAAAGAAGCTTCCCCATTTCATTTTCACATCAAACAAATCTAGCTCTTTGCTATGCTTTTTGGAGGGTGAACTCAGTCTATATTGGCAGCGAAATACTCTATTTGTGGGTGATTTTCTCACCTTTTAGCAGTGATTTTAAGAGAAGGATTGGCGGCCTTGAAGTGGCATTGAATCTGGGCGTAGTATACAGCAATTGGAGCAGAATCGAAGGTTAAAAAAGGAGCAGATTTCAAATCAAACTTGGAGGCAGCCTATTCCACATCAGACCTAGCTTTTTCTCAATCAATTTGAGGCATTTTAGAGGCTAACTTAGGCCCGATTCCATTCATTTCCATTCAAGGAGAAGTAGAGATTTATTATATATAGTTTGGGGCCTCCTTTGTAAGCATTTTGGTGTACAAAATTAAGGATTTGAGGGCTCTTTTCACAGCATTTTTGCCCATATCCAAAAATTGAAGACAACATTTCAATCTTAGAATTTGATAGGGAGGTGGATTATGGATTTGAATTTGAAGTCCAGAGTTGCTAGGAGAAGTAGAGTCAATTGTATAAGGCCTCATTGCAAGATTTTGAAGGGCAATTGAAAGGAAGATTTTGATCTATTTGGAGGTTATATTATCAGACTTGTGGAGATAGAGAAATTTTGTGAATCAAACCAAGGCAATTGCATTAAGAAGGAATTCAAAGCTTTATAATTGGTGAGTGGCCTATCTTTTCCTCTCTCCTTAATTGCTTTTATTTCATTGGTATTATTGTTAATTGTTGAAGACTAGTTTCAAGAGTAGAGTTAGGATTTTGGTTAGTAGGTTGATTACTCGATTGTCTTGATTAGCTTTTTTCCCTCAATTTCTTGCTTGCATTCCATCATTTCATTTCATCATCATAGGAAGAAGATTGGAGTGATAAGTGTAGTCCATCTCATAGGAAACAGCGGGGAGTGATAAGTGGTAGTCCCACCCCTAGGGAGAAGATTGGAGTGATAAGTGTAGTCCATCTTAAGGCAAAGGTGGGGAGTGATAAGTGTAGTCTTCATCATTTCATCATCATAGGAAGAAGATTGGAGTGATAAGTGTAGCTCATCTCTTAAGGTAACAGCGGGGAGTGATAAGTGTAGTATTCCATCCCATTAAGAGGAAGTTTGGAGTGATAAGTGTAGTTTCACCATCATTTTAGAAAAGGTGAAGAGTGATAAGTGTTTAGGATGGGTGATGCCAATGCAAGCAAGCAACCCAAAGGAACTAATGCTAAAATAGGAGACAAGGAAGTCATGATACCCAATTCCAACTTCTGCTCAAAATTGAAACACGTCGGAGACACCAACATTGATACCCTTGACTTGATTCAATTAAGAGAGAGGTTGAGAGACAGCCAGTCCCCTATGGTGAGGATCAATCAGTATAGAATTGTGCAAAGAAAGGTTTAGTCTACCCCAGCAGTAGATATGATACAACAGAATTGGTTACACCAAGTCATCAAGGCTCACAAGGTCAAATTGCAAATCAAAGTGCAGTGCCTTCATCGTGCTTCTCAGTCAGATTCCAGGCTCTACTAAAGGTACATAGTTTGATCCTTGGATGTTTTATTTTATTGAAGGCATTGGAAATGGTAAAGGAAAGATTGATTGGATTAGGATCATTAGCATGAATTTAGAGTTGCAACTTAGATAGTACAAAATTAGAAGCAAGTCTACATGGGGTCCTACTTCTTCAATTCGAATGCAAGACTACTAGTGATGCTTTGCCAGTCGAACCAAATCCAATTAGGGAGATGCACTGCACCACTATGGTTGAGGCAAGAGCTTATGCCAAAGGGCAAGGTTGTGGTAGTTCGAACAGTTGAAGGCAGTCAAGGGTTAACCAAGGAGGAAAGCATTGATGAAAGCAGTTGATGAACTTAGTGATGGGTGGATTGTGGAACAATCAAGGAGATATGGTGAGGGCAAGTGCCCCAAAACCCAATATTATTGAAACAAAGATGCATGCATGCAAATCAAATCCAAATAGGAAGGTTAAAAAATGGCAAAGTATTGAAGTAAAGAGGAAAGTGATTGAAAGGTTTTGGGAGGTCAAGTTTGATTTCAAGGCAGTGGCCAAGAGCAAGGCTCTTAGATTGCAAGCAGTTCACATCCAGGCAAGCCACCAAGGTCAAGGCAGGATTACCTCAAGGTCAAGACATCAAGTACAAGCAAGTTCAAGTGGTGGTGAGAAAATTTCTAAGGACAAGCTCAAGCATCCAAGGCTTCATCTCATCTCAAGGATTAAAGAACTTTATAAGATAAGGTTGATGAGGTGGCAATTTCATGTGCATGCAATCAAATCATCCCAAGTGTCCTATGTTCTCATTGGTTGATAAATTATTGTAATTTTCTCATTGGCCCACAAAGTTGGTGCCCTCATGTAATTGGTTGAAAGATGGTAACCCTAATTAGGGTTTGTAAGGTTTAATCTTGGCCCTTGATTTTGCCTCTTAATCTTGGCCACTCATTGTAATTTTGAGCCTCTATATAAGGCCAGTTGTTCTCATTTGTAAAGAGAGTGATGTTGGAGAAATTGTTGCCAAAATACTATCAAAATTGTTCTCTATTCATTGTTGTGACTTGCATGGTGGATATACATGATCATTTTGGTGTATTTGCATGGCTCTTCTCATCTCTCAAATTAAAGTAGGATTTCATTTCATGTTGTAAGAGTAGAAGTAGATGGCTAGTTGTATGGTGATATTGGTAAATGTTTGATAGGGATCTATATACTAGGCCACTAGCATCCTAGCGGCTTGTTAGGAAGCCTTGTGTGGTAATCTAGTCCAATTGCTCCCAAGTTCTACTTGCATTTCATCTTTCCGCTTGTACTTCAAGTTGGGTTGGAAGATAGGTGTTAGTGTGAAAATCTTAAGAGTATCCCTCAGAATCATCGCACTGATAGAAGTAGTGCCGCTAGCAAGCTTTCATTTGGTTTGATCCCTGTCCATTTGCCAATCTTTCCATTCTATAGGAGTAGTAGTAAAGTGAGAAGTAGTTTAGTAGTTGAAGTTTGAGAAGTAAAGTTGAAAGTGGTAAATTGGAGAAAGTCATGGAGTATACATTGCAAAGCTAAATCCCATTATCATCATAGCAAGAATTTGACATCCTCGAATGAACAACGTAAGCCCGCCGAAGTGATTACCAACAAATCACATTTATATAACTGAGTTAGTATCCACAGATGTAAGGAACCTTGGAGTATCCTCATATACTTTTCAAGAGAGGGTTGAGAGTTTGGTATGATGTATCAAGTATTCAATTGCTATATGTTATGTAGTGGTGCAAAACTGACATCAACAGATACAACTACCCAAAGAAACCAAGGGCCAAGGGAAAAAATCAAAGAAAAAGTCAATAGGGTTGCCCAAGACCCTGAATTTCTTGAAATAATGGAAACACTCTTAGAAAGGAACAAAGAGAGATACTTCCTTAACTTAGCCCTATCGGGGGTTAAGCTTCCTCACGATTACGACACAAAAATCCTAAAGAAAGATGAGGAAGAGAACTTATTAGGTACAATGAACAAACAACTTAATGTTACAAGTAGTGGTTTTCATTGCACCAAAAGATTGACTTGTTAATGCCCGATACAACCACTAGACTTGTAGAATCCACAGGAGGTGGTTAAACCATGTCACAAATCCCGAGGGGAGCGCTGACCATTTTTCCAACCATCTCCCCCTCAATGTTACCCGAGGGGATTCGAACCTGTGACCAAGCTCTGATACCACTTGTTACAAGTAGTGGTTGTCGTTGCACCAAAAGATCGACCTGTTAATACCCAATACAACCACTAGACTTATAGAATCCACAAGAGGCGGTTAAACCATGTCACGAAACCTGAGGGGAGCACTGACCATTTTTCCAACACTTAAGATGTTTCAAGCATAAATTGACACTATGAAGAAAGCAGTCGAACCAAAACCATTTTCTATTGAGGCCTTGTGCCCTTTTCCTTTTGATCGAAACTTGGTTATGGTGTCTTTCCCTCCTAACGTAGTTTTTCCAAAATATGACAGGTACATGGCTAAATCTGACCCACAAGACCACTTAAGGGGATTTTGTGCCTCAAGTATTGAGTTCATGCACAATACTACCTATTTAATGTGGCTATTCCTAAGAAGCCTAGGAGGGCAATCCATGGAGTGACCACAAGGAATAAAGACTTTCAAAGAGCTAGCCTCCAAATTCATGACTCACTACTCTTACAATATCGAGCATGAAATCACCATGCTAAATTTATGTGATACAAAACAAAAAGATGGTGAGCCTTTTCTATATTTTCTCCAAAGATGGAGAACAGTTTTCGCGAGGTGTCTTAGAAGCATTCATGAAAAGGAGAAGATGGAAATTTTCATGGATAATCTAAACATGGAAATGAATTATAGACTTCAACTTCAATGTCCCCCAACATTTGAAAAGCTCATTGAGAATGGGATAAATATTGAAGAGGTGTTCTTTAAAGAAAACAAAGGTTATACTAATACCAATAATAATAATTTAAATAATTATAATAATAACAAGGGAGCTAACAACAACAACAATAAATCAAGGTTTTGGTTGAGAAACACTAACAAAAACCAACCAAAACCTTGTGAATGATGGGGTTGTCGAAGCCAACAACCTAAAAGCTACCCCTTTTAACTTATCAAGAGGGTCAAACCAAATGAACAATGTAAACCAAACAACTAATTCCCCTTTCAACAACAATAACACTTTCAACAATCAAGGTGGAAACAAACCTAAGACTTTCTTTGCTCCAATCCAAAGGAGAAAATTCACACATTCTTTGGAGAATCCTTGGAAAATGCTTTGAGGACACTTGTGGCTAATAAAATCACTATCTTACCTGAATCAAGACCATATGAACCCCAAGTTAAACCCATGTGGTGGAATGATGCGCACCATTATGAGTATCATCAAAATAAGGGACACAAAACTAATGAATGCATGAAACTCAAGCATTTGGTCCAAGATTTAATAGACGATGGCACGATAAAATTTGAAGGGTCTCAAAACAATGAAGATAACACGACATTTAAAAACCCTTTCTTAAATCATGAGAAAGGAGAAACCTCGAATTCCAACCAAAACAACAAGAGGGGAAATGAGAAAGTTAATTTTTCTCACACCTATGACAACATCATAAACTCTTTAAATGGGTATGAAAATGCCATCAATGTCATAGTAGTAAAGGAAAAGCAAAAGGAAGAAGCCTCAAATGTCGTGACTAGGGGGAAGCATCTAAAATCACCTTGCCAGGAGGTGCCCCTAGAATTGTTCTACCAAATCAAGCATTCCCTTCATCAAAACAATATAACCTTGTCAAGAGGTTTAGTGGCTTTGATAGATTATGACTAGGAGTTTGGTTTTCCACCAACTCATCCTACTATGCTTTGGTGTGATGACCAAAGTTACATTCATATTTCATGCAACCCAATTGAGCATTAACGAATGAACCACATCGAGATTCACATGCATCACATTTGACAACTCATCCATTATGGTGTTCTTTCCTTGGAGTATTGTACTAGACAAGACTAGGTTATGGTCATGTTCACTAAAACTTTGGCATCTCCTTGATTTCATGAGTTGAGACATATGCTAGGGGTAAAGGAAGTTGTTCTTGGGGATTCTTGATATCTCCATCTTTGTATTTCTTTGTCTCCCTTTTGGAGAACATTTTTATTACTCTTGGTTTTTACTTTTACTCTACTTTATAGAGACTTGCATTGTACATGGGTATCTTATGTAATGTCCCATTCTCCTTAGAGATCACATGTGACTTGATTAGCCTATTTCTCATCATTATAATAGGCTAATTTGGAGTCATAAGGGATGATATGCTAGACTTGTTAATATTTTTGGGCAATGGAGGAATTAAAAATTATAATATTATTTTATTTAAGTTTATAAGATAATATTATGAGAAAAAAGTCAATTTTGAAATAAAATATAAAGTGACTAAATTTACAAAGTCATAAAGTGACTTTATAAAAAGTGAATAATCAATTAAATTAATTATTTCAAATTTGTCCACCAATTCTTCCTTGTTTTCTCTCAATTTGGCCCTTAGTCAATTGATCGAACACTTGTCATGTAAACCTTTGAATTCTGATTTTCTAGGTCTAATATGAATTTTTGAGTTTTTTTGTTGGAATTTTAGTTTGATTGTGTTATAATTACATGTACAAAAAAAGAGAGAAGATAACAAACAACTTAACAATACCAAAGGAACCCTTTATTGATGAAATATGAGGTATGATTACAAATAAATCAGGTCTGATATCGTATTTATCAAACTTTGAAAAGTACAAACCCTAAGTATTTGAGTGTTCAATGATCACAACATACCCAGATGATGCATAAATCCAATGGAAATGAGATGAGCAATGTATGAGACCTTGTGATGATGAAACAAACTCAAATTTGGACTCCAATAAGTCTAAAATTTCTATAGATAACTGGAAGGTCTGAAACACAATGCTGATTACAATTTGGTAATTCTGAACTCTCCAAAATCTCCTCCAAACCCTATCACTCAAGTCCAGATTGGATTGATGGAACCCTAGGAGTGAAATATGATAAAATGATATGAAACCCTGGGTATGAAATCTGTATTTGCACTTTCTCCTTCAAACCCTAGGTGAAAAATGATAAAATCCATTAAATTCGATTATATATGTCTTCAACTTATAATAGAAGATTCAAACCCTAGTTGATATGCCAAACTACATCAATGTACTATAGTGGTACTAATTCTTGTAGTGACTACTATAGTAGCACTATAGCAAATACATGTTATTGTAGAAATATATTTTTTGAAGCTCAAATAACCTTCCAAACTAATCAATGAAGCATAAATGAAGTCTTGTAGTGAAATCATCTCAACCGTGAGCTCAATTTTCGTCTAACCCACTAGGGATAGTAAGATATTTCATCCTTAAATCCTTAGCTAAACCAAGTTATATCCATGATAAAATTTTCAAATATCCAATCTGCCAAATGACTTGATTTCTCCTTTTTTTAAAGGCCCATAAAGTCTTATAGAAGATTACAAAATTAACCTGCTTAAATTGCTTCTAGAAGATACACCACAATTAATTTAATTGACTTTATAATATTTAATATTTTCATTTAAGTCACTTTTTAATTAAACTAATTAAATAAAGTTATTCTTATGTAAACAACTTTGAAATAATTAATTCATCTCTTTTATAAAGGTACTTTATGACTTTATAAATTAAGTCACTTTATATTTTATATCTTATTTCATTTCAAAAAGTGACTTTTTTCTTATAATATCATCTTAGAAACTCAAATAAAATAATATTATAATTTTTAATTCCTTCATTGTCCAAAAATATCAACAAGTTCAGCATATCATCTCTTATAACTCCACATTAACCTATCAGAATGACAAGAAATAGGCTAATCGAGTCATGTGCAATCATTAAGAAGGGGACATTACACCTTACTGTGGTTTTTTTCTCAAGATCCATCTCTTTGTTTTTTCTAGCAATTATACCCCTAAGTATAACTTAAGGGGGGCTATTAGAATGTAGGGTTTACTTTACCCACACTTAGGCTTAAGTCACACTTAGTAGCTAGGTCTAACTTAACCTTGATATTAAAGGTTAAGTTCACTTTTGAGGTTAGACACTTATTTGTCTCACCAAATGTGCTCACATGAGATTAGAGACTTTGTCATCTCACCTCATCAAGGTTTGAGATATTCCCTTCTCACCCCATAGGAGGTTACAAACATTTGTACATCACCCTTCACATGTGCACACTTGTGTCATTTACATTTGAATTTTAGTCATAGTAGATTTGCACCTTCTTACTTACAATTCTCGTGTATACATTGGGTGTTCACATTTGTTAATGTAATGCAAATTCCATCTTTTAATTTATTTGATATTTATAATTGTTATTTGACTTAATTCTAATTGATAACCCACTTGGTGATTATTTGGTTGTGTCTCTTAGATCTCCGCTTCTCTAACAAATATTATCCTAAGAAATTAAAAGTATCTTTCTCTTTTTGTTGTCGAGATATTTGCTTCTATGGTATGTACAAGTATTTGTGTATGTACATATGTATACACATACACATATTATATCTATGTATGCATGCATATACAAACACATTTAATTTATATTTTTGATATATATGAACATGTTTATATATAAATATTGATAAAATATTTGAATTTACATATTTTATATGAATGTATATTTATGTATCTTTGTGTACTCTTTTTTTTTCATATTTTTCTTGATTTCTCTCTTTGTATCCCCTCTTCCAATTTATTTTTCATTTTTCTAAAATCCATAGCTAGACAATAGAATAGTTGGATGTCAATGTGTGTGCCTACATGATAGTCAATGTAGCTATCCGAATAGAAGGTGCCCCACTTCCTCCCCCTAGATCTCCCACCCACCCCTCTTTTGCTCACTTCATCATGATAATAGATCATGTAACATGATCCAATTGATAACAAATAATTTAAATTAGAAGCTCTCAAATTCACTATTATAAATGTAAAAGCATCAATCTTTAATATATAAAATTTATTCAACTCACATATGTCATAACATGACAAGTAACCGTACAATGATCACATATCAATTTAAACTTTTCATAAAAATTAATATATTATTATCGTTAGGTACATACGCAATGCAAATCCTTATTACATAGCGAATATCTAGAAAAAGGTTTCCTTACAAACTAAGTAAAACTACTCATTAAAATAAACGGAAATGTGGAAATTTGGAAGCGGGCATCTGTCTCTGTAATTTTACATGAAGCATCGCGACAAACCACGAAAAAGTTTGATGAAACAAATTCATCTTGCAGTGAACCCCACAAATCGTCCATTGATTTTTTTAAGGAGTTAGTAAAGTAAAATGGTAATCAAATGGACAAGCGGACAGGAAATCTGAAACAGTCCTACATCATCTTGTAGGGCCGCAACAAAATCCAACAAAAATCTGATCACAAGCAAAGGAAACCTAAAAAGTAGCAAGCTAGGTACCCAACAAGATAAAAATCCAACAGAAATGATGACTACCAGAGTTAGCATGCGTACTAGATTCTCTCAAGTGGGAAGAAGCTAGTTTTGGTAACTCTAGATTTAGAGGTTTTGGATAGATTTAGAGTCACCCAGTTTGTAATGGCCTGTGGGTATATGGAAGAGGCGCCGTTCTGCTCTGTTTTAGTGGTCTTCTGCTCTGTTTTAGTGATTTCCTGAGAGGTTTAGCTTTTGGGTATATGTTTAGGGCAAGAAACCTTCTCTATTTAAGTGACTCTGAGGGTTTGTTGCAGAAGAGCAGAGTTTGTGCATTTTTCTTTTTGCTGGAATCCATGAGATTGGCTGCCCAAGGAGGGCAAAATGGAGTCATCTCATTGTGCTTCTGTTGAAGTAGATGAATGGGGTGAGGAAAGAATTCATGTATTCCTCCAGTTTGAGCATAAGTTTTTACAGGGCATTTGTTTCATTCATTTAAAACACTGGTTGGACACATTTGATCTGTGATTATGTGCAAGAGAAAACCCTTTTTTAGATTCTCTGATGCCCAAATAAAAGAGACTTAAAATAGGCATCCTTTCTTCTTCCTCCTATAGAAATGTTCTCCAAATTCTAATATATGCAGTACTGAAGTTCTGTTTCAATGCTATATTTGTTTTATAAGGAAAGGCTTCAGTGATTTGTTTGGTAGTCTGTTTCAGAGGGTATTATCAGTCTCTGCATTATCTGGAAGTGCTAAATTGTTTAGTGAGAGTTCGATTTGTAATACTTAAGTTCTGTTTCAATTCTATATAGTTTTTATAAGGAAGGGTTTCAGTGATTTGTTTGGTAGTCTGTTTCAGGGGGTATTTTTAGTCTGTACATTATCTGGAAGTGTTAACTGTTTAGTGAGAGTTCTATTTGTATGCTTTGATATACATATTGAATGTGGTATTGGTCTTTGCAGATGCTGATGGTTTTGAGATTCCAAGTTTGAAGCTTGGAAATTGTGACTTGGTGAAGGATGCTTCAGTGGCAGCTAAGAGTTCCACTTCATCTTCTCAAAAGGTGAGAAGGGTTTTGTAGTTTGGGTTTTCAAGGATTTCTATTATTTTTTTGTTTTTTGATCTCTGCTAATGGATTTTTAAATCAGCTTAGCTGCCTTACTTTGATGTTCTTGGGTTTCTCTGTATTTTACATTATGGAAGAATTTAATATGGAAATGCAAAACCCTGCATGGTTTATATTTGGAGGAATTCATTCCAAGCCCATTTTATTTAAGGCCAGCTCTCCCACTGTGAAGGATGACTTGAACTTAGGAGTTTATTAACAATATTAAAGATGAACTGCCCAAAACTTCTTTTTTTGGCCATCTCTGTTAAAGGGAGGAATGCTTTTCCATGGGAACTGTACTCTTCTTGTTTTTCTACTGTATTTATGCCAGACCTCTTATTGTTTGCATTTGGAGTGTTTTTTCCCAAGGCCATTTTATTCTTGGCCAATTCTCTCGCTGTGAAAGCTGACTTGATGCTCAGGATTTTAATTTGCATATTAGAGATGTTACATTCAATAGTTGGTATAAGTTTTTCAGTCTATTTTGAAAAAGATTTTTTCCGATTTGTATTTTTTTATTTTTAATGTAACTGGTGATGCCGGTGTGGCATGCCTTATAGTACCATGTGGCCTCGATTTATGTTTTTTTATTTTTTAATGTGACTGGTGATGCTGGTGTGGCATGCCCTATAGTACCATGTGGCTTGGAGGAGGCTGTACCTAGTGACAGTTCTTGCCAATTGAACTAAGCCCCTAGCCCTTCTGGATTCATATTGTACTCAACTCATTTTTATGGCTTAAATTTGCATTTTGTGATCTTGCATGAAAATTGCAATCTCAATTTCATCTCTTGATTTCCTTAACTTCTCTGTTTTTAGCCAAGGCCTTCCATATTTTCTCAGGACATTTTTCTATGCATTTTCCCTCTTCTGCCCATTTAGTCTCCATGCACCCCACACAAATTTCTGAAGACTAGAGTGTGGGATATAATGTGAGTTCACATACTGGGCTATTCACTGGAATACATTCAGTTTTTGTCTTAAGAGATTAACAAGATAATATGAAGGAATTTTTCTTGTGACATATAGTCACTGTAAATTTTCTTGTGACAGATGATCACTAAAAATGAAAAAATCTACCTAGGACCACATTTGGCACCGCCTTCCCAAGTGAAGCAGCATGAACCCAAAACAGGTGGAAAGAAACAAGGTTACAAGCAGAAGCCTACTGAAGGTGACAGGCGAGGATTGCCTTGGGTTACAAGAATGAAGTAAAACATTTATGAGACCTCATGGAAGTGCACCAGTACCAGAACAGGTGGTTGGAAGATTATGTTGGATCATTCCATTTGAGTGACACCAAACAAAATGCCTGAGATAGTATGAGTGATTTCGGTTATAGTCTATACAAAAGTCATTAAGACTACAATGTTTCAAGAGAATCATATCAATTGAAATGAGATTTTACTAGCTCTTATTTGTTCTCAATTCTAAAATGGTGTTTAATGGCATCTTTAGTATGCTATCTAGAATATTTTCCTGTAAACTTGGAGCCCTGCATATATAGCTACAAACTTCAAGCCAAGTGAAAGTTCCATCCACCAGCTTAGGATTTAGGATTTTTTTGGTGCAGCTTTGCATGACCATTTATAAAATCTCTAATTTTTATTTTATATTCTTATTAGATTTTTAATAAAAGAATTCTTACTTCCATGTAAGAATCCATGGAACCTGGACTCCCCCTGAGAAATTTTAAACAGCCTTCTCCAGAACCTTAATTTCTTTTTCTGGTTTATTGTTTTACTTCTACTGCTATAAAGACGCTGTTAGATTGGATATTGCAAATTTGCAATTGCTTCTTATGGCTCTCTTTGATGCCAGCATCTTGTATATTCATATTATGTTGCAGATTTGTTATCATGTCTTAACTTTTAACCAGAAGAACAGCTGAGGTATAGTAGATATTTATCAAAATATCATTACTAATCTTTTAACATTTGGTAAACTTTTTTTGAATGAGGTTTGGAGTGACTTGAAAATAAGCTGAATCTTCAACAAAATCTTCATTTGTTGAGTTGGTCAAGTGGAAAACTTGTCCTCTTAGAAGGAAGTCACAAATACAAATACAAATATAAATTTAAATTTAAATTCAAATTATATATATATATATAGAAAATCACAAATTCAAATTACAAATGACTGGTATGGTAGACTATAAAAGCTCATCTCCTTTTTTTTTTCTTTCCAAAATGAATCAATAAATATCTCTTAACAAAAGAAGCATAGACAAAGTTCTTTATCAAAAATGTGGAATGCATTGCTTTAAAGCCATCGAACAAATAGCATAACTTTAAAAGTTTAGGCATCACATATGAATGAAAAATAGAGACATCTAGTTAGTGTAAAGGTTAGCTGTGTTCTCTTTAAGTTTTCCTGTGGAAATTTGAATGCTTCTTAGAATATTATGAATTTATTTGGTAAGCCAATTGTTTAATTTTAAATTTTTAACTCTTCTTTTTTAAGCAAGTGTCAAAGTAACATATTTTCATTTTGGGTTATCATAAAATTTAAAAGTAAATGTTAATCTATAATTTGTATATTAAATTATGTCTTTGATAAGGCTTGCTAGTAGAACATTTTTATAAAATATATATACACTAAAAATTATAAAAATTTGTATTTAAAAAGCTTGAAAATATGTATTAAAAGTTTGAATAGATGATTAACAAACAAATGACAAAACAAGGTAAGTCACTTATCTAGAAGTCTTTGTAAGCCACTTATCTAAAAGTCTTGGTAAGCCATCTAAAATGTAAAATCACCTAAAATCATTAATCTATTTAGCCATTCAAAGCTGTAAGAAATGTAAGCTCTCTTAGCCACTCAAAACCATAAGAAATCAAAGCATTAAAATATAAGTATGGTGATTTTTTAGATTGTTTTTTATTCCTCCTTGTAAGAATTAGAGCTACATTAGCCACTCAAAACATGAAACATAAGAAATCAAAATATTAAGACATAAGCATGATTGATTTTCAAACTTATTATAACTAAAAATAGATTACTTTTTATTCTTCGTTATAAGAATTAATACCTTTTAAAACATGTTTATCCTAAGAGAGAACATCAAAGCATAAAATGATCATAGTTTATGAAATTTTGTTGCCTCGTGTAATCTATAATATTGTGAAGCATTTTCTATAAGCTCTTAAAAAAAATCATTAAATATTTTAATAATCTTAATTTTCAGCTTAATTTTTAATAGTTAATATGTTAATTCAGTCAAATAATGATTCTAATGTTAATTAATGTTAATGTTAGGATTAGAAGATAGATATCAAGTAGTTAAATACATATTCGATCTATAAAATATATGTTAAAATAGAAACAAAAGGACAATTTATTGTGGTTCACCTAATCTTCATCTACGTCCACAAAATAGAGAGTCTAATATTATTATCTATTAATTTCAACTGATTACAATAAACCTCTTGCAACTGCGTCGATAAAAAAATTAACCTCTGGGTTTGATTAGGCCCCATATAACAATAGTTAAAACATTTTTTATAAGCTCTTAATAAAAATTTCACCTAATATTTCAATAATCTTAATCTTTAACATTAATATTTATTTTAATGTAAGTTAATATTTAATAAATTAATTTAATAAATGATATTATTTAATATTTTATAAAATCAAATATCGAATTTAATGTTTACATATTAGTACAAGATCAATATCTTAAAAAAAAAATTAATGAATGATAATTTAAAGCAATCAAATGATTAATAAGAGAATGATGTTTATCAATATTTATGAGATATATTGTTTATATAAAAGTGTAAATGATAATATTAAAAATTAATGACTTCTTTCTTATTAAATTGAGTTTATTAATAAGATCAAATAAATTGATAAAGAGAAACATTACATAATTAGATTAAAAATTAAATCATAAATTATATAGATTAAATTATTTATACATGATTTAAAGAATATGTGAGGACAAAATTTGCACACGTATTTTTTATCATATGCACTCATTTTCATGTTTGTCACCCCTTGTTTCATTAAAGATATGTATAGCCCTTTTTTTTGGAGGGAATATGTCATTGGTGTGGCTTGCAAACAACCTCAAGAGTTTCCTATCATTACCACCTTTCACTTAAAATTTTGGGTATTGGCTCCTAAAGAACATCCATTGCTCCCTAGTGTTGGTTGTAAGGATGTTGATATAACCCAATGATAGTGTCTAGTTTGAATTTTGAATCATCCAACAAAAGATGTTAATATTGCCCAATGCTAGTGTCTAGTTTGAATTTTGAATCATCCAACAAATATTAAACTCAAGCCTTATTGTCCATGCTACATTTTTTGAATATGTACATAGTTGGGGCCAATTTATTAAATTATTTCCTTCATTATCTACGCTTTTATTCTCACACTAATTATTCTAACTCTTGCATGATCTTGGTTAATTTTTTACTACTAGTGTTTAGAATCATAACTTGGCCCCTACACTAGCTTATTAATTAAACCTACTTCTAATCTTTCCCTTTTAGTATACCTTGTGGACTCCATCACTGTCTGCACTCTATCTACTCTATCCTCGCACATTCTTACTAGATTTATTCATACATGGTTCCCTAAACCATGTCCTATAAAATCATCTTCCTCCATCCTGCATTGTTGCAAACTACAATTATTCAAATATTCCTTTACAAACTCTCTTGGCGCAACAATGATCCTTTCATCTCCCTAATCATTTCTCCATTGCACTATACACAATGTAGTATAGCATACAAGCACTTTTCATTAGAATCAAGCTAGGGTTTGATATGTAATATACTATGCTAATATGCTAATTTTTTACAAAACAACACTGCTTAAATATTAGCATGCTTTAGGTGATAATAAAAAAATTGTATTCTATTTCATATTGGAAGATTACCACCTAAGTATTAGCCATGGCCTAAACATATATTTACCAAACAATTAGTAGTTTGGTTCCATTGCTAAGACTCTTTAATTTGGTGTGTTGTTGATTAGAAATGTCATGGAAGATATTGGGAAATTATATTTGTCAATAAAGTTGAGATATTTATTAATTAAAGACTCCATATGACATGGCAATCCATCCACTGTGAAAGAAAGATAATTTTATTAACTTGCACAAAGAGTTATAGGTTAATCTCCTTAAGAATAGTTTATTGGCTCTATGCATGGCTTTGCCAACTAAATTCAAAGTACCAATTACTAAAACACCATTTTAATGTTTCTTATTTAAGTATACTCTAATCATATGTTTTTTTTTTTTAACCCTATCTCACCCATAATTGATAACCAATCTAAGATCTCTAGCTGGATCCCTTCTATTTAAATGTCACGTAAGTGAGTTCATTCAAAATAATTTTTATTTTAAAATGAGTGAAATGTGTAATTGGGATACTTTGTGGTCAATGCCTATAAATTGGTATTCCTTGGGGTAAATTAGGATTCCTAGGTTTTTGGAAGCTTCATAGACATTATGTTCCTAGTTCCTTGTTACCTTCATGTTCCTAAATCCTTACAAAGTTGAAATCGTGTTAGGCCTTTTGTTTTTGGTTTTGGGGAGATCATAATATAACCTTATTGTAGATTAATATATTTTTGACCTTAACTACAAAAACTTGGGAATCATAATTCAACATGGTATTGGTATCTTAGCCCCTAATAAGGTTTAGAATATTATGATCTAAATCCTAAAACTTCATTATAATGTGTAGAGCCTAGCTCATGTATGCATCTAGCAATATATAACTCCCATAATATCTTCAATAAGGCATTACCAAGTTGTCTTAGTTGTTACTTATTTCTATATGAAATCCATGAATCTATTTCCTAGATGAATAGATGAATTTGTCTTTCATATGCTTCATCTCTAATCATCCTAGCACACCCAAAACTAATTGATTAAAAAAAATTAGTTTGATTTTGTGAGTATCGATTGTAATAATGCTATCAAAATGCATATTGTGATAGATCATCTACTCTAATTGTAAATCAACATATAAGAACAAATTGACAACCAAACTAGGGGTGAAATATCCATTGGTTATGTTTCTTTATCAATGTAAATGGTTATTTCATATAGTGATCTCTATTTTGCCTAAGGGAATCTCCACTTGATTTAGTAGAGCTAGAAGTGTAGAGGGTTTACCTACCTTAGCGAATCAATCTACATATTCCTAAGTCTTCTATTATCTTTCCAAGTTTGACACCCTTGAGTCTAGGTGATCCCACAATAGTGGGTTACACTTTTTCACCAAACTTGACACTGCAATGAATATTTTGAAATAAATTTTCACTTTTCGACACCTATAACTACTAAACTATTAGGAATTTGAAGATGATGTGCACTAGTGATTTGTGAAATTTTGTCTATAGATTCTAAAAACTTCTTTTTGAAAATTTTTGGAATAAATTCTTATTCATTTCTCCATCTTCTTTGATAAATAGGTTTTAATAATAAACACCATTTTTAAAGAGGTGTGCATTTTGTAGCACATAACTTTTCTCTACAAGGGATTAAATTTGATTCTTTGGACAATTTAGATTTTTAACACTGATATCTAATTATTGCAATTGGTTTCAAAATATTATATTGAATATTCTTTTATTTTTGCAGTTTTGAAGTTGAACTAATTGCAATTTAGACATAAGTGTATGTTATAGCTCATAACTTGTTCTGTATTTATTGAAATTCAATTTTTTTTGTTGGAAAGAGGACATCACTACCTAATGGGTAGACATTTTTCAAAAAATAAAATTAGTTTACTATTTATCCATGTGTTGAATATAGAAGTTGTTGTTCGGTGAAAAACCTATGTTTAGTTCAAATTAAAAAAAATATATCATAATAAAATCAACATAAATTAAAATTATAGTTGTTGGAAAGCTCACTTTGAGGACTACTATCCTTTAATTTGGCTTGTCAAGATTGTTCGATTTGAGCCCTCAACTTGAGCTTCAAAGGCCAAAAATTTGTAGCTATTTGGGGGGGGGGGGGGGGGGGCAGGGGCACTTAAGGAGCCCAATACAAACATTTTTGTAATGATCGGGTTCATTCCAACATGGCCAATATTAACAGTTGATGTTCATTCAAACCCCTGGTCGATCAAATCTTTTTTAATATTTTAATTTATACTTACACACACACACACATATATATATAAGATAAGATAAGATAAGATAATTTATTAATGTCCAACAAGAGACCACAAACGGGCCTAAGGGATTGAGAGTACAGACAGGGGCCAAAAGGCAGCAGGACCACCAAACGGTGTCTGAGAAAAACAAAATAGAACGGAACCAACAAAGCAAGAAACAAGAGAAGAAGAGTAGAAAAACCAAGCAGGGAGAATACGAAACCGCACAGCTAACGGTTCGTATTCATGGAAAAGTAACTCAAAATAGAAGGGTAGCTAGCTGTGTGTGGAGAAGTCTAAATCTGATGCTGGGGAGAAGAAGTTTGCCAACGATGATGGTGCAAGTGCGTGAGAGTGTGGTCTCTGCGTGGTCTCATCGATCTGGAGTGAATATAAGTGGACTGGCACCGGAGCCGTTTGGTTCCTCTGGGAGAGGTAACCAGAGTGAAAAAGGAAGTGATAAGCGGATGGAGAGATACAGACCTAGGGAGGATGAACTCCCTAAGAGTGCAATCCCAAAGATGGAAGGCCTCCTGAAGAAAAAGAGCAAGCCACCGCTGATCAACATACCTGAAGAAAGAAGACAGGGACCTGCACTCTCTGAATAAGCAATGGAATGTCCCTCTAATCTCATAGTATATCGAACAATAGAGTAAGAAGTGCATCTCGCACTCCACCACACCCATGTCACAACACTGACAAATCCTCTCATCTCTGCTGGTCTGATGATCTGTCTGAATACAGAGCCGATGAGAGCCCGCTCTGAAAGAGCCAAGCTGGATACGTAGGGCGTGGGACCACCGATGGGAAGAGTAATAAGGCTGGACAATGATACCATCCTGAATGTCAATGAAGTTCTCTGCATAGAAGGCCATACAGGGATGGAGGCCACCTGGTTGGTCCACCCACGTAACGTGGATAAACCTCCTGTAAATATCCATCCTGGTGATCTCGTTCAACTCCGACCAAGGGGGAAGGAGATGAGCGGGGGCATCCAAAGAATACTGAAAGGGGGGAAGGTGGTCAATGTCAATACCAACCATGCTAAGAAGCCTGGAAGCTTGAGCATACTAGCAGCGAGCACGCCTAGTAGGATCTGAGGCAGCAATTGAAGCTAAGGAACAATAAGCCAAGTAAGAATAATGATATCTACCATCAACGGAGTCCGCAAAGCCCCTGAGTCTGTGAAGAGACCAAACTAAATCAAATATCGTACAGAGCCTGAAAGGATGAGCCTCGAACTCGGCAAGGATAATGTTGGTAGGAGTAGTTGGGTGACAGTGGATGAAGCACCGTAGAAGGAGGGTCTGAACTCTCTCAATAGCCGCCCAATCAGTAGTCAAAAGGGAGGGCCCCCAAATGGTCAAACCATAAAGGACAATAGGTCTAACCAGGGAGTCTAAGATATGCATCTTAGACATGGTATCCCGGAAGTGGTGTCTGAAGCACTGTCTCTCAAGTAATGCTAGTGAGCCCAATCCTTTGTTGACCCGCGGAACCAAGGCCAGTCTCAAGCTGAATCGTGGCGCAGAAAAAAAAAATATGCCCAAATAGGTGTAACTGGATGTCTTCTCGATCTCGATCCCTTTGTAAAAGAATTGGTGATCTAAGGTTTTTGAGCTATTGAAAACCATAACCCAAGTCTTGCCCAAATTAACCACCAGCTGCCGAGAATCACAAAAAGAGGCCAAACCATCCAAAAGGCATTGTAACCCATCAAGAGAGGAGGACATAAGCACAACGTCATCCACAAAGAGAAGTATGGATATCAAAACCTGGTGAAGATAACACCCATCCTCGGGATGCGAGACACCCCTCAAAAAATTCTCTAGCTCATCAATGTAAATGATGAAAAGTGTAGGAGAAAGAGGGCATCCTTGCTTGACCCCAATAGAACTCTGAATGAAGTCAGATAAGTCCTGAGGGGTCCGAACATGACCAACCACACTCTCATAAAGTCTCATGATGGCAATGAGAAGAATCTCGAAAACCCCAATATCTCTGAGTCGCTAAAATAACACCGCACGGGGAACCGAATCGAAGGCTTTGCGAAAGTCAACAAAGAAACAATAGACTTTCAAAGAGTGGTGTCGAGCCTCTTCAATAATAGCTCTAAGGGTAAGAATATGGTTGGTAGTCTAAAAATCTACTCTGAAACCAGCCTGGACTCTAGTCCTACAACCCAAACTGTCCAACTGTCTCGTGAGAGTGATATGTAGCACTGTAGCATAGAGTTTGGCAAAGGTGTGCCCGATCATAATGGTCCTGTAGTTGCCCGGATCAAAGGTCGGCCCAGCCTTGTGAATCGGGTGGATAATGTGGTAGGACCAAGAAGGCGGAAAGCCAATGCAAACCACTCTTTTGAAAAGAGCAGCAAGATATGAGCCAAGAACCAAGATCCCCATCTTGAAAGCTCCACCTGGAACCCTTCCTTGTTAGCGGCCTTACTACAGCTCATGGTTCTAATGGCCTTGAAAATGGTAGAAATGGTAAATATGTGGCAATGGTGGTGGGGTGTGAAGTGAAGAGGGGGCTGGTTGGGAATGTCATAAAGGGTGGTGATGTGGGAGAGGAGGGAGCCAAAGTCAAGGTCAGCGGGGAGAGCAGGGGGACAAGGAAAGAGCATATGCCAAAAGTGCTTCGGGGAGACCCGAAGAGAGGAGTTGAGAGACCGACATTGCTCAAGGTAGAAGAGATGCTTCTTCCTACGAAGAAAGCTATGGTAGGAGAGCCTGACCAGGGGAAAGGAGGGATCAAGGGTAGTGAAGGTAGAATGAACAAGGCGGTGGAAGGACTTGCAGTCATCATCAAACCATAGATTATGGGGACAGGAATTGGGGCGGGAGGGACGAGCAATGAGGGCGATGGAGGAATGCGGAAAGGAGAGGGCATCCGACTCACGGATTGTAGTAGAAATAAGGTCAAACATGTTGGAGGTATAGGACAAGTCGGTGAGGGGAGCATCCAGAAGGAAGTGCCTGAGGTGAGTGATGAAGAGGTCAAGATCGGCATCGGCAAAGGAAAAGGTGGTGTGAGTAGGCAAAGGAAGAGCGGAGGGGCTGAAGGGGTGGGGGTGAAGGGTGGGAGAGGAAAGGGGGTTAAGCGGAGGGGAACGGAGGGTGAGACAAAGGAGGGAATGGTCAGCCAAGGGAAGGTGGGTGATAGAGAAGCGGTTAATGAAGGGGATGAAGGAAGTGCAGGCCAGGACGTAGTCAACAACACTAGCCCCACCACAATGAGGCCAACAGGTAAATAAACTTGAGTCGGGGAAGCAAGAAATCCTGTTAAGAAACACAAGAGCAGAAGATTTGCAAAGGTGAATGAGGTGTCAACCATACAATGTCAGGGAGCCCCCGATGTCCTCAAATGAGCATTGTAGACTAATAGCATCACTATCAACCTCTGAAGTGCACATAGAATCTATTCGTCGGTCATGAAACGGGGCCTGAAGATCTCTAGTGTGGGCATTCAAATCCCCTAAAATGATTAAGTTCCCTAAAGCAAAGAACCTGTCTATCCAGTCACAGAGGTCACCAAAAGGGTCTCCCTCAGAGCTATGGACCGTGTAAGGAGAAGTACTCGGCAGGAAGTAACAAACTGCAATGAAAAGATCTCTATCTAGTCTGCCCTTAACGCGGACCCACATGTATCTAGCCAAGCTGTCAAAGTGCATAATGGTAGTCATGTTGATGAGGTGATTGTGGATGAGACAACCAACCCCACCGGACCCCCTAACCCCACTAGAGAATCTAACCTAGTCTCGATACGCAAATAGCTAGTGAAATCCAGGAATCACGGGAAGAGGGCAGGTTGGGCTCTCGTGGGTCTCGATAACAAGGATAATGTCAGCAATACCAATGACATCCATAAAAAGACTAGGTAGAGACCAAAGAGTGCCATTACCATTCCAATAGTGGATATTCAAGGAGTCTCTACACTCCTCCTTCCCTTCTTGGACCTGCCATCATCATTTGATCTTGGGGGCTGACCCAGAGACCCATCCTGGAGGAGGGCTATCTCTAATAACCACCCATTTTCCCTCAAGGCAGGCTTCTGCAACTATTGATCAGGCGTGTTTAAGCTCTGTGACCTACATTTTTGCGAGATCTTCATCAAGATATATTTTGGACGGTAGAGGGAAGAGTTTTCTATGGGCCCTTAGGACCTGTAGCCTATCTGATGTATTGTGGAATCTAATGAAGAGTGTGGAGTCATATCCAATCCAAGCCCTATCAATGAGAATCTCAGAGAGCTCTAGCTAATCATGGAGGAAGGCATAAGCCTTGTCAATAGGGTTTGTAGTGGAAGGTGCGAGGCTACAAACTTTAAGGTTAAGTTCCCTAGCCCGTCGTGCACGTTCATCTGAGAGCTTAGATTGGACAAGCTCCACCACTTCCGTCAAAGGAGGTTGATGTTGTTGTTGTTGTTGTCGTTCTTCATTATTGCGAACTTCGGCCGAAGATTTTAGTTGTGACTTCATGTTGTTTTTCAAGTTAAGGAGTTTGTCTTGCATGTCCTTAATGTCTTGAATCTGGGCAGCATGGGAGGGGGTCTCCTCAAGGTGTTGCTTCTACTGTAGTTCAGAAATAGAGGTACCATGCAACAGTATTTTAGTTTGGAGTTTTGTATTTTCTACCTATAAATCATCTATTCTTTGTTTGAGGATTTTATTCTCCTCTTCCAAACTATCCAGTGTGTCTGCCATAGCTTCAAGTTTAAACATCTGCTCTATTACTTTCTAGAAGAGGAGGGAAGAGGAGACAACAGTATCTTTAAGGGCTTTATAATCGTTCTCTACCAGTGCCAAGCGGTCAACCATTTTCTGAAATACATCTGGGTCAAGTGAGGGGTCCATCTAACCCAGCACAATCTCAACTCAAAGAAATGTTTGTGTATATATAATTTTTCAAAAACAAAATAAGAAGATTCATTTGTATTTTTGTAGAAGGTAGTTTGAAGAAAAAAAATTGGCATGGAATCTTCAATGGTCATATTTTTAAAGGAGATTTAAATTAGAAGGACTAGAGTGAATAATAATACATGAAAGTATTCACCTACAAAGGAAAAAGATTACACAAACAAATAACATAAATATATTATGGTTAGGAAGCATGGATTCATCTTTACTTTTATATTTACTATTACATCTCTCTCTCTCTCTCTCTCTCTCTCTCTCTCTCTCACACACACACACACACACACACAAACATTTCTTTCAACTAAATATAATTTGACTTAAGAAGAACTAAACATATTATTTTTAGTCTCTCCCATTTAAGTTCCTTTTACTCTCTCTCCTTAAGTTTTTTTACTCTTTCTCCCTCCCCCTCTCCCCTCTCTAATGCTTCTTTTCAATGTACATATAAGTTCTTTTGTAGCTAAATATATTCTACATTTTCCCTTGTTTGTATGTGTATGTGTGTATGTATGTATGTATGTATGTATGTATGTATGACTTTTATGTGTATCATGTACTCAAGAAGCAAAAGCTCAAGCACAAGTTGAGCCAAATTTAGATATTGGATAAAATTGAGGTTCAATAGCACATAATTGAAGACAGATTAGAGTAATTCAGGTTGAATAACACATAGTTGAAGATAGGGAGGAGGCCCAAGTTTAAATAATGTGTGTTGGAAAAGGGTCAAGATCACTTCCTTCTACTCGTATGAATGAGCATTTGAATCTAGCTCAACATATGAAGACAAAAATTTCTTCTAGAATATTAGAGTCATTTACTTGAAATAGATGTGGAGATTGAAATTATATACTAAACAACCTAGACATACTACTAGGTAATTAATGAATAGAAAGACAAAGGAATGATTTCTCATTTCATAAAACTTAATACATTTAAACAAGCCCAACCATTACCAATTGTACTTTTTAATGATTAAAAGATCCATTACAATTGTTTGATGTAGAGTTGACATTGAAAAAGAGAAAAAAGATCTCATCTACAAAAAGGATCAAATAGGTTATAATGCATTTCGAGCTACGTAGCTACTTGAAGATTCTACAGTATATATTTTATGGTATTCCATGATCGCATTTGTTTATGATATCATTTTTCCAAGTTATGATGATCTGAGTATCAGGTATACAAAGAAGAGTAAGGAACTGTGCAAGTTACTTGTCAGATCGATTAGTGATACTAGCATAGCAATGATCTGATCAGTTTGAGCGTAATTATTGGTAGAGATGACATGATAGATGGTAAATGTTCTTTGGTCGAGGTGAGCATGAAGATTTGATTATTATTGTGATCAAGATTCTACACGTTACATATTTTATTCTTGGAGCTGACAAGTTAACTCATTATACTTTGCGATTGGATAAATATAAGATCAAGTTTTTATGGAGATTTGACATAGTGATTAGACAAAGCATATGATGCAAAATTCAGAGATGATATACTAATATTTTTTGCATGTGAAGAACCTAAAGAATGAGGTTAGGTACCTAAATGGAACTATATAGGCATAGTTGATGCTACTTCCCAGTTCACCATTTTGGATTGTAGTCCAAATCTTTTGTATGGTAGTGAACCTCTAAATGCATGTTGTAATTTGAGTAGTGTGCTCTAGGAAGGGGACCTCAATGCAAGTGCATTATATTTTGTACTATTGCCCTTAATTGGGTTAACATATTTATTTCTACAAAGATAATTGTCAGTTCTATTCTCATAGTGGTTTTTCCCTTAACTTGGTTTCACCCCAAAAATCTGTTGGAGATTTGTCAACAAGCCAGATTATTGACTGTATATTTGTCATTGATGACAACATATGGTAAGTAGCATGCGTGGAAGCCTGATGGAGAGAGCTTTGAGCATATGTTGCATGGATATGTTATCAGCATGATATCATAGATGTAGAGGATTATTCTAAGTAAAGATAGTAGTACAGTTGTGTATATCAGTGAGTGTTTCTGACAGGTCCCAAGAACAATTTTGTATATGATTTGCAGTATGATTGCAGTAGAGCCTTGCGCAGTTATATTTATGTTTTATACATATGTATGATGTTATGTTCATGGACGCAGAGTCAGATATGCAGTACAGGTTGAATTATGAAGTCTCTAGTTGACAGTCATAGTTTCCTGAGTCTACCTAGAAGAACCGATAGTGTTTATATGATTGCGGTAGTTGTGCCTATCATCTCGGTATGCATGCTTAGATTTATGTTAAGAAGAGAGTTAAGGATGTTTGGTTAAGAGTGCATAACATAATTCAGCATGAGAAGAAAGTTGGAGTTAATTTAGTAGAGTCGACTATGTTTAGTGTTGCATCTACTCACATGGGAGTGTGTAGTCCTAATTTATGTTGTGTGCTTAGTAGATCCGATTGAGATGTTATTGGAGAGTTGTATTGTTTCTATAATACAATTTCAAGATGGTTCTAACAAGCCAACTTGATTATATCATTTAGAGAAAGATATTTATAGGCAATCATTTTTTATTGCTAAGTATGGCCAAGAGTTGAAAGATAAGAGCAGTGCAGAGAGTGTGAAGTGTTGAGCCATCAACAGAAGGTCTATGTGACATAGTAGAGATTATATGCTATTCATTGGAACTTATCAAGACAGCAGGTCTACACGCAACTCACCAAGATCCAAATATAGTGTGTATGTGTTAAACAAAAGGTTGTAGCCTTCACCCCTTTGAGCAGTGTTCTCTTGGACAGTGCATCCTCACCCCTAACAGGGTTAATTGTAAAAGACTCCTAACAGGGTCTGACCCTTGACTAGGTCATTGTACTTATCACATTGTAAAGATCAGGGTTGTAAGATCTTCTAACAGGGATCATAATACACTAGTGCAGTTCTTAGTGGGTGTCAATTCCCACCAGGGTTTTTACCTATTTGGATTTTCCTGTAACCAAACTTGTCATGTTGTGTTAAGTGTTCTTTCATTGTGTTTATGCTTAATGTTCTTATATACTTAATTGGATAAAGAATTGAATCTAGTAGATAATTGATTCATCCCCCCCTGCAGTTATCTCTTGGGACTATTCCTAACAATTGGTATCAGAGCCAAGTGCATCAGAGAGAAAGTTTAACAGCTTGAGGTTGATCAGATGGCATTATTTAGAAAAGAAAGTCCTAAGTTTGATGGAGAGAACTATCTAGAGTGGAAAAACAAAATGATGACACATTTGCAGTGCATTGCCTTTGAGATTTTTGAAGTAGCTACCAAAGAAGTTGAGATTCCTTCACTAGCAGATCTTGCAAAAGAAGATGCAACCTTGAAGCAAGAGGAGATGTTCACTTCAAATGCTATTGCCAAAGAAGCCCTTATCAGTGCCCTATCTGACAATGAGTTTTCAGAGATCAAGAAAATGGACAAAGCCTGTAAGATATGGAAGTACCTAGAAGACATGTTTGAAGGAGATATTCAAGCCAAGAATGCACACAAAAAGACATGGAAGAAAACATACAATACATTAGAGATGCTATCTGATGAGAATGTGAAGCAAAGTATGTAGCAGCAACATTAAATTGTTCTACAATTGTGTGGATCAAGAAGATGATAAAATATTTTGGTATTTAGATTGACTACCCTATTGTTATTCATTGTGATAACACTAGCACTATCAATATGTCAAAGAACCTTGTGATGCATGCAAAGACAAAACATATTGAGATAAAATATCACTTGCTAAGAGAGAAAGTAGTAGAGAAAGAAGTAATGGTGAACTATGTAAGTACAAAAGATCAGCTAGCAGACATATTCACAAAGCCTTTACGTAAGGATACTTTTGAGTATCTTAGGGAGAAGCTGGGAGTAATTCCCTTCCCTGAATCTGATTAGAGATAGTAGGAGTGCATCAGTCCTTAGTGACTAATGAAAGGTTGACTACTCTACCTCAGGAGTAGTACCGGTGCTTAATGTTTTTGGCACCCTTTTCTATTGATGTCAAAGGGGGAGTAGTATATAGTCATGAAAAACATAAAAAGAAGGAATATATAGTAATAAAAAACAAGTAGAAAGGGGGAGTAAAAATACAGTCATGAGAAGTAGTACAGTTAAGGAAATGGAGAATATTGAAGAATATTGCAGCAGGTGGAGGATACTTCCTTGAGGGAGTTTTTTTGAAGAAATGGAGAATGTTATAAAAGAATTGGATGTTTGGATTGGTGGTGTTTTTCATTCCATATGTTTTCATCAATGCCAAAGGGGGAGATTGTTGGAGATTTTCCAACAAGCCAGATTGTTGATTGTATGTTTGTCATTGATGACAACATATAGTAAAAATCATATGTGGGAGCCTGATGGAGAGAGCTTTGAGCATATGTTGCATGGATATTTTATCAACATGATATCATAGACATAGAGGTTGATTCTGAGTAAAGATAGTAGTACAGTTGTGTATATTAGTGAGTGTTTCTGACAAGTCCCAGGAACAGTTCTGTATATGATTTGTAGTACGGTTGCAGTAGAGCTTTGTGCAATTATATTTATGTTGTATACATATGTATGATGTTATATTCATGGATGCAAAGTCAGTAATGCAGTATAGGTTGAATTATGAAGTCTCTAGTTGACAGTCACAGTTTCTTGAGCCTACCTAGAAGAACTGATAGTGTTTATATGATTGCGGTAGTTGCGCCTATCATCTCAATACGCATGCTTGGATTTATGTTAAAAAGAGAGTTAAGGATGTTTGGTTAAGAGCGCATAATATAATTCAGCATGAGAAGAAAGTTGGAGTTAATTTAGTAGAGCCGACTGTGTGTAGTGTTGCGTCTACTCACATGGGAGTGTGTAGTCCAAATTTTTGTTGTGTGCTTAGTAGAGCCAACTGAGATGTTATTGGAGAGTTGTATTGTTTTTCTAATATGATTTCAAGATGGTTCTAATAGGCTAACTTGATTATATCATTTAGAGAAAGATATTTATAGGTAGTCATTTGTGATTGCTAAGTATGGACAAGAGTTCAAAGATAAGAGCAAAGCAGAGAGTGTAAAGTGTTGAGCCATCAGCAGAAGGTCTATGTGACATAGTAGAGAGTATATGCTATTCATTAGAACTGATCAAGATAGCAGGTCTACATGCAGTTCACCAAGATCCAGATATAGTGTGTATCTGTTAAACAGAAGGTTGCAGCCTTCACCCCTTTGAGAAGTGTGCTCTCGGATAGTGCGTCCTCACCCCTAATAGGGTTAATTGTAAAAGACTCCTAACAAGGTCTGAACCTTGACCAAATCACTGTACTTATTTCATTGTAAAGATCAACTCCTAATAGGGTTGTAAGATTGTCTAACAGGGATCATAATACACTAGTGTAGTTCTTAGTGGGTGTCAATTCCCACCGAGGTTTTTACCTATTTGGTTTTCCCCGTAACCAAAATTGTGGTGTTTTGTTAAGTGTTCTTTCATTGTATTTATGCTTAATGTTTTTATATACTTAATTGGATAAAGAATTGAATCTGGTAGATAACTAATTCACACCCCCCCCCCCTCTCTCAGTTATCTCTTGGGACTATTCCTAACAAAATCATGGTGTTATGATTTTGTGGATGATTTATTTATGTTTCAGGAGTTTACTTTTTATTACTATCTATTTATGGTTAAGGAATCTGACCGATAGATCTAAAAATTTAGAAATTGATTCACCCCCCCCGTAGTGTTCAACAATACCAACAATTGGTATGAGAGCTTTATGCCCCAAAGACTCTCTAACAAATTGAGGAAGATCGTGATGGGTGATTCAATAGTTTCTAGCAATGTTCAAAGACATCTCTTGATTACACTTGAAGATGTTGACAAATAAAATTCTGAAAACATTGAACTAAAAGAAAAACTCAAAGAGGTTAAAAGCTTTATAGGGTTTTAAAGGAGCAACTGAATAAGTCTAGAGAAAAGAGGAAAGATCTTGTTGAGCAGTTGAAGCTGAAAGGAAGCACTGATGATTCATCATCCATGAAGGAGAAATATGATCTATGTGAGTAGCTTGTAAAAGAAAAATACAGCTTGAAATAGGAGATGGAAGCCATGGTGATGAATTTGACTAAGGAGATTGAGGAAAAGAAAAGGAATCAAGAACATCTTGAAAAATCCTTGAAAGATAAGTTAGATGAATGCCACAAATTGAATTGTCAAATTAGACAGATGCAACTTGATCTTGATGAAGCCAAACATAATGAGAAAGAGCTTGAAAGGGTTAATGAAGTTCTTATAAGAGATCTTGCTACAACCAATGAATTCAAAGAAAAGTTAAAATCTAGTTTAGAAAATCTTATTGCACAACTTGAGAGTCAAAGACCTAAAGGAAACACACAAGGACTTGGAATTGAGAAGGGAGATAGTTTTGGATGTAGTGAGAAAATAAATTCATCAAAGAATTGGATTGAAGAACCTAAGAAGAAACCTATGAGGAAACCAAATTGAAATGGAAGATGCTTTACATGCAACAAATTTGGTCATAGAGTGAAGGAGCGCAAAAGCAGACCTAATACCACATCTTTCTCTAGTTACTATTACACTTGCCACAACTATGGACACAAATCAAGTGAATGCAGATAAAAGGTGAGCCAAGGAAATGTAACTTGTCACAAATGCAATAATTTTGGACACTTGTCGAAGCAATGCAGATTAAGGAAAAATCAAGCCAATCCAAGTTATGGGAATCCAACTGCGATGTGTTTCAATTGCAATAATTTGGTCACATTGCTAAGAACTCTACATATAACAAGGCTAATATGAATGCAAGAGGTTTGGTTGAGACAAACAAAGTGCAAGATGATAAGGGAAAGAAAATTGTTGATGTAGAAGAAGTTAGGAAATAAATGAGGAAGATATGGATAAAAAAGGAATAGATAGATACTACTATATGGATCGCACCAAATTTTGTTGTGAATATCTCTTCAACAAATTAATTAGGTCATAGACCTAAGGGGGGAGTTTTTATTGAAAATCTTTACCTTACCCCTAAATTTGAAGGATCGGGAGAAGCAATCTAAGGAGTTAGATGCATAGTTGAATTTTAATCTTGACAAGACTACTTTTGATGGATTATGATCAATTGTTAAGGATCGCAAGCAGAATTTTGATCATTGATTTTATGAAACTTTTTGAGCTAGGGTTCAGACCATTTATAGTGATTAATTTTTGAAGCATGTGATGGATTAAAAGGGATTTCAATGAAATCATTTGGCACCATGCTATCTTGAGAATGAGCTTTCAAAGATATTGAACGTGATTTTAGCAGAGATTTGAACATTTTCAAAGATCAAATTTGAAAACCCTAGTCATCATCATAAAAAGGTATTTATCACTTCGTGACTTGATAAATTTAATTAGTAACTATGTGTTAGTCCATTTTCCAGTCATAGCAAAATCCTGTGAAAATGGCCCACTTCCTTGCAAGTTTTTGTTAAGTGTCCTACCCTATGCTCTTCAATGTGTCACCTTGCTCCAGTCTGAATTGCACGTGCTGAATTGCAAAAACCAAAAAGTTATTCAAGTTTCAAGGTCTGCAGGAAATAATATTTTAAAATCTACCACAGTGTCGAAAACCCACAGTATTTTTGAAAATCCATGATGTTTTCGGTCTGTGTGAAAACCTTCGTTGTTTTCAATCTTATGCCTTCCCACTTTTGTGTGCTTATCTTATGGCATCAGAAACTTTATGTGTTTTTGATCCTCTTTCATCGAAAGCCCTGTGTGTTTTCGACCCCGCACTTCTACCCTGTTTGTTGGCTTTCTCTAACTGCGCAAGTCCGACTGGATGGTGGGCCCAGGTCTTCAAAGGCTCTTCCTGATTGGTTGTCGCATGGCCGCATGTCAAAATTTTCTATCATGCGATCATGCGACCGCTTGCCACCTGTTCGTGTGGGTCCCAGTTCTTCCCATTGCCTGGCACGGTTAAAGTTCGGACAAGATCTGTGGCTGTCGCTAGTTCGCATGGTAAAGTTGCATGGTGTTTAACCTCTATGCTTTTGTGACAACCGTCTGATCCTCCAAAAGGTAACACTTCTTTGGTAGTGGTCCCAGAGGTGGTGATGTGGCAGCCTGTGATTGGCTGTCGCATGTTCACATAGCCCATTTCTAGGCTATGCAATCATGCGACCGGTTGACACATGTCCCTAGGGCCCGGTGGTAGGTGGTGATTTGGCATCTTTTGATTGGTCTGAGGTGGCAGGATGGCAGGTGGTCCCAGTTCGTTTGAAAAGATTCTTGATCCTACGGTCGACATGTGATCACATGGAATATTCTCACCCCATGCGATCATGTGCCCACCGTCCGATTGGATGCTGACGGGTTTGTTGCAGAGGGCCCGCTGTCAGATAATACTGAGGTGGCAGTGTTCTTTTGGATGTGGCAGTTATATGGTGGTCTAATGGCCTTGTTGCATGATTGCAAGGGCCATTTCCATGGCTTGCGATCATGTGAAAAACCCCTTGGTGTTAGTTTTATGCGGTGGCGGTTATGCGGTTGCGGCAAGATAATGGTCTGCGGGTTGTCGCATGTTCGCATAGCCCATTTTCGGGCTATGCAATCATGCGACTAACCACCGAACATCGTGGTTGTGGAGTTCTAAGGTGGGTCTGTGGTGCCAGTCTTGCTAGCGTGCTAGTTTTTGATTGGTCGCCGACTTCTGATGGGGCTGAGGACTTTGCAAAGGGTTTGTGACCAACTGTCGTCCACGGCTAAGAGTCTACGGTCGCATGATCATAAGGGTGAGTTGGGTGCCTTGCGATCATGTGACCAGGCATAGATGAAACTAGATTCCTGTGGCGGTGAAGTTCATGACCGCGTGATTGCGTGACTAAGGGCAAACAGTTTAGGAACATGAAGCCCACGAAATGCATGGTGACCGTTTGGTTTCAAATTTTGATTTTCCTAAGGATCTGCAGTGACCAAAAGTACCAAAATTCAATGCTTTTATGGCCAAATTTGATTGGTTTGGTGGCGCTTGCTATTGCGGTGTGGTCCAGGGTGCCATGAGTGTTTGCAGGGATGTTTTGTCATGTGGTGATGGACAAATTTTGTTGCTCGAGGCCTTTTGCAAGAGTTTTTGAATTTTGGTGAATTTTGATTGGTTGGGTGGTTGAAATCTTAACCCTGGTTACCCGTAGCTTGTTGCATCCTACTGGTTTAGGATTCCAAGGTAACCAGTGGTATAAATAGTCAAAATTTTGACTGTGTAGGGGTTCTAAATTTTGTCAGTTCCAAGAAGGGTCCTTTTCTTGTGGAGTTTCTTCTTCTCTGCATATAGGGTGTTCTTCTTCTTCCATTTTTGGTTTAGGGGAATATAATGCATGCTGCAGCAGATTTGTCTTATGTATGAGAACTCAATTTATTCTTACTGTTACCAAGCTATCTCCATTTGAGCTTTGAATTCATTAATCATACATCAAGGGTGTTTGATTTGTCTGCTTGTATCGCCTATGTGTTTGCAAGTGGAGTTGTCTTCACAGAGATAACTGGTTCAGGGTTAGTGTTCATGTATGTATGGGTTGAAATATCAAGGGTATGTCATGTTTATCTTCCAGTGGATGCTGGTAAATGTATTATATGATTCATAGATCTTATCTAAGGGGAGGGTTAAAATCTTTTGAATGGATAATAACATGCTTGAATACATAGGTGGGTGTTAAGTTGAGGTTTGGTCATGGTGTGTGATTGATGTAAGGCATCAACACATTGAATATATTGTTTCCTTATTTCATAGTTGTCTCTTGTAGTAGGGTATTTGACTCTATGGCCCATTGGATAAGGCACTGGTCTATGAGAGACTTATGGTATCTCAAGGGTCCCTTTTATCCATTTAAAATCATTTCCTTTCAGCTCCATCCTTTCCCTTTCTTGTTGTTAGGATAGATCTCTAGCTTTCAGTCTCATTCCATGCAAGTAGGGCTATTGCATGAGATTTTCTATCATTAGGGTATAGGATACCTATAGGAGATTGATTGCTATTCCACATTAATCTATCTGCAGGCCTTTGGCTTGTCATGAGGTGTCTTGAATGTGCAGATAAGGCAATACCTGCCTGAGTGAATGTGGAGCTCAAAGAAGGAGGATTTCTCTGTATCCTCATCAATTGGTTTATTTTTCTTATCAAGCTTGAGTGCCTAACCTGTGATTCAAGCCCAACCATTTGATTCAAGTTTGGTCCTACAAGAAAAAGAACCAACAAGATGGCGACTCCACTGGGGAGAGTCTAGAATAGAGTCAGAAATAAAAATCAAACATTTGCAAAATCTTCTCACTTAGTTGTGAGTGGCAGCTCTGATTTGTCTTTGTTTGATCAGTGCATCTTTTGATAAATAGTGCATGTTATCCCGGTTAAGTTTTGGTTGACTGAAAGAAGAAACACAAAGACAAGTGAAACATTTTTCCTCTGCAAGGAAGTGGCGACTCTAAAGAAAAGAACTTGATGGAGCTGCATGGTGAGCTCTAGATTTGCCCTGCCTTTCAGTCAACAAAGTTTCTATTGCAAAATTCTAAGTATTCTCTTATTGAAAATGTTTCCCTATCAAGTGTGTAGCACTGCTATAAAGGGATAAGTGGTGGGCAGTTCCTCATGGAGGAATATAGCCCCTTTTGTTTTGATGGCATTGAAAGTGCCCCTAATGAGTTCTCTGCTGAGGATGGGAAGTGCTTGCCAAGATTCATGGCTAGTGGATCTGTTTCTGCAAGCCAGCATGTTGATGTTGTCATGGGTATTTTTGGAGTATGGATGTTGAACATGAAGATATTACCATGAGGTTATTTGTGCACACATTTTTTGATGGTGCAAGGAAGTGGTTTTTGTCCTTATCTTCATGTTCAATCCCTTCTTGGGATGTGTTGAGAGCTAAGTTTGTTGAGCATTTTGATAAAGTTGTTGCTCTCAAGAAGGAATTAGCGAGGTTGAAAATGGTGAACTGGCAGTTAGCAGAGGACATAAGATTGCTAAGACTGGTGGCTCCTGATGATGTTCATGAGGAGGCCAGTGTTTCTGATGTTGATTCTCACTATGCAGAGAGTGTTGACTATGAAGCTGATTTTGAGATCAGTGCATATGAGGATGTTGAAGATGAACCTAAGGATGGCAATATTTCCTTTTTGTCTACAAATTTTTCTTCTTGTCAACATGAGAGGGCAGTCTTCTTGTCCCAGTTTGATGATGTTTTGTGTGAGAGGCAAGAATATGATTATGATGCAGATGATGATCCCTACATTGATTTCTTCACACAAGATGATCTAGGGCCAGAAATGTGTATCCTTGTTCCTCACAAGGATGATATTTACAGCACTAGGGGTGAGGCTGAGGAAAATGATATCAAGGCCCAAAGTCCATTGAGCAGTAAAGAGATTTCAGCACTCTTGGCTGATGAATTCCAAAGGTATGCAGCTTATCTGGACTTTAATTTGCAGCTCCCCTATGATATAGTCTTTGACACTGATAATGAGGCTAGTGTTCAGAGTGATCTTGATGACCCATGTATACAGAATTTCCCCTCTGGTAGTGACTCTGCAGAAGAAGAGGTTGAAGACCATGACAGTGTGTTTTCCTGTTATGAGGATTATTGTGATGAGCAAGTTTTTTGTTCATTTTCTATTCCTTCTTCTACCAGATATGATAGTGAAGAAGACCTTCACTTGGTTCATGATGCAGTCAGTGAGGACATCATGGAGGAACCAAGTTGCTTAGTGGCTGAAGTAATGCATAAAGATAAATCAGAGGGTTCAAGTCCTTTTCAGCCAGGTAATTTTGATGTAATGCATGATGCTCAATATGTTTTATTTTCTGATGCATTACAAGGTGAGTTTTTTATTCTTTCCAGTCAGCAGGAAGAAGTAGATGATGTTCCCTACTTCTTGGAATTTGAATATGAATATGGTGGTTGTGACTGGAAAGACATGGGTAGTTATCATTATAGTTTCATTTTTTAGCCCATGGTTATTCACATACATTTGTAGCAGGATGATCATAAAATTTTTAGGTGGTGGGTCACGTATGTGGATGAGAATCATATTTTTGATTCAGGAGGGTCACTGGTTTTCTTTTGGGGCCTTGAGCCTGGTTGTAAATACTTGTAAACTCTGTAAATATCTTTCCCTTTCCTGTTGTGTGTTTTTCCTTCATGTTCCCTGCATTTTTTGAGTTCTCAGTTTTTGTCCAGTGGGTGGTCTGCTCTCCCAAAAATCCTGAATTCTCGCATGGGCACAAGTTACCCATCATCGCCAACTAGAGCCACTGTTAGTCCATTTTCTAGTCATAGCAAAATCTTATGAAAATGGCCCACTTCCTTGCAAGTTTTTGTTAAGTGTCCTACCCTATGCTCTTCAATGTGTCACCTTGCTCCAGTCCAAATTGCATGTGCTGAATTGCAAAAACTAGAAAGTTATTCGAGTTTCAAGGTCTGCAGGAAATAATATTTTAAAATCTACCACAGTGTCGAAAACCCACAGTATTTTTGAAAATCCATGATGTTTTCGGTCTGTGTGAAAACTTTCATTGTTTTCAACCTTATGCATTCCCGCTTTTGTGTGCTTATCTTATGGCGTCAGAAACTTTATGTGTTTTCAATCCTCTTTCGTCGAAAGCCCTGTGTGTTTTTGACCCCGCACTTCTGCCCTGTTTGTTGGCTTTCTCTAACTGCGCAAGTTCGACTGGATGGTGGGCCCAGGTCTTCAAAGGCTCTTCCTGATTGGTTGTCGCATGGCCGCATGTCAAACTTTTCTGACATGTGATCATGTGACTGCTTGCCACCTGTCCATGTGGGTCCTAGTTCTTCCCATTGCCCGGCACGGTTAAAGTTCAGACAAGATCTGTGGCTATCGCTAGTTCGCATGGTAAAGTTGCATGGTGTTTAACCTCTACGCTTATGTGACAACCATTTGATCCTCCAAAAGGTAACGCTTCTTTGGCAGTGGTCCCAGAGGTGGTGATGTGGCAGCCTGTGATTGGTTGTCGCATGTTTGCATAGCTCATTTCCAGGCTATGCGATCATGCGACCGATTGACACATGTCCCTGGGGCCCGGTGGCAGGTGGTGATTTGGCATCTTCCGATTGGTCTGAGGTGGCAGGATGGTAGGTGGTCCTGGTTCATTTGAAAAGATTCTTGATCCTACGGTCGGCATGTGATCGCATGGAATATTCTCACCCCATGCGATCATGCACCCACCGTCCGATTAGATGCCGACGGGTTTGTTGCAGAGGGCCCGCTGTTAGATAATGCTAAGGTGGCAGTGTTCTTTTGGATGCGGTAGTTATATGGTGGTCTAATGGCCTTGCCGCATGATCGCAAGGGCCATTTCCATGACTTACAATCATGCGACAAACCCCTTGGTGTTATTTTTATGCGGCGGCGGTTATGCAGTTGCGGCAAGATAACAGTCTGTGGGTTGTCGCATGTTCGCATAGCCTATTTCTGGGCTATGCGATCATGTGACTAACCATCAAACATTGTGGTTGCAGAGTTCTAAGGTGGGTCCGTGGTGCCAGTCTTGCCAGCGTGCTGGTTTTTGATTGGTCACCGACTGCTGATGGGGCCAAGGACTTTGCAAAGGATTTGTGACCGGCTGTCATCCATGGCTAAGATTCTACGGTCACATGATCACAAGCGTGAGTTGGGTGCCTTGCGATCATGTGACTAGGCATAGATGAAACCAGATTCCTGTGGCGGTGAAGTTCATGACCGCACGATTGCGCGACTAAGGGCAAATAGTTTAGGAACATGAAGCCCGTGAAATGCATGGTGGCCGTTTGGTTTCAAATTTTGATTTTCTTGAGGATCTGCAGTGACCAAAGGTACCAAAATTCAATGCTTTTATGGCCAAATTTGATTGGTTTGGTGGCGCTTGTTGTTGTGGTGTGGTCTAGGGTGCCATAAGTGTTTGCAGGGATGTTTTGCCGTGTGGTGATGGACAAATTTTGTTGCTCGAGGCCTTTTGTAGGAGTTTTTGAATTTTGGTGAATTTCGATTGGTTGGGTGGTTGAAATCTTAACCTTGGTTACCCGTAGCTTATTGCATCCTACTGGTTTAGGATTCCAAGGTAACCAGTGGTATAAATAGTCAAAATTTTGACTGTGTAGGAGTTCTGAATTTTGTCAATTCCAAGAAGGGTCCTTTTCCTATGGATTTTCTTCTTCTTCTCTGCATATAGGGTGTTCTTCTTCTTCCATTGTTGGTTTAGGGGAATATAATGCATGCTGCAGCAAATTTGTCTTATGTATGAGAACTCAATTTATTCTTACTATTACCAAGCTATCTCCATTTGAGCTTTGAATTCATTGATCATACATCAAGGGTGTTTGATTTGTCTGCTTGTATTGCCTATGTGTTTGCAAGTGGAGTTGTCTTCACAGAGATAGCTGGTTCAAGGTTAGTGTTCATGTATGTATGGGATGAAATATCAAGGATATGTCATGCTTGTCTTGCGGTGGATGCTGATAAATGTATTGTCTAATTCATAGGTCTTTTCTAAGGGGAGGGTTAAAATCTTTTGAATGGATAATAACATGCTGGAATACACTGGTGGGTGTTAAGTTGAGGTTTGGTCATGGTGTGTGATTGATGTAAGGCATCAACACATTGAATATATTGTTTCATTATTTCATAGCTATCTCTTGCAGTAGGGTATTTGAGTTTGTGGCCCATTGGCTAAGGCACTGGTCTATGAGAGACTTAGGATATCTCAGGGGTCCCTTCTATCCATTTAAAATCATTTCCTTTCAGCTCCATCCTTTCCCTTTCTTGTTGTTAGGATAGATCTCTAGCTTTCAGTCTCATTCCATGCAAGTAGGGCTATTGCATGAGATTTTCTATCATTAGGGTACAAGATACCTATAGGAGATTGATTGCTATTCCACATTAATCTGTCTGCAGGCCTTTGGCTTATTATGAGGTGTCTTGAATGTGCAGATAAGGCAATACCTACTTGAGTGAATGTGGAGCTCAAAGAAGAAGGAGGATTTCTCTCTATCCTCATCAATTGGTTTGTTTTTCTTGTCAAGCTTGAGTGCCTAACCTGTGATTCAAGCCCAACCATTTGATTCAATTTTGGTCCTACAAGAAAAAGAACCAACACTATGGATACACCTATGGTAGTTGATATTAAGGATAGACCACAACCTGAAATCAAGAAACATCCACATAAATCTATGGAAGATGACCCTGTTATAGACTTTTCTCATGTGCCTTATGGAGTATTATATATAGAAGACATTAGCACATACATTCATTGTAATCTTGAAAATCTAGGTGAGTATCAAATATTTAAGATGTATGAATATATGTGTGTTGATGGTAAATTAAAGGAAGAATTCAAAGTTTTAGAGACATTGAGGTTATCCCAGGTTATAAAGTTTTACACATTTGATGAACTAGAGTGGATTATAATTTTTCTTAGCAAAACTCATGATCAATTCATTTGGCTAGAAAAACTTTACAACATTACCTAGGAAGTACTAGAAGTAGTTACTAGTTTCAATGCTAATTGGGAAGTTCCTACCTTGAGGACTATAGAGAAAGACCTAGTGACAAGCCTAGAAAATTCTAAATGTGAAAAAAGAGGGCTACAACAGTCAATAATATCAGACATCTTGATGTGAAGTTTCTTCAATAATTCTAGGATACAAATTCTATCACTCTAGCAGAGAGAATTCTATTTCTAGCCCCATAATTCACACTGTATATTGAATAGTTAAGGAGAAAGCTCAATATGATATTTGTGAGATTTTAAGAATGCGGCTTATGGACAATATGGGAAAGATAAACAAAGACATGAAACAAATATTTAAGTATGGATAATTGATCATACATATATTCTTCTAATTCATGAATCATTTTCTAGGGTTCAGTGACATTATATGGCAAAAAGACATACCAATGGCTATACAAATTAGTCAGTATTACCTTATGTAGAATTAGCAATCAATGATAGAAAAATTATGGAGATACTTTAGGACCTTTCAAAATAAGATGCATAATAGAGTTAGAATCTCAAGAGAGATTGTGGAGAAATATGAAGACACAATTTTCTTTATGGTTGAAATTGATGATTGTCATGCAGAGGCAGTTGACCAAAGGAATTCTTGGATCATGTCTATGGGTTATGAAGTAGATCCTATTCTACTTGAGTCATATGTTAAGGACACAATGGATACACCAATAGACACTAATGAAGAGAGGTTTGACACCTACAAGGAGAATATATTGAAAGTACACCTAGAGCTAAGTCAACATGTTGTGAAGAGAAAAAGAAGTTAAAGCTATGGGAGAAAGATTTGATCGCTAAAGAGAAAATGGTTGAATCTAGAAGAAAACATGGAGAGGAGAAGAAACCTAAAGCGGATAAGCCTATCAATGTGGATGATGATGGACCTCCACCCTGCATACCTTTCAAATAATCATATGGTGGAAGATCTACTAGGAGCTAAGTAGAATGAAAAAGGTGACTGTAGAAAAGTTAGAAGTTAGGACACCTACATCGAAGGCTACTAAGCCTAAATCTGCAAAACCAAACGGTAGTTTCTGAGTCTACAAGAAAAAGAGTAAAGACAAAGAGAAAAAGGCCATAGAAGAGAACCAAGAATGATGATTCAGATGAGTCCATTGATTTAGATGATTCAAAGAAGAAGTTGAGGACCAAAGGAGCTAAGGCAGAAAAATTGGTGATCAATAAGATTCCTGAATAATTTGTTACTAGTAAACCACAATCTATTGTGGGTGATGTGTTGAAGAAAGTGATTGTGAATGGAATATTAGTTTAGTTAAATAAATATTATCATAGATATGATGTAGAAGAGTAGAGGGAATTAGAGGAAGGAGTAATATCATAGCTAAAAAAATTCAATAGAGCACTTGTTGAGATCAGAGGGGAAATTCTTGATGATCTATTTGCCAAGCTTGAGGAAAGAAGATTGATTGCATTAGAAGAGGACAAAAGAATCTGAGAGGGATTCATAAGCAAACAATGTTTTGTTATTATAACTTATGAGTTGGAGATATTCCTTGAAGAAGCTAAGAGTGACCAAAACAAGGATAAATCTAATTATGAGTGGTAAAACTGATGAAGTTGTAGAAGAGACTGAAGAGGTGATAAGTAGAATATTGTTGGAGAATTGGTATGAAGAACCACCACAGGAGCATAAGAAAGAAACACATGAATCTACTATGCATATAATATTTTAGACAATGGATGAGGAACTTGATTTCTTTATTTATAGTGTACCTATCACACTCTCTACAACAAAGGATGATGAAGAAGAAATACCTAGAGAAATGAACTACAGGGAAACCATGATAGAAGGAGTATAAGGAATCAATGGAGATAGTAGAAGAAACTACAGATGACACATCAAAAGTAACACATGAGGAATCAATCAAAAGAGAAGGTGATGTAGTAACAATGGTTGTTGATGATCAAAAGGTAGATGAGGTTAGTGTAATGGATGAACAATCCCTTGATAGATCATAGGAGATTCCTAAGATAAGAGTCAAGGAAATGAAAACTAAACCGATTGAGGAGGCAAGAGACATTGTATATGTAGTGGCCACATTCTTGGGAAAGGACGTGCAAATTATAAAAGGACCAATTGAATTGGACACTCTCACTGAAGATCATTTGATGAGACTTGCTACAATTTCTCATGTTGAAGCAAGAGAGCGAATTTTGAAGACTAATGAAAAGGGAAACAAACTTCTATATAGGGAAGAAAATGTTTTGGGAAAAGATCATGCCAAACCATAAATATGATCCAAATGAGTCTACATCAAGATAGATAGAAGGTTTATTGGATGTAGTTGATACTCATTTTGAAACCTTAGAGAAATCTACAATAATCAAAGTTCAAGATGAATTCAATATTAGAAGATTCAATCAATTGAATATAATGATTGCAAAGGATAAGACCTCATCAAGAGTTTCTATTCACAAATTGAAGGATGAATTATTAGAAGGAAGTAAATTTTATAAATCGTGTGTTGATTATCCTAAGCATGTAGCAGATGTTGACAAAATCATTAAGGAGAGCGAGGAGAAACTATCAAAATTATCTCAAGGATTTGATCCTTTGAAAGAGTTAGCATCAATTCATTTAGTACAAGTGACAAACTCAATGATAAAATAAAAAATCTTGTCACTGAAAAAGACAGAGTAAAGGGAAGGAATGGAGAGATGATGAACTTGATTGTTTCGAAGCTTAGTATTGTGTTGAGAGGAGTAACTGAAGTGGTTGCAAACTATGAATTCCCTAATGCACATGACTTAGGAGAAGTAGAGAAGTTGGCCTACACCATTTGTGGGAATATTCAGATAGCTAAAAGCATTACGAAGCGTTGGGACACAGGTTTTGCAACTCTAAGGAACAATTTCTTAAATATTTTCAAAATATTGTAAGTATACTTTGCACTTATGTACATAAGAAGATGATATAGGATTTTGGTAGTTGAATTTTGAGGGAGATCCCGGCCTTTTCCATTGATGTCAAAGGGGGAAAAATAAGGAGTGAAAAATAAGTTATTTAGCTCAGGGGGAGCACATATTTTTGGTTAGGAGGAAATCTTTTAGAGATTGGATTTTTGCTTGGACATTTAGTCATTTTTCACTAAGTGTTGCCATCAATGCCAAAGGGGGAGATTTTTGGTAAGAGATGGTGCATTAGATGATTTGTATGTTGTCATTGATGGAAACTACACATGAATCTCTTTCCCAATAGATATTTTTTGTTTATTGAAGATTAAAATGGATATTTGGATGAGTATGGAAAAATAGGGGACAATGTATAGGATCGGTATGGATAGGTTATGATGAATTTCAAGCTGCGTAGGTACAAGAAGATTCTACAATATATATTCTATGGTATTCCATTATCACATTTGTTTATAATATCATTTGATCGAGCTATGATGATTTGAGTATTGAGTATACAAAGAAGAGTAAGTAACAATGGTATTTAAATGTTGGATCGATCAATGATCCTAACATATTGATGATCTGATTGGTTTAAGCATAATTATTGGTAGAGTCAACATGATAGATGGTATATGTTATTTGGTCAAGGTTAACATGAAGATTTGATTATTGTTTTGATTGAGCTTCTACACGTTACATATAATTTTTCTTGGAGCCGACAAGTTAACTCATTATACTTTGCGATTGGATATATAAGATTGAGTTTTAATGGAGATTTGACATAGCGATTGGATATAGGATATGATGCAAAAGTCAGATATGATATACAGATATGTTATGCATGAGAAGAACCTAATATCAAATGTTAGGTTGATGTATATGTATTGTACCTAAATGGAATTGTATAGGCATAGTTGATGCTACTTCTTAGTTCACCATTTTGGATTGTAGTCTAAATATTTTGTATGGCAGTGAGCCTCTATATGTATGTTATAATTTGATCAATGTTCTCTAGGCAATGGGCCTAAATGCAAGTGCATTCCATTTTTTACTATTGCCCTTAATCGGGTTAACTCCTTTATTTCTGTAGAGATAATTGCGGGTTCCATCCCCACCATGGTTTTTCCCTTAATTGGGTTTCCATACAAAAATTATGGTGTTATGAGTTTGTGGATGATTACTTTATGTTTCAATTGTTTACTTTTCACTTCTATTTGTTTATGGTTAAGGAATTTGATCAGTAGAGCTAAAAAAATTTAGAACATTGATCCACCCCCCTCCTCTCAGTGTTCCTCAATACCAAAAAATACTAAGTCAAGTTTCATTTTTAGAACTTACATAATTTACTTCATGGGGTTTCTTACATCACTCCAAATATGCAGCCTTAAATTCAAGAACTTAAATTAAAAATAAGACTACAGAATAAGGAAATATTTCATGCTTCCTTAATCAAGAGAAGGTTTACAGAAAACAAAATATGATTTAAGCTTTACTTCCACTTGAAAACTTCTCTTTAATTAATCTAAGAGTTTGAAAGTTTCTGACCATGAATAGTTCCCAACTTTTTCTAAACAAGAGGATGCCAGAGAAGTAAGTAACACATGCATTGAATTTTAAACTACAACATATTTCAAAAGCTCTTTGTGCGATCTCTTTCCCTTTCTTTCTTTCTCTCATGTGTGAGTAGAAGAAAATGTTCCATTTTTGGTAAATGCAATAAAGAAAACGAAAGATGAATTTGTTCCAATATGAAAACAATTTAATATAAATGAAATTATAATTTCACCGTAACTTAGATTCATTTTAATTTAATTTCATGGCATTTCATGAGTCAATTACTAGAAAGGCGTCACTAGTGCATTGTGGGGTAGATACTTGTATTTCATATCCATATATTGAATCCACGTTGGGTTTATATAAATTTACAAAACCATTCTATAACAACATTGCTCAAGTTTGTCCGTTATAATTTATTATACGTTTTAGTTTATGATTTAGACATTGCCTTCCTTGAGACTCTCCACGTCATCCTTGAGGGCCGAGACTTATAAATTTATGTCCCTCATATAGCTTGAATTCCCAAAAAGAATTTCACTTGCCATTTTAATATTAAAATTGAATAATAAATTATAATAAGTGGTATCCTTTAATGTTACAATTCAATAATTTAATATCAAATTAACTTATAAATCTAAAGTGTGATTAAATATTTTATATAACCATAAGAAAGGAGTCAAAACAAGACAACATGAGGCAAAAAAAATATTTTGAGATATGACAAGTGGCTTTGTTTGTATGTTGGTTTCTTTTGTAGACACTCAAAAATGGGCAATGTCTATGTGCCCCCTTTTTTAAACATGTCTTCAATGTCTAATTTTCATCCCTAATTCACTAATATTTCTCCTCAATTATTTTTTCATTTTTGACCTAATTAATTACTTTTGAAATTAACTCAAGTCATGATCAAAATTATTAGAGTCATTTCAACTACTTATCAAAATCATCAAAATCGATCCTTTGCCTCATCAAAACCATCAATTTGGTCAAATCAATTAATTTGTCTTCTTTATGGGTAAATAATCCATAATTTATCTCTAAGTCGGCCTTGATAAATAAATTTTATTTATTTATCATATTTTTCCTAAGTTTTACAATTAATTAATTTGACATTAATTAATTGGCTAATTATTGATTTGTGGAATTTTCATAATTCCTAAATCCTAATTTCCATTTTGTGGGAATAAATAATTTTTAAAATTCAATAATTCTCTCCTTTTGCCAAATGAGATTTTATCCCTTAATTTGTGTTTCACCCACTTTTCTAGCCTCCACTTCCTCTTTTTTAGCCTCCACCTTCCCTTTTTCTTTTGTCATAAATTTTCATAATTTATGACAATTTTTCTTTTTCCTCTTGTCATAATTGTCATAGTTTATGACAATTTTTATTTTTTTTCTTTTTGTCATTGTTTATGACAAATTTCTCTTTTTTTACTCACTAATTTATAATTGTGCATTCAATTTGTCATAACTTGTCATAATTAATGACAAATTTCCTCTTTCAAATTTGTCAATTGCCATAATCTATGACAATCATCCTTTTGCACACTTAATTACTAAATTTGCAATTTCTCTTGCAAATTCTATAAATTGAGATAATTTCTCTCATTTTTTAGCTAACCACATCTTTCAAACCTTCTCGTTATCAATGAAAACTTTAGTGGCGATTATTCACCATTTGGCAAATGTTGCATGTCGGCAACCTAGGATTTGACGAATATAATGCATATATTGGATTGACCCTATCACCCAAAGTTTATTAATATTGGGTCCAATGCCCGAGCCCATCGCCCATCAATTTATTTAAGTTTCTCTATTTCTTTCACATTATCGTCAATGGAATATAATTTTTGGACATGTTAAATTTTAACCATTCACGTATAATTTCAAAGTGGCCCCAAATCGACGGCCTATATTCACCAATAGTTTTATACATATATATTTATAGGCAGCCCCAAATTCACCTAGCATTTTGCGAGCACGTGTCTCAAACCGACGTATTTTTGCCAACTTTATTAATCATACCAAGGTATTGGATGACCCATAATCACCTCGGAAATAACACAATATGTGTTATAATTACATAGGCTTCACCAAATATTTGTATACCTAATACCTCCCATCGAATTCGCCAAAAAAGGATTAGTATAAATATATTCATAGATCAATGTTATTGTACACAATTTGGTTCGGTTTGTTAGTAGGTTCAAGGTTGGTTGGTTGGTTTTGATATCTCAATTTGATTGATAGCAAATTTTCAAACTATTGAGTGCATTGGCAAGTCGCGACTGTAATTGAATTTGAGGCAAAGGTAAGTGATTATTATTCTACGACTATGTAATTTTGAGTTCATTCTTATTTAGTGGGGACCTGTTAGTGAATAGTGGTGACCAGGGAGACCTCAAACATGATTTTAGGGCCAATGAATCATATTTATATATATTATAGTCTATTTTCACTTCTTCAACAAGTTTTTTTTTTTTGCACTGGTAGCCTTTATTTCATTGAAGAATCGAGATGTCGAACAAGAATAAGGGTAAGGCTCCCGCATATGGGGAAATCCAAGAGAGGCCAACAAAATACAGAACCTTATCATCATACTTTGGTCATGGTGTTGGAAATTTTTCTGGCCAAAATCAAGAAGCTACTTCATCACAAGATGATTTTCAAGATTCACAACCTAAACCTACACGACATATTGAAGAAGTCAACGAACTTGATATCTCATATCACGATGAACTTGAAGAAGATTTTCAGTTAAATTCCCAGAGTACCCATAATGATATAATCGACTTGGATGAGACTGAGAATGTCAGAGAAGATGATGGTGCAAGGAAGAAGAAAAGAAAATACAATTCAAAGAATGATAGAGAATCAAAAAAAGATCAAAAGTGGGATCTACCGAGGAATTTTCAAATAGAATGGGTGTCAAAGTATCCATTCCTTAAACTAGTGGACAATCCAATTGAAGGTGAGTCTCTGGTAGAATGCAGATGTAAGATTCGCACCAAGATAAATAAGAAGGAAAAGAGGTTGCAACTAAAAATTGACTTCGTAGAGAAGTATATGGGTAAAGTTTATGAAAACAAAACCATAGATGGAGTTGAGAAATCAGTGATAAGATGGAAAACAAATGAGGAATCTCAAAATGTTAGGAATGCAGAATTATAATTTGAATTTTAGCAAAATATAAAGATGAAGTCTGGTGAAGTTAAAGGCTCTATTGAAGCTTATTTTGGAAAAGCATTGGAAGTAGAACTAATGGTAAAAGTTGTTCATTTAAGTGTTGTTTTTAATATTTTGAGTAGAGGGTGTCCTATGACAGACTACCCATCATTGAGTGCTTTATTACACTTTCTAAAAGTTTGTAACTATCCTAACAGTCACTTGTTAGTAAACAATGGATGGGAATGGGTGAGTTATCTTGACGAGGTTGAAAAAGAGGATCTAAAGGCAAAAATTAAAGTGTCAAATTTTATTGCATTGTCTTTAGACGAGGTTAGAGTAGAAGATAATACTTCTTGGGTATGCATGCATGTTTATATTGTACACAATTTTGTCTGCCAACCTCATCTACTAAATGTTGGTAAAATGAAGGATAATGCGACAACGAAAAATTTATTTGAACTAGTAAAGAGTTCTCTAATTGAATATGGAGGTATAAATGACATGACGATTGCCAAAAATTTGGTGTGTGTTGAAGTGGATGGAGCTTCAGTAATGCAAGGCCACAGGGGTGGTCTTTACACAAAGATACAATCTTCTTGTGTACCCTACGTTACTCACATTCACTGCATGGCCCACAAAATGAATCTAGCTTTTTGAGTTGTCAGCAAGCATGCTCCAATACAAAAAAAATTAAATTTTTAATCAAAGAGCTCTACCAATACTTTTGTCAAAGTCCAAAATGATTGAGGAAATTTCAACACTTTGCCAAAGGACTAATCAACGGGAACAAGCTTCGTAAGGATAATGATGCTAGATGGATCTCTTTAGATGGACCAGGGCATCAAGTTTTTTCAGAATATCAATCGTTGCTTGGTCTAATTAACTCAAGTCATGAAGAAGCAAGGCTACCAAAATTTCCTACGCTGCTCCAAATGTTAAGTAATGTAGAGACACTCTTAATGTTAGCAGGTCTTCTCCCTATGCTTGAGGAAATGAGAAATATAATGAAAAAGGCCCAACAAAGAGCTATGTATATTGTAGAATATGTTGTCCTACATAAATTGACATGCATGATGCTCGATAATCTCTATCGATCATGTGATAATGTAAAATTTGTCAGCTGGCTGAAAATCACAAATTTGGACAATCCTGATAACTTTTTAATGATCTATGCAAATGGGGAGTTATGTGCAGAAGTTCATGGAGTTGAGATACCAATGCACTAATTTTCCAAGTTTGAGTTTGAGGAACTAGGAAAGAACCCCAAGAAGCGACTATCAAGTGTTAAAAGGGAAGACTTTACCAAGATCGTTGAGTCTATAACTGCTTCTGTGAAGCACATTGCCTATGATCATTCCTCATAGATTAGAGAAAGATTCCCTCTAGTCAAACTACTTGAATCCATGGCTATTGTGTTTCCTCGATATTGGAGTATCAACAATTCGAAAGATTTTTGAAATAGGCGACTAACTTTGATAGATCATTTTTGCCAAACCAAAGAGTTAAATGGAGTAACTCTAAATGGAATTTTAGATTAATCTCATTTGAGAGAGAAATCATGTCATTTTTCATAGATAATGAGGGATCAATATAATATTATGCGGAACCCCCATGAAGATGGATCGGTAACAAGGCTTTGGAAAAATCTAGCTGAGAGCGAAATTTTGATTGATTCAATATTAGAATTTTTCAAGCTTATTGATTTATGTCTGACCATGATATTAGGGTCGATGGAGGATGAGAGAGTTTTTAGTGCTTTGGGATTCCTAAAGTCAAAGCTAAGAAAAAAACTAGACAAGAATTTGTAAAATTTCTTGAGGCTCTATACATCCATGTATGAAGTCAATAATTTTCCTTATGAAAAGGCACTAGAATTGTGGAGGAAGAAATGTTAGAGAAGAGGGTTGGGAAATATTTCAAACCAAAGTGGGAGTGTCAGAGACAATGATGTCATTGACTCATGTACTAGTACCGATACTGCTAGCAGTGAACATCAATTAAGCGAAGATATGCAGAGTGAAGAAAACATATAAAGGAACCAAGGAAGCTATGAAGTTGATGGCAATGAATCTGAGGATCCTGATAATGATATGATGTGGCAACTTGAACCGTTGTAGAAGTAGCAGGTCCTAGGTATTTATTAAACTTTTTGTTGTAGTCTACTGCCAGTTTCTGTATCTCATCATCAATCATGCATAATAGCATATTCCAATGTCAAAAACATGAATTTGGTTGATAATGTCATCAAGATTCAATTTTACAATAAATAATGGTTTTCATTTGCATTATTCAGCTCATATGGTACAATTCTTGTAGATTTTCATTATTATTTTTTAAAACATAGCAATTCATATAATACAATTCTCAGAAATAGAGATTCGCATTAATTTATTTACAAATATGATACAATGTAACAATTCATGCAAATTCTTGTTGATCGGGCTACAGAACTGATGAAATGTGTTTAGACAGCATCTTGTTGTCTTGCTTTCCTTTTTGTTGTCCTTTGTCTTTTGGCTATTATTTTTGTTTAAGGACTCGGTTGTGTTGTGTTTTTTGGTGTTGTTGCACTTACCCTCTTGGAGCTTAAATGTTTTATCTTTTATCCTTATGTAAAAGGTTTCGAGTCCTTTCAAAACTTATTTTTACGTAATCAAAACAATTCATTCATTAATAGTAGTAAGAACACAACTCTGTGTGATTATGTTTGCAAAAGTCAATGACTCAATACCCAATTTCAATTTCATTACCCTTAGCAAATGACCCTGAATTCCCTTTTATAGAAACAGGGGAGAAAGAATAGCTTCAGTTTTATTTGCCTAATGTGAAGTCTCAAAATCAAAATAAGTAAGACAACTACAACATCTCTACAACTATACATTTATGCATTTGACAGGTCGGTTTAGTAAATTAGCAATAGCATCTACTACATTGATCTTGTTCAAAAAGAAAAGTTCAAACTTGTTACTTTAAACTCAATTCAAGCCATTAGAAAAAAAAAATAGAGATGAATGAAACTGAAAGTACTTTCACATACTATGATTGATGAGATGATTCTTCTAGTTTGTGTAGTATGCTCCATTCTGCGTCAATTGGAAGGTCAATATTTGTCAAGTTATAGTAAATGACCTACAACTTCGTCAAACATCCATACTTGGAAGAGTGAATTGAAATAAATGATCCTTCCAATACTGCATTCAAATTTTTCAATGGTTTGATGCACTTTGCAATGCCTTCATGAGTTGTGTCCTAAGGAATCTTGCCTAAATTAGACGTCATTGTGTCCTCCAAATTTTTTTGTAAGCTTCTCTTCCAACTAAATTTGTTGATGAGTTATTAGGACTAGGACTCGGCAAACCAAGACCTATCATTTTGGTTATTTTTTTATTCATCTTGGTGATCTTTGTCCTAAATAAGGCCAGAGTTTCCTCTCCCTCGATTAGTTTCTGACATTTTTGAAACACGGAGTTCACCTTTATTGATGCATGAATGCAGTCATAAATTCCCTTGCTTGCCAAATGTCTGTCATTGGTTGTGTTGATTTGTTGCAAAATCTGTTTTGCAGTATTTTGTCTCTGACCAAACAAATTAATCTTCTCAATGTGCTCTTTGAGCTTCCCAGAAACATCTCTAAGACTTTCATTCAATTCAAACCAATCACACAACCTATCACCAGTCACCTTTATTTTCCCCCAAAAGTCTTTTTTTTATTTGCTTGACTGTATTTTTTACTTGGTCATTCAAGTTGTTTTCATAATTTTTAATTGTATTATTTGCCTTCTTTAGCTCTTCTCTCATTTCTGACAACTGGTGTTCACTATGTTTTTTAATTTTCTCTACTTTCTCTTCCACTATTTTGCTTTCTCTTCCCATTGTTTTGACTTTACCCTCTCATTCTCCAATTCTTTATTTAAGTTATTGTTTGCATGTGCTGCAATCTCCATGCATTTGTATAAACTTAATGAAGAGACTTTTTCATCCTCAAGATTTTTATTGCTCTCTTCCAATTTTTCCTTCAGAATTTTTAGTTCTGCATCCATATGTTCTTGCTATCCAATTGCTTCTTTAGAAGATGAATTTTTAATCCTTTTCTCTAATTCTTTGCACCTATTATCTTCTACTTTCTCCTTTTCCTTTTCATTTTCCAGGTCTTCCTTTAACTTATCTATTGTTCCCTGAAGCTTTCCTTTCTCTCTCTCCAACTTCATCATTGAACTGTAGACCACTTGGTTGGTCATTTTCGACACATTTATCTTGTCCATATTTTTAATTTTGGATAAATCTATTTGGAGGATTCTAACTTGAAATTCAGATGGATCTAACTGACTCTTTGGTAGATTGTTATCTCTAGTTAGGGGCATAACAACCATGAACTCCATCATTTCTTTCTTTGGGTCATATGTGGGAAATAAGGTATTTGATGTAGATTCTACATCATGAGCTACATAAACTGCATCCCTCTTCAATATCTTAGTATTTTGTCTATTCCTATTTTTTGATTGTTCAAAGTTAGTTACAAAATCATTGTAATGAAAATCAGGGTTTTCTGACACAATTGAATATTTGAAAAGTGAAATAGCACTTGCAGTGATGTACGAGCTTCCACCTATGTTGCATGTGGTTCTCCCAATTCCATCATGAAGATTAGCAACACCCTAACCCATTACAAGTGGATTTTTTGGATTGTTATGAGGGTTTTGTCCTGAAGGTATGGCAATTGTTGGACTCACAGTCACCATTGCCATTGTTGTACTTTTCATAACCTTTTGCTTCTTTACACTACCTTGATCTCTAGGATCCACTGATCCCATGTCACTTGTAATGTCCTTTTTGGACCACTAGTACTACCCATGATATCCACATCAGTGGGAGTGGCACTTGATTCAAATTGAATCTGAGTGCTTGGAATAGGTGGAACTGGATTTGAAGTTGGTGATGAACTACAACTGATTGAATACCTAAATGACTTGAAGATCAGTGATTAGAGATCACTGAGTATTGAAATGATATGTAAGATAATTAAATCAGTCATTTTGTTGTCATTGATGTCAACTAGTTTTGATAGTACTTATCATGATAGTTGTAAAACATCTAAATGTGTGTGTGAAAATTGTACCTAGCTGCGGACACAACACTTCAATAAAACATTAGAGGTTAGCAAAATCAAAATCTACAAGTAATTAAAACTAAGCTAACCAGATGATTTACTGCCTTCTAGTAGGTGTGAGTATGATGTTCTCATATTGAAATCGAGATCAATGACAATGCAACACCTAAACGAAGGATTTAAAAGCAAAAGAATGGAAACTATATGGATGCAGATTAATCTATTTTTTTTGGATTTTGTATGCAATAAGATGAAAAACTTGATATGAAACTAATTTGGAATAAATGAAATTGAATGCAAATTGATACATCAATGATATGCTATGATATGAAAAACTGTGCAAAGCTATGACCAACAATGAAAGATCTCACAAATCGCCTATCGCAAGTGCTTAATCCTTCAATCACAAATTCACCAAAGTAATTGTGAAAATTTGAGGGTTGATAATTATGAAGAGCTGAGCCTTGTTTTTATAGAAATCCAGGGCTTGAGGATGCATGAGAAAAGCCATAAATCACTCTTGATAAATCGGGTTGATTTTTGAGTTATCAAGAAATCAGAGATAAAGGTACTTGTCTCTTCCCACCATTTTGAGCATAGCCAACGACATTAGAGACCTCCGCAGTATGGACATCCAGTAAGTGGACCTCTGTGCCTCTTCGTAAATTCCATTTTTTTATGTTTTTAGCATTTTTAGGGCTTTTTTCGTACATTTGAATTTTTCAATTTTTTGTATGCATGGAAACTCATACGACTTTTCAGTTTCATTTAGAGTGTCATCCTAGAACCAATAGAAACTCGTATGAGAGGGGCCCAATTTCATTTTGCAGGTATTGATGAAGACATGTACTCAGTCTTATGTCAAAAAGATGTTTAACCCAGGATGGTGATTGCTTGTGGTTCGGTGAGGAAACCTTCATGTTTAGATTCAGCTCTTCATGTCAAGTTGAAGTTTAGGGTTGAAGAATCATGTAAGCATTTTGAGTGTATTCAACAATTTGTGAGATCATGCAATCATGCAAAGTGACATGCAGAATGAAATGCAAACCTAAGACCTAGGACCTAGTCATTGATCATGTGTCGATTTGTTTTCATCATTGAACTTTTTAGGCAACCGCATAAATCAATACAACATCCACTAGTTAGGAAACTATAGACATATGAATATTGATTTGTATGCACAAGAATCAATACAACGCCCACTAGTTAGACAACCATGGACATATGAATATTGATTTTGTTTTTAGAATGTTGGATTAGATATAAGCACCAAGGCATAAACGCCAGGATGACTTGAATATCATGTCCATTTTGATATAGCAATTGGTATAAGCATCAAAACATAGACATCATGATGACCAGAATATGTCTTGTGTTACAAACACATCAAGCAGTGAAGAGATCATTCTAAATCCAGTGTGAATTACCCATAGTGACCCTTTACCGTTCACATCCTTAGGTAAGATCGTGTTTCACAGTAGGAGTAAGAACTCACTCGAAAAGATAATAGTTAGATCAAACGTCTTTGAAATTTTTGGGTATTAATGGTCGAGGTACTCATGGCCATCCAATACAAGATGGAGGCTCTTACAGATGGACACCATTTCAATCCATAATTTCCAAAGTTGTTAGATTTTCACATACAAGTAGAAAACAAAGAAAAGATTATGCCCCTAGTCATCACTCTCTAAATCCTAAAAAAGACATCATCAAAGAGCTCGAAAGGACATAATATGCAAAAATCTCAATATGAATCAGTAAGCATATAAGGAGATTAAAGCATGTAAAGCATAGATTGGTTTCAGTTGTTGTTGATGTTTGATTGCGTTGTTGTAGATGCAAAATTCTTTCTGGAGAGGAGACTGACTGACTGACTCAGATGAAGCTTCAAAGGAATCTGACTGGATATGACATGTCTAAGATATACTGGAGGCCATAGGATATGACATTGATTGCCCCCAAGTTTGAAACATTGATAGGATACAGACGCTTGAACCGATTGGTGCACAAACTGACTTTATTGAAAATAGGAATGCAGAAACAAACCAGGAGGTATGTACAAACTAAAGCAAGATTGAAAGCTGGGAAAGACCAAGATTGTGTTGATAGATGTAGCATTTTGGAACAAGTGGTGCCCATTTGCCAGGTTTTCACCATCTTGGCAGAGATTCTATTTTTGCTACCAAGGTGCCTATTTCCATATTTTCACCAAGGTACTTTTTCTTTTTTTCTCATTTTTTTGTATTTTTCATTTTTTTCAATTTTTTTGTACTTTTGATATTTTTTACTTTTTTGTGATACATCAAGGTGCCTATTTGCTAGGTTTTCACCATGATGATCATTGTTTCAGGACTTTTCTAATTTTTATGATTTTTTCAAGACATTTTACCATAGACTGAATGCCTTAGGCATAGAATTTCTTCAAATGGAGAACATTGATTGGTTCTTGAAGTTGTTCTCCTTCATTCATTAAGAGTTGATAGGCACTAGAGCCAAAAGTAGCAGTGATAACAAAGGGACCCAGCCAGTTGGGTTCAAACTTCCCCTTGCACTCTCTATGTGATTGATTTTTAGGATTCTCTCGAGAGACTAGATCGCCAACCTGAAATTCTCTGTGTCTAACTTTCTTGTTGTAGCCTCTAGACATTCTTTTCTGATAGACTCTAAGATGACCATATGCTGCTTGTCTGTGCTCATCTAGTAGTTCAAGTTCTTGCAACCTAGACACTCTGTAGTCATCATTAGTTACTAGACCATGCATTCTAATTCTTAGTGATAGGATTTCAACCTCAATAGGCAATACCACTTCAGACCCATAAACTAAAGTGAATGGTGTAGCCCCAGTGGGTGTTTTGATACTTTTTCTGTAGGCCCAGAGAGCTGGATTGATCATGAGATGTCAATCTCTTCCTATTTTATTAACTATATGGTGCAATATTTTTAATAGATTCTTGTTTGAAGCCTCTACTTGTCCATTCCCTTGAGGATAGTAGATAGATGACCAATGTTGTGTAATCTTGAATTTTGAACACAAGGAATCTAAGTCCTTATTCTTGAATTGGCCACCATTATCTGTGACTATTGAATGTGGAATTCCATACCGACATATGATGTAATTTAGAATGAACATTGAAATTTGTTTGCTGGTTGCTTGAATCAAAGGGATTGCTTCTACCCATTTTGTAAAATAGTTTGTAGCTATAATAATATGAGTATGTCCATTAGAAGAATGAGGATGTATGGATTCTATAAGATCAAATGCCCATTGGTGAAAAGGCCATTGTGTAGTAAAGGGAATTAGATCTCTTCCTGGCACATGAATTAAGTTACCATGTACTTGACACTTTTGACAGTTCTTAGCAAACTTGATTGAATCTTTCTCCATTTCAAGCCAATAGTACCTAGCCCTAATAAGCTTTTGAGCTAGTGTTAAACCATTCGAGTGTGACCCACATATACCTTCGTGGACTTCCTCTAATGCACATTGAAACTCTTCCCATTCTAAACATCTAAGGAGTGTACCATCTAGACCTTGTTTGTATAGATCATGACGAATGATGACATACCGGGCTGCATTTCGAATAAGGTATTGTTTCTCATGGCGGTTGAAAGTATTGGGAATGATTTTATCTTGGAGATAGGAGAAAAGGTTTTTATATCAAGATGAATCATGACCAACAATAGTGCAAATCATGCGGGTTTTAGGTGAATCATATGCAGGATAAGATAGTGCTTCCACCAGGAACTCGTAGCGTAGCTCATGTTCAGGTTGTTGTAATAAAGTAGATAGTGTTGCCATAGCATCGACAGCTTTATTCTTTGATCCAGGAATTTGTTCAAAGGTGATAGATATGAAATATTTCTTTAGATCATCTACCATTCTCTTGTATGGGATTAGCTTTCCATCTTTCATTTGGTACACATCATTGACTTGGTGTATTACAAGTTGTGAGTCTCCATGAATGTGTAGTTTTGTTACGCTCCATTCAATTGCTATCTTCATGCCATTAAGAAGGGCCTCATATTCAGCAATATTATTTGTGCAAGGAAACTTTATTCTAAATGCTTTAGGGATCGAGTATCCTTGAGGAGTGATGAACAATATGCCTACTCCAGATCCATTCTGTGTATAGTAGTCATCAAAGAATAAATTCCATGCTCTAGAAGAAAGATTCATGATAGAGGAATATGGGAATTCCATTTGCATTGGTGTATCATCAAAAAATGGTGCATCAGCCAGTTGATCAGCAATAACCTGTCCTTTGATATCTTTTCTTTCAACATATTCAATGTAAAATTTGCTTAATAACATCACCCATTTATCTAATCTACATGTGAGGGTAGCTTTGCTTAGTAGGTACTTTAGTAGATCAATCTTAGCTATCAAATGTATGGTATGAGCTAACATGTAGTGTCTCAGTTTCTGTGATGCAAAGATCATAGCTAGACAAGCTTTCTCAATCATTGAATAGTTCTTCTCATATGCTACTAATGTTCTACTGATATAGTATATAGCTCTTTCCTTCTTGTTCTCATCATGTTGTACTAGTAATGCCCCAAGTGATGTATATGTGGTAGAGACATATAAGATCAATGGCTTCCCTTGTATAGGAGGCATCAAAATAGGAGGATTTGATAGATATTTCTTGATATGATTAAATTTATTTTCACGTTCCTCATTCCATGCAAAAGTCACACCTTTATGCAATGTCTTTGTGAAAGCTTGTGATATGTCTGCTAGCTGAGATATGAAGCATCTGATAGATTGTGCTCTCCCTTGTAATGTTCTCATTTGACTAATATTCTTGGGAGGTTTCATCTCCATGATATCTTTAACTTTAGCTAGATCTACTTCAATTTCTTTCTTTGAAACAATGTCGCCTAAGAGCTTTCCAAAAGTGACACCAAAAGCACACTTCTTAGGGTTCATTCTGAGACTAAATTTCTCCATTCAATCTAGTATTTTTCTCAAATCATTTAGATGTTTAGATCTTATCATAGACTTTGCTAAAGTATCATCAACATAATCCTGCATAGTTTGATGCATCATGTCATGAAAGATAGATTTCATAGCTTGTTGATATGTAGCACCAGCATTCTTAAGCCCAAATGACATGACATTCCAACAGAAGGTACCCCATGCACATGTTAAAGCAATTTTCTCTTGATCTTCTAGAGCAATTTTTATTTGGTTGTATCCAGAAAAACCATCCATCAAAGAATACATCTCAAAGCCCGCAGTCATGTCCACTATCATATCAATGTTAGACAATGGAAAATCATCCTTAGGGCATGCTTTGTTCACATCTTTGAAATCTGTGCATACTCTTATTGATTTTTCTAGTTTTGATACAGGTACAATATTAGAGATCCATTCAGCATAGTCAATAACATGAATGAATCCAGATTTTAGAAGTTTCTCTAACTCAACTTTGACCAAGAGTGCAATGTGTGGATGCATCTTTCTCAATTTTTTCTTAATAGGTTTGATGCCTAGAGCTATAGATAAACGGTGCATTATAAGATTAGGATCCAACCCTAGCATATCTAAATATTTCCATGCAAAGTTGATCTTCTTTTCTATTAGGAATGTGGTAAATTTTTTCTTTTCTTCTTCTGATAAGGATTGTGCTACATGGATCAACTATGGTTCTTCTGTTGTTCCCAATTTGATAGATTGAGTGGGCTCAATCAGTACTAGAGATCTATCCTATAAATGACTTGGAAGGACATCAAATATCTCATCCTTAGGTGCCTCAGAGAGGTTTTCACCTTCGGTATGTCTTTTATTTTTAATTTTGTAGGTTCTGAGACTACCACAAAGTGGTTTTCACCCTTAGAACTCCTTTTCTTTTTATTTTTATTCTTATTCTTTTGACTAAGATACTTGATGTCTGACTTCATCATGCTAACGCTCGGTTCACTAATGGAAGTCATCATAGACTCAACTACATTGAGGTAGCAAGCAAGGGCATATTCATTTGGAAAAGTATGGATACCTTGGCTCAAATTTGTTGAGGTTTGGTCAAGAAGTTCAAGATGTTGGATAGTCAAAGCGGTGAAAGATTGGGAAATAGTGTTTACGGATATGGATCTGTCATCATTGGTCCTAACCCGAATCTCAAGTTCAAAGGTGATATTACAACTCAAAATGTTCAATTCATGAATAGGCTCAATGTCATTGTGGAAGTCCACTTCGGCCATCGGTGGATCAGACTCATTAAGTTCATTATTTCACTCTAGACTTATGTTGGGTTTAGGTGCATATTGGTGAATAACATCAACATGTTTCTCTGTAATAAGTTCATCTTCCTCTAGAATGACTCCCCATTCATAGTCATTTGAATCCTCATCTATGCCTCTAGGAAAATTAAGAACATGAGTAAAGTCAGGGTGAATACCCCAAGAAGGGTTACCCTCTGATTCTGATGTGAATTCATACTCATGAGAATCTGTTTCAGAATAACTACCACCTTCTTCTTTGTCTATTTGATTGCCTTCGAGATCAGCTAGTTCTTGTGGTGCAACTTTCTCTTATTCTATAGTAGGTTCTTGTGTTTCTACTACATTGATTATTTTTACTGGATCATCTTCAACTTCAAGGAGGTTTTTTATTTCTTTAGGCAAGTGTTCATAAGGAATGATCTCACCAGTGGTGTCTAAATCATCACTGTCAGATTGTTGTGTTGTTTCCACTGTTGGTTCAATCTGTTCTAAGACATGTGGGGAGTTCTTGCTAAGATAGAAAGGCTTCTTCTTATATCCTAGACCTATTGTATTCTTGTTGGTTTGACCATGATGATCAAGAGGTGATAAAAGACCTTTACCTTGTAGTCCTAGACATCCTTTTCCAGTATATCCCATTTTTGTGATCAATTTGTCTCCTGGTCCATATGACTTCTGAGGAATTTTTCTTGAAGTGGAGTCACATTTCTGAACTAACTGGGATTGAGACTTATCCTTGTATAACCATGCAAGCACAGCTTCATCTTCTTCAAACTCTTGTTTAGATACTTGCTCTATGACAAAGCTTCCATTAAATATGACATGGGATTCTTTAGTTGTAGGTTTCACTTTGTCAGAAGGTTGTCCATAAGATTTTGGGGACAACAAGAGAGATGTGAGAGATCAAACCGGTTCCATTGTGTATTCTCCCATGCCATTATCTTTAATTTTGACTTCTTTGGCAATATCCTCCATCTTGGATGTTGAAGCAATGTCTATCTACTTAGTGGAAGATTCTCTATTATTAGGAACAAGTTTATCAACACTTTCTTTCAAAGCATTGCAAGTTGTATATAGGTCAGCTAGAATCATCACCTCTATTCCTTCATAAGGAAATTTCACACATTGATGGCATGTGGAAGGAATAGCTCTCATTTCATGTATCTAGGGTCTTCCTAGAAGGATGTTGTAAGCCAAAGGTAGATCAAGAACTTGACATATGGTGTCTCTGATAACAGGTCTTGTTCTGATAGGTAGGACAATAGTTCCTTTGGAAGATCTTTCTTGTTCATCATATGCTTTGATAGTTATCTTCTTCTTAGGATCAATGGAAGTTTCAGATAATCCCAACTGTGTGATCAAGTTGAAAGAACAAATATTGAAATGAGTGCCTCCATCTATCAATGCACGTTTGACATGATGGTTTTGGATTAAGAATTCAATGTGTAAGGGCTGGTTATGCAGATGACTCAAGGAGTTATCATCTTCCTCTAAAAAGGAGATATACTGCGGAGACATGAGATGACCAACAATAGTCTGGAATCTGTCTAAATCAAGGTTGTCAGGAACATTGGATCTGAGTAGAGCTTTGTCTAGAATGGCTCTATGAGCTAGAGATATCCGAAGCAACTCAAACATGGAGATTTTTGCATTGATATGTTGGAGTTGTTGGACAATATTGTATGATGTAGGCCTCATGTCTTTAGGATTTGATGATTTAGAGGTAGCTTTCTATTTAGAAGCAAACGAGAGATTGAAAAGCATCTTAGGAACATTTGATGAATCTGGGATTTTTCCTTGCATATGTGCCTGAGCTTGTGATCGAGTAACTACATTTTCTGATTGATTTTCTCAATCTTTTCTTACAATTGTGATGACATTTCAATACTCAAATAGGCATGGTTCAACCATATTGATGACAGCATTGTTTCCAGAGTAAGCATAATTGACCTTAGCACCTACATTAGGCTGAGAAGATGAATCTTCTTGATCATGCTTCAAAAATGGTTCCGTGAATACTATATGATCATTATTGCTTTTATGATTGTCAATTACAATTTCTCCATTATCAATTTTGTCTTGTATGATGTGTTTCAAACGTATGCAGTTATTGGTCTTATGACCCTTATTGTAATCGAAGTCATAGAAATCATTCTCTCTCCACCATTTTGGTTTAGGTTTAGGATCAAAAAAAATTATCTCAGGCAAGGAGATGATTTGTTATCCAATAGAGTTTTCACGGTGGATTACAAGGACTCTCCAAGAGGAGTAAAGTTGGGTTTAGGATCTGTAGCCCAAGTTTTATACTCAGATGGCTTCTTGTTAGGTTCTATTACTTTAGCTTTAGAAGCTTTGATGGCTTAGGTGCCAATAGTGAGATTGAAAGTAGGTGCCTTAGATGGGGCACGGATAGTATCAACAATATCATCTGTGACAATGCCTTTATTCTTGTTCTAGTTTTTTCCTTTGTCTTTAGAACTAGATCCAGACATACTTGTCTTTTTGAAGTGATATGTCTCCTTTTGTACAAGTACTTTCTCAACTTTGATTGAATTTTCTACCATCTGATCAAAGGATGTATGATTTTGCATTTGCAAATGGTAGTTGAGTTCTAGAACAAGATTGTTGATGAAGATTTCTAGCTTCTCAGTTTCTGGAATAGGTCTAGCATATAGAGAAAACTTTTTCCTCCATCGTTTGAGAAAAGTCAGGAATGGTTCTTCTAAGTTCTGTTTTAGATTGCAAATGTCAATCATAGTGACCGGATGTTGGATGTTGGAGTATTGTTGATAGAATAGTTTGATTAACTCCTCGAAAGTTTTGATAGTTGGAGGCATTTTTGAGAACCAATGAATAGCTGACCCTCCCAGAGATCGAGGGAAAAGATGCATTAGGTAGGTTGGTTCATGCATGAACTCCATAGATTGAGTACATAATTCTCTGACATGATCTTAAGGATTAGAGTTTCCATCATACTTATCATATTTAGGTATTTCCACTCACTTAGGGAATGGCGGCATGTACAAGTCTTTATCAAATGGAAAAGGGCATAGAGCCTCTATGGAGAACTCCTTAGGTTCCTTCTCATTTTAGATTTTATTAAGTTTGACTTGCATGACATGCATCTGTTTCATCATAGCGGTGATTAGAGTTTCTTCCTCATGCGTAATGATATTTTCAACATTAAAGTTAAGAGGAAGTTTAGCCCCTTGACGAGCTAACTCTAGGAAGTATGTTTCTTTGTCTTCCTTCAAGAAATGCCTCATCATTTTTTTGAAGTCATCATTGTTTTGATATCCAACAATTTCAGAAGGTGTGGGTTCTTGATCTGCACCATGTTGAGAGTGATGTCCTTGAGACCCATGGTTTATCCCTCCTTGAGACATGTTAGGAGTTTTAGGACTCCCTAGGATAGATCAATGTGGAATTTGTTGATTACCTCTGTGGGTTGATGGAGGGTGGGTATGTAACCAATTTTTAATCATAGATTGTCGAGACCATCATCTTTGTAAAGACCTAAATTATAGAGTTTCTCAAAGGTTGGACCCACGTGAGTAGACAAAAGTAAGGTATTGGGTGCTTCTCTGGATTTCTTGTGTGAGGAAGCTCTAGTTTCCACCATTAACCTTGGGTGAAGCAAGAGAGTAAGATGAAGACAACCAAAGAATGACTTGATTCAAGAAGATCGAATGACGCAACCTTGTCAAGATTGGGTTGATTGAGATTAGATTGGACGTAAATGAAGGATATTGTGCCCTAGTAGTATGGGTAGATGCTCAAAAGATGGCGAACACGAGCTCGCAACACTTAGCCATTTTGTAGACAAAGATTGAATTGAAGATAATTTTGACAAGGTTTTGACACAAGATGAAAAAGACTCAAATCGATAAATCGGAAGGCTAAATCAGACTCAAGAGACCACTTTAGGTAAATGATCAAATTCTTTCTAGTTTTTGCTATGTTCCTGACACAGTGAATATTTTGATAGAATCTGGAAATAGGCTGTAAAAATTGGATTCTTGACAAATTTGATAACTTTCTAGCAACTTTTTGAAAATTTTGATACGAGTTTCTCTAGGCTCGTATGAGTTTGGGTAAGCTCTGGCACGACAGTTGACAAGACTTGTACGACAATTGACACCAGGGTTTAATTTTCTTGACAAAGCTTGTATGACAATGTATAGGCTGTCGTACGAAAATCTGGGGGTTATGAAATGACAAATGCTCAAGACTCGTAAGACAATCTGATCTTGTGGAATGAATTTTGACTCCAGAAAGGAATTTTGCTTCAAATTTTGTAATTTTTAGGTTTTTAGTTTTAGATTATTGGAAAATTTTTATGTCCAGTTTTGAAGATCTGTATAATAGTTCATCTCAAGTAACCAAGTAGATATCAAGCACACAAAATAACAAGCAAGGGAAGCAAGCAATCATCTGAAAACAATGAACAAGGGAAAAAGCAACCTTGTGCATGAACAAGCAATAGTGACTTAATGTGCTAATCCCTAGGAGTGATATTTGTGTATGTTCTCAAAAGTTTTCCAATAATGCACATAGTCTTAGAAAATGAAAAATTTGGCCTCGCTAGGGTTTGTAGTAATGGTCTGACTCTACAACTTTTATGATCTCAAGAGGGTGAACTCCAATCTAGCCGCACCAGGGTTTTGACACAGTCTGAGAATTTAATCAATCAAGAGCTACTAGGGAGATCTGACAGCCCAACAAGAGACCACACTTGTGAAGATTTCCTCCACAAGGACATTTATATAGTAGTTGTTGCTACCACGGTGAAAATGGCTATTACCACTTGAGGTTTCATCCATGTGGTTGACCCAATTAAGGGAATGTCCACTACGGTTAACCCTCTCTAAAGGTGACTCACAAAAGATACCACAGGGGGACTAGATCGGATTCAAGGATCTGGGTTTGTGGTACTATCCAAAAAAGAAGTAGAGCATAATCCCCTAACCTCTTCACTTCACCAAAATAAAGTAGACAAATTAATCTAACACGCTAAGACTGAAATTATCTCACCAAGATCTATGATGTCAACTACTTATGGTCTATCAACCTCTTCGGAGAGAGAATGTATCAATCAAAAGATGAAGACTCAAAAACCTAGTAGAACGCAAGATAATCCTAGTATCCTCCCTACCTACAAGGGGATCCTTCGTCAAGAAGAGCTTCGCATGCGTGAACAAGAAAAAGAAGCCCACTCTCTCAAGATCATCCATAATTAGTGTTCATAGGGCCTATTTACTATGTGTAACAGATATGCAGAAAGCAAATCTATGTTCATTTTATAGCCCAAAAATTGAAGTCTGTGATATGAAAGAAAGAAAAGTCACACAAGCTTGACACAACAGAGTTCATTTTATATGTCCAAATCAAAGTTTTATCCATTGTAGAAGAATACCTAAATTCCTCGCAACGCGCTTAGTAAATTTTACCTATTTTAGCTATTTAGTTCTGCTTTCCCAATCAGAATCAGGAAATATCAATCAAAAATAGCAAGGTTCAATTGTTAGGGTTAGCTGTTAGTTTAAATTTGAAAATCAAATCTGACAAACTACCTAAAAATCTAAAATGACAATTGAATCCTGGTACCGAAACTCGTACGACAATGGGTTACCTCTCATACAACAATCCAAATCCCATACAATAGTGGGTCACCTCTGGCACGACTGTTTGGAAACTTGTACGACAGTGGGTGTCTATTCAAACAACAAAGAAATCTCCAAATGATAATTTGTAGTTTCTGGTATGAGACTCAAAAATGTCCAATGTTGTACAACACTCAGAGGGTCCTGGCACAAGTTTATGATAAAACTTGTACAAAAATTGTACAGACAAAGAATAAAATCACAGGTTTGATCAGAAAATGATAGAAAATAGATAGAAATTGATATAAAAGAAATGGAAACCTATTTCAGGTCCCCACAGTGGGTGCCAGAAATGTGTGTGTGAAAATTGTACCTAGCTATAGACACAACACTTCAGTAAAACATTAGAGGTTAGCAAAATCAAAATCTACAAGTAATTGAAACTAAGCTAACCAGATGATTTACTGCCTTCTAGTAGGTGTGAGTATGATGTTCTTAGATTGAAATCAAGATCAGTGACAATGCAACACCTAAACGAAGGATTTAAAAGCAAAAGAATGGAAACTATATGGATGCAGATTAATCTATTTTTTTTGGATTTTGTATGCAATAGGATGAAAAACTTGATATGAAACTAATTTGGAATGAATGAAATTGAATGCAAATTGATATATCAATGATATGCTATGATATGAAAAATTGTGCAAAGCTATGACCAACAATGAAAGATCTCACAAATCGACTGTCGCAAGTGCTTAATCCTTCAATCACAAATTCGCCAAAGTAATTGTGCAAATTCGAGGGTTGATAATTGTGAAGAGTTGAGCCTTGTTTTTATAGAAATCCAAGGCTTGAGGATGCATGAGAAAAGCCATAAATCACTCTTGATAAACTCGGGTTGATTTTTGAGTTATCAAGAAATCAGAGATAATTAACTCACAAAAAATCATGCAAAAGCAGTGTTTAACTCAAAATAGAGTTTGGATCAAATTTCAACTCATCATCAGATGTTCAGTTTACATTTAAAATTGGTTGTTGATTTCTAGTTGACTGCTTTTCTGATTGTGCATGATTTAATTATAAATTAATTTAATAAATAAAGTGATTTATTCTCAACTTAACTGATTTTGAATTGAAACAATTGATTTATGGGTTAATCAATTATTAAATCAAACTTTATTCCAATTAAATCATTAAATTTGACAACTTTGATTTTAAATCAATTAAATAAATATTCAATTGATTGTTTGTAGGAATTTTGATTTATTGTCAAAATAAAAACAATATTAATTAGGAATAAATAGAATTAAATTTAATTAAATAATTAAGTGGTAGAATTTAATTAATTAATTAATTATTTAGAATATTCAATTTATCAAACTTTAAGATAAATAGGATTTATTGCCAAATAATATTCAATTAAAGATAATTAGGATAAATAGGAATATTCAAGGAATATTCCCCGATGTAGAATTAAGATAAAATCATTTTTTGATAAATTAATGTGCAGATGTGCCTTCGATTAGGACTTTGATGTCGATTTCATTCGATTTGAAGATGTAAGAGGTTAATGAACCTATAGCCCATTTTTGGGGTATTACACTAAACATCTGTAAAGAGGAGAGAAAAGATGAAGAACTAAGATATCTACATGGAGGAAGATGGATATGACAAATAAAAATAAGGAATACCTTGGGTAATTTATTGATGAGTCTATGACTTCATATGGGTGACATGATTATGTTGCATTAATCTGTTATGAATTTGGAAGCAAAACTTAACAAAGCAGTGTGGTCAGTAAATGAAGCACTTTAGTATACACCAAGCCAATGTAGTGTATACCAAGTGATAGTATTAACCGAGCTTGTGTTCACCGATGCATTTCTTCGTTAACTGAGTATGGATGAAAGCATTTAATACTTAACTTTAGCTGACAGAAATTGATGAGCTGTAAAGTGTTATGATTTTGAGATTGAGGATAAAGTTTGTTACAAGATCCATGGCTGACAAAATTCAAAGAAGATCTAAGGGATAGAACTGAAACATGTTTCTGACACAACCACCGAAGAAAGTTTAAGAAGCAAAATCAATGAAGGAAATTAAATGGAGAAATCTGATGGTTGATATGAAAATGGTTTATATGTCTATATAAGAGATATGAGTTTCTTTATTGAAACATGTCAGAAGATAGAAGACTGTAGAGATTTTGTGTGAATACAGTTTCATGCATGCCTGATTAGACTGGTTGAAGAAGAACCAAACTGTAGAATAGTACCGAGCGTTAGAGAGCTATTATCGAGGGATAGTAAGTTAATGAATATTGAAGAATTGAATTGATATATTGATAAGAGGATTTGTATGGGCTTAGAATAGATCTGAACATCTACAATTTGAGTTGTATTGTAATGAGATCAATTACTGTTTCAGTTTAACCATTAATATAGAAAAATCACTTAACTGAGTGGACTTAACCATCTTATGATATACCCCATGGCATTCAATGAATATACATTGTTATCCTATCGACCCCATAGTGAATGTTGGTTGAACGATAACTGTTAATCTTAAATTCTCTAACAAGGTCACACCTAATAGTGTGTTTGTAACCTTTAACAAGGTTGGCTCTTCACTGAGCTCACTTCAGAAGAGTGAAAAGTATATTGGGTTACCGATCCCAGGTGGTTTTTCCCTTAACAGGGTTTCCACATTAAATCTTTGTGTTATGTTTTTTTGTGATGATTGATTTGTTGTCATACTTTACATATTGCATATTTGATTTGGTTAGTAATCATTGTGAGTAATTAACTAGTAATTGGTAAAGACATAGACAGTTTAGTATTTTATGTTACCAAGCTGCAAAAATTTGTTGAATTAGTTTAAAGTGATACATTTTGTAATTGGGACTATTGGATAACTGATCTAACTGATTCACCCCCCCTCTCAATTATTCTAACAATCGATATCAGAGCATTGGTTTCTTGGAATAGATTTTTAAGGACTTCAGCAGAAAGATCACAAAATGTATAAGAGGGAGGTGTTGAAGCTGAACAAGGACAATTTTACCATATGGAAAAGTTGAATGAAACTTCACATATCTAGAATCGAAGATTCTACCTTACATCTACTTGAGAATGGATACTTACAACCACTGACTAGACCTTTGACTCTTGATCAACGGAAGGATCGACATGAACACAACATGACTATGATAGAGATTGTTATTGCTCTATCAAATGCTAAATTTGAGGATGTCAAAGATTGTATTACTTCAAAGGAAATGTGGAAAAAACTAGCTCAAGTCTATGGTGGTGATGTTAATGTCAAGAGAGCCCGAGCTGAAAGCCTAAGAGGCAGGTTTGATGATATGAAAATGAAAGGAGAAAATATAGTACAGTATAAAAATTGAATAAAGGAGGTAGTCAATGCTATCAGAGGATCTAGTGGTGTCATTGATGAAGATACAGTGGTAAGTAAAATTCTAAGGACCTTGCTACCTACTTATGCAATCAAAATATTTGCTATACATGAAATGAGGTTTGCACCTGGCAACACTCTTACTCTTGATAGTCTGATTGGTAAGCTAACAAATTTTGAGTTGAACAATTTTGATAATAGTATTGTACCGTCTGTTGAGTCTGCTTTCATGTCTTCTCTAAAGATCTGTAAGTCTAGCAGTAGAAATAATAGGGATGATAATGATAGTAACACTGATGATGATCTTGATGAACTTGAAGCTCTTATGGCCTGGAGGTTACTTAAAGGTAAAGGTAGATGTAGGGGTAAATTTCCTTTAGCATGTTTTAACTGCAAAGAAGTTGATCATATTGTTGCTAAATGCCCAAATAGGAAAGAAGATGATTAAAACAAAGATCAATCTGGTGAAGGAAGCTATGGGAGGAGAAATAACAGAAGTAACCGACAATACAACAGAGATAATCAAGACAATAATGATAAGGGAAAAAAGGTATGTTGCATTGTTGAAGAGAATGATACTGATACTGACACAGATGATGATGTTGAAGTAGTATTTGTTCGAATGAAGGATGATTCTGAGGAAGAAGAAAGGTATGTAGAGACAACACTCATTTCTAAAGTTAATAAAAAGATACATGGATCATTGATAGTGGTTGTAAACATCACATGACTGGTGATGAAGAAAAGTTTGATCATCTTGAGCAATATAATGGAGGTTCTGTAAAAATGGGTAATGATACACCATGTATGGTTAGAGGAAAAGGATCTTTACTGATAAATGATAAAATCAAATGTGATAATGCTTATTGGGTAGAAGGACTATATTACAATTTTCTAAGTGTGGCATAGCTTAACAACTCAGGTCACCGAGTAGCTTTTGAGAGCAAGAAGGTAAAGATATTTGATGATGGAGGAAAAATTGTTGGAACAAGAGCACAATCCAAAGGTAACTTGTTTTATCTTGACAATGTTGAGTCTTCCTATTTAATGATGAAAAATGAGGATGCATGGTTATGGCATAAAAGGTTATGTCATGTAAACTTTGATAACATGATTAAGATCAGTAGAAATAAAAAGGTTAGAGGTATGCCTAGCCTAGCAAAGCCTGATCATGTTATGTGTCATGAATGTCAAAGAGGAAAAATGACAAAATCTAGTTTTAAGAGTAAAGACTATTTAACAAAGAGAATTTTGGAGTTAGTTCACACCGACCTATGTGGTCCCATGAGAAATTAGAGCTACTATGGAGATAGATATTTCATTATGTTTGTTGATGATTACACTAGATTGATGACTGTAATGTTTTTAAAAGAGAAATCTGAGGCATTTAAAATGTTTAAATAGTACAAAGAAAAAGTAGAGAAAGAAACCAAGAAAGAAATGAAATGCTTGAGATCTGATAGAGGTGGTGAGTTTATTTCTAATGAATTCACTAACTATTTTAATGATCATGGCATAAAAAGATAGGTTTCTGCTCCGAGAACACCTCAGCAGAATGGGATTGTTGAAAGGAGAAATAGATCAATTGTTGATTGCGCGAGGACACTGACGATAGAAAAGAATGTTGCTCAAACATACTGGAGAGAAGTAGTTAGCACAGCTATATATGTTCTGAATTAAGTACAATTGAAGAAAGACACAAACAAAACACCCTACGAGTTATGGTTTGGTCACAAACTGACTGTAAGTTACTTCAAATTTTTTGGTAGCAAATGTTTTATTTTGAAAGATGATAAGAATGGGAAATTTGATTCAAAAGGGGATGAGGGAATATTTCTTGGATATTCTACTAAAAGAAAAGCTTACAAGTGTCTGAATAAGGTTACTAATAAGATGATTGAAAGTGCTAATGTTAGAGTTGATGAATTTGATGATAAAAATGGTGAAGAAAGCACTAAGGACCTAGAAGACTATGGTAGATTCACTTATATTGAACATCTAGAGTACCTACAGAAGCCATAGGCTAAGTCAACTGAGCATCAGGAAAAGAACACCGAGGAATAGCAAAGGGAAATTGAGGATCAGGAAGAAGCTACCGAGCAAGTAAATGCACCTGAAAAGGATGAACAACAAAGAAGAGATCAAGTGCTGGCAAGATTTGTCAGAAGACATCATCCTGAGAACCAAATCATTGGAGACAAGCAAGCTGGCATGATGACAAGAAGTAAGTTAAGACAAGGTACATGCTTAGTTTGTGAGTTTGAACCAAAAAATGTTAAGGTTGCACTGGAGAATGATGAATAGATAAATGCAATGAATGAAGAGATAACAAATTGAGAAAAACAAGACATGGACTTTAGTACCTAGACCAAAAGATAAGAATGTTATCGGTAATAAATGGATTTTTAGAAATAAGTTGAATGAGAATGGAGAGGTTACAAGGAACAAAGCTAGACTTCTTTGCAAGGGATATGCATAGGAGGAAGGTATTGATTATGGTGAAACTTTTGCACCTATTTCTAGACTAGAAGGAGTTTGCATGTTACTTGCATATGTTGCACATAAGAAGTTTAAAGTCTATCAAATGGATGTTAAGTTTGCTTTTTTGAATGGGATACTAGAAGAGGAGGTCTACATAGAACAACCAGAAGGGTTTGTTGATCCAAATCAGAAAGACATGGTATATAGACTACACAAAGCTTGATATGGTTTAAAGAAAGCACCAAGAGCCTAGTATGAAAGGATGCATACTTATCTTTTAAGTATAGGTTATGTAAGAACTAGCTGTAATACCCCAAAATTGGCACCTAATAATTTCAATCAATTTTGGTGCATTCTCTTCAAACTTCATCATTAAAGTCCTATTTACTAGGGAATCTTCTCTCTCCTATCTGACTTTATTTTGACTTGATGTCAATTGAAAAAACCCTAATTTGCATTAATCTCACACTATAATTAATTCCTAAGTTTTTGACTTTATTAGCTAAATAATCCCTATGATAAATTAATTTAATTCTAAAGTCCTAAGTGCTTTAAATTAAATTAAAAATCCACCCTGTTTAGCTAATACACATAAAAGGAATTAATATTACTTGTTATTTGAATGGATTATATTATTTGGACTTAATAATTCAAATATTCAAACGGTCACCCACATGTGACAATATTTCATTCTCTTAATTAAATAAATCTTTCAATATGTGTCTCAATTGGGAATGAAGAGGCAACCATTCATTTTCAAGAACCTCTTCATTCTCTCCCCGAGCTTGTCTATTTAATGAACCTTCTCCTTCATTCGAAAAAAGGCCAATTGTGATAGCATCCATACTATAGCGAATTTTAGTCTCAATTATTTTCATATTTCCAAGCTTTTTCATTGCATAATTAGTTTAATTTCTCATTCTAGTATAATATTGCACTCTCATTGAATATAGTTTGATTATTGTTATTAGATTAATCTCATATTTCTTTCAAAAGCACTTTAGATTAATTTGCATCTTCATATTTCTTTCAAGCTTTTAGATTAATTGCACTCATTTCTAGATTAATTTCATTATTGTTCATCTTTCAAGCTTTTAAAAATCCTTCGTATTAGCTTGGTCTTAAAGTTGTTGGCTCTCGTTCTGAGAGTAAATCAAATACCCCAGTTAATTAGAAGGCAACAGGCCAAATCGATAGAATCATGTGAATGGGTAATTCATACTCAATTTCATGATTCGATGATCGAGAAATGACTATGTTGTGTTTGTAGCTGCATTAGAGGTCCACGTTCAGCTTATAACATTCTGGTGCCCACCGTGGGGCCGAAAACTTGATTTCTGGCCTCATTGATTTTAAACTTTTTTTGAATTATGCAATATGTCGTACATCTGTACTTCTTTGTGTATAGAAGTTCACGCAAGATTCTTGAGCACACTGCATGAATTTTTACTCCCTGTAGCACTCTCTCGCGTGAAATTGTACTTTCTAGCACAATCCTTAGTATTTCCTTGCGCGCAGTGCAGTACTTCCTCGCGCGAAGTTTCACTGTCGGACAATTAATTTTTTTTAGATTCTGCATTTTACTATTGTTTTTCCTAACATCTTCTTTTTTGTTGTTGATTTCATATCTTTGTTTCTGTCATAGCATAGCAGTGGTCTTTAGGTCGCTTTGTCAAAGATCATAAAACTTGCTAATAGTTTGCTTGCAAGATGATTGTCGAAGAACTTTTAAAACATTGTATTTGTTTTCTTGCTTTCATTCACATAGTCTAATTAGGGCTCCATTAAAAATTCTTAAAGGTCCAGATAGCAAAGTAGGGGAATAGGCTCTTCATTACATGGAATTGACACCCACGGATGAAACCGAGACCTAGATGTTGATAGAATGATGGATACTTGGGGAAGCGGAGAAAGGTAGTGAATCTTTAACACTTCTACTTGCCAAGGGATTATGCTCTTCTCTCTTTGAGAGAACTAGAAACCCAAAAGCTTATGGATTTGGTGAAGTGAAGCTAACTCAGTGATCAATTTTCTTGATGTGTTTGGGTGAAGTGAAGAGGTAGAGAAGTATGCTCTTCTCTCTTTGAGAGAAACAAAAAATCAAACCCTCAAATCTAAACCAAGTTGTGTCACCTTTAGAGGGCTTGCCGGAAGTTGAACCTCCAAGAATGACACAAGTGAGTACGCACCTACCGCCAGTGATTCCACTTCACTATAATAAAGAATGTTTTGTTGAGTCTAAAGACTCCAAAACCATGTTAACTTCCTTCTCTTGATTTTGACATCATCTTGAGAAGGCTCCGTCTGTTGTATTGAATGGTGCCGCTCCTAGCCTTGCTTGCGGGGGTGTATGAATTTCAGGTGTCGGTGTGGCTGCGAGGCCCTAGCCCTGTATTGGGGGCACTGAAGGTTAGTGTGAATGGAAGCTCACTAAGAACTTTCCCTAGTTAGTTGCCTACCTGGTTCACCTCCGAAAGGAGTCATAATCTTTGCACAAGGAGGGGGAATAATCTCTCCCATAGATTCCCACCATAGGCATGCACCTGGACTCTTGAAGGTGGTATATGACACTAGCCCCTGCTTCAAGGGTAACCTTTGAATATATACTATTGAGTCCTTGGAAACACAAAAAACATGAGTGCCCTCTAGGGGGTGACATGATTGTGTGAGGTGCACGCATGCACATAAGCAGTGGGGCAAAGGTTTTGTCTTCTCACCATTTTTTTTGTAGGGATAACTATGTGTTTCTTGTCGAGTCTTAAACTTTTCCATCATGATTAAACAAAGACTCCCCCGATACTACCAAGTTGCTTTGTCCTTGGTAGGTTTGTTTACAACTACTTCTTGTATCACCATTGCTTGATCAAACCTTTATGCTTGTAAACGAGTGCTTGAAACCTTCAAATTGAGATTGTTGATCAAACTGTCCTTTACATTGTTTGGAAACTAGATTTCTTGTCTGAGAACCATTTACGTTGTGTCTCGAAAACTATCTTTTATCTCAAAATTTGCATTGAATTGTCAAACACTATCTTTTTCCCATGTGAAGTTTTAGAAACTAAGCACTTTCTCGCGCGAGATTTCATTCTCTCACGTGAAAATTTGCATTCTCTCGCACACCCTAGTACTTTCTCATGCGAACCTGTACCCTAATTTTCAAAATAGAGGATTATTTCCCATTGACTAGTTGACTTTTTATTTGATCTAGTTTTTGTCTCAGGTCTATTTGTTTGTTTTCTTGTTGTTCATTCTCAAAAACTGAGTGTCTCAAGCTGCGAACCGATCGATTTTTCTTAAACTCTCATTTGTCTCCTTGTTATTTGTCTCATCTTTTGTTCTTTTGTACCTCACATTATGATAGTCTTATCTTGGTTGTTCTAGCCATACTCCTAACAATTAGTACCAGGTACATTTCACATCTTGCATGTTCTAGCCTTTATCTCCTTTTCATTGTTCCTAGAGATGAAGTTTTAGCATTATCCTGAGTCTTCTCTCATTTCATCTTCATCTATGACTATCATGACTCAAAGTGGCAATACTTATCCCATTCATAATACTGGTTAAGGTAGAGGCAAACCTCATAATCAAGAAACAAGTTGTCCCGAACCTATTGTGCAAACTGAACATTGTGAGGAATCCTCAAGTTCTTTGTTGAGTACTTTGAAAGATAGCCCGTCTCAATCAACTCCGGTGTTCCAAGAGTCTTTTAATTCATTATTTGAAGCGCAACCTTGTTTCTCATTTGAAGGTCAAGATAGCTCATTCTTCCAAAACAACTCATTGTTTCACAACTTTGGAAGACTACTTCCTCGGACTAGTCTTATCATTGAACCTATCAATCCTGTTGACGATATCGACTCATCTAAACCCATTGATCTTCTTGATCTTGTTAGAGTGCCAAAAGTTACATTAGCTATGCCCTTTTGATGTTGTGCATATTGTTTTACTAAGTCTTCATGTACTGCGCAAGCCTACAACAAGATGGGAGAGCCATTCGACTTCCAACCAGGCAAATACAGCCAAACTTTTGATCAATCTCAAAACAACTAGCACTTTGGTCAATCTTCCAATGACCAACGTCATGCTCAACCCCGAAATGAGCAATGCTATGATCAAACACAAAATCACCAAGCTCAATACAAAACTCAAGGTGGTTAACCAACATATCACTATCGTCCTGCCCCTTATGATCAAACTCAAGATCAAATTCCAAGCACTTCTGAGAACCTTGGCAATGAGGGTGATGACACAATAAATCGAGATGACATAGACACTGTGAAATCAAACAAGAGTCTTATTAAGATGATGGAGATCATCCTTTTAGAGGAGAAGGAAAAGTACTTCCTTGAGTTGGCCAAACAAGGAGCTAAGTTACGCTCAGACTATCAAGTTGAAACACTTGTGGCCAAGGAAGAAGAAACTGAGACAGCTAAATCGCAAAAGATGGTCCAAGACATGCAAGATCAGATTATCCAACTTGCGAAGAATAAGGACAAACCCACTCAATAATTCACAATGGAAAGTATTTGTCCTTTCCCCTTTGATAGGAGTCTTCACATGCCACCTTTTCCTAGAGGTGTAGAGCTCCCTAAATATGACAAATTCTTGGGTGCTACCGATCCCCAAGATCACCTAAGGGAGTTTGGTTCTTTATCCATGGAATTCATGCATGATCGAACATATCTTATGTGCCTATTTCCTCATAGCTTGGGTGGACTAGCTATGGAGTGGTTTGCTAGATTACCCACTGGCATTAAGACTTTTGATGAAATGGATAATCTATTTCTCCAACATTACTCACATAATATTCAGCATCTGATCAACATCCAGGATCTTTGCAATTTGAAGCAGCGATAAGGAGAATCTTTCCTAACATTTCTCCAAAGATGGAGATAATTGTGTACAAGGTGTCCTCACAAGCTACCAGAGTCCAAGAGGCTTGACATTTTCTTGGACAATCTTGTCCCAGACTTCGAATACCAAGTGCAATTACAAGGTCCTCTAACATTTCATAGCATGATTAAACAAGCGGTGTGAATAGAGACCTTTATGATCAAAAAAGGAGAATTGACTTTGGGTAAAGACAACAAACAAGGATCTTTAAACCCGAATAAGGATAAAGGGAAGTTGGTCAACAAGAATAGAGATGTTTTGAATGATGGAGTGGTCAACAATATGATCGGGAAGCCTTCTAAGTCTATTTTTAATCTCTCTTCTAGCATATAACCGGTCAAAGCTGTTGAAAAGCCTGTGACAGAAAATCAACAACCTTCAAGGTTTTCTAGAAACAAACCTTGGGCATCTCGACCCAAGCGTGAATTCACTTCCTTGGGAGAACCACTTGATGTGGTCTATAAAACTCTTGTGCTGAATCAGATTCTTACTCCTTTGGAAAAGTGTCTCTATGACCCACAACCACGACCTCATTGGTGGAATGACAATGCCTATTGTGACTATCACCAGAATAAGGGTCATAAGACTTCTACTTGTCTTCAGTTGAAACACAAGGTCCAAGATTTGATTGATAGTGGTGACATTGTTTTGGATGGCCATAAAAAGAATTCAGACCATCAAGCATTTAAGGATCCCTTCCCTCCTCATGAGAAGGGTGAGTCTTCAAACACTAAGAATACCAATGCAAAATTCAATTATACATACACTAATGATGACAATGTTATTGGTATGATCGAACCTATTGAGATAGAGTATTGTGACGTGATTACTATTAAGAGGAGCGGTAATGCTTGCAAACCTAAGATTCCTTTCATCTTCTATAATTTTACATCTCATTCATCTGAATCTAAACAATCTCAAGATTGTGCTAATGTTGTTACTCGATCACGAGGAAGAGTTGTTTTGAAAGGTCCCGATACTTCTACATCTGCTCCAAAGCAAATTATGGATAAGACTATTGTTGGCCCTGCCAACAAGAACATGAAATCTATCCCTATAGCTAGCTCGACTAGTTATAGCATCTTAGATCAGCTCCAGTGAACCAATGCTCAGATTACCATTTTTGAGTTGTTGAAGATCTCGCCTGCTCACATGAAGATTTTGGATAAAGCCCTCGTTGAGGCAAACATTCCCAAGGATCTTGATCTCAACCGGTTCCAATCTATGGTAGGTCATTTGACCTCACCTCACTATCTATCTTACTCTAAAGAAGATGATCACTCTTTGAGCCATCCACATAATGCTCCCTTGCACAGAGAGGTCATGATTGTACACATAAAAGTAGTGCACTTCTATGGATCCTTACAATCAAGGACACTTAAGAATGAGGCCTCAAAAATTGATCCATAGCTCTCTATGTATGGAGTTGCAAGATGTAGAGTTGCTCTCAGCTAGAGCTATGAAGCTAAAGACCTTGCTAGTCAACCACACAATGAGAGATTCAAGGTTGAAGACAAGGGCAAGAGTGCCAATATCTCCAATGAATCCAAATGGAAATGCAATGCAAGTAAGCTAAGAATGAGGATGCAAGCTAGTCTATGAAAATGAAAGTGCAATTTAAGCTATTGAAAGGAAATACAAAGGATTACAACCTTCCTAATTAAGCTAAGTGAGATTATCTATTGCATAAGAGAAACTAAGCTATGAAGTGAAGCTATGGATGCTATGATAATGCAAGAAATGAAGCCTAAACTATGAAGTAATGAGGAAATCCAAGAAGAGCTTGATGTAGCAATGATCTCCAAAAGCTCCAAATGCACCTAGAAAACCTGCAGCATAACAATAGCATGAAAGAGATAGATCCAAATGAAGGAGAGAGCTATCCTTTATAGGAAATGAGGAAAAATGGACCATGGAGATTAAGAGGGAAAAGTCTTAATCAACGGTGGAGCTTGAAAGAGGAGCAATCCATGTGCACAAGTATCCTCCAATAGGAAAATAGGAGTTGACTTTATGTCCATATGAGACAAAAAGTCCTTTTCTCCTTTTTATAAAATGGGAATAATGTTTTATTTGTGCAACTTAGGATAAGAGGAAAAGGTGGGGCTTTTTATTTAATAAAAGGAGAGAAAATATTCCTTTTGAGTAAATAAAAACTTAGGATAAATGGTTAGCCCATAGGATAAAATCCAATATATGATCGAAACTAAGATTTGATCAAGAAATTGATAATGTTGAGAATATTGATTATTGATAAAACTGATTCAGGATTGATAAATCAAATAAATGGGGCCCAAAGTCTAGCTGACCATTTTAGGGTGCATACATTTGCCCCTCTTTGACTAATGTGTGATCGATTTGGGAACACATGTAGTCAACAAATGAAGTTGAAATGTGAGATCGATTTGGGATCACAAAATAACTCAGATAGGAGGTCAATTCGGGATCACATTCAAAGTAAGAGATAAGAACATCAATTTTGAGCAAAAGCTCACAAAAGATGTCTGAATCAAGAGAATCAAGGAATAGATACTGCCCCCTCAGAATTGAAATCGAAATCAGATGAAGAGGAATAGCAAAATCAATAAGGTTGATCAAATCATAAGGAAATCATAATCGAAGGTAAAGGTCAATAGATTAACCATTAGGCAATGAAACATGCCCCAGTGATGAATTAGAAGAATAGAAATAGGAGACTAGAAATAGAGTGAATGAAAGACTAGAAAATTTGAGAGACATGGAAGGAAGAAAGTCTATCAAAAATTGGATTATGCCTCAAAAAGTTAGTCAACTACTCAAAAGAAGGGAAAAAAATTTTGAAACATGATTTTGACAATCAAGATAACCTCAGATTTCAATTTTGAGTCCGAAAATAGATCCAGAATGTCAAAATTAGCCAAGGGTGCAATTTTCAAGCAATTTCGAGGTGTTTTGAAAATTGGTCAAAAAGTCAAAATGCTATATAAGGGGTGAAAATGTCATTTTTAAAATCATTTGTCTTTTCACTATTTGAAATTCTAGAGCTCTAAGAGATAGCGATGGCTCAACCAGCAGGAGTTCCCGTCCATAGACACCGATTTGAGTGCACCCGATTGCACAACCAGCCTCCACATTATGGTGCCCCAGTATGTATCTGAAAACTAGCTGTTGTTTGAATCATTTATTGCATTTAATACATTTAAACATGTCAAATTTTTAGACTAGGGTGACAAGTCACGTGACACTTTATATGTGTCGTGCCCTTTGAAGGAAAATGTCGTGCGACACTTCATGGATAAACATAGTGTCGCACAAACATGGAAACCAGTGTCTCATGACACAGGGCGAAATGTCACATGATACAATGTGAAGTGTCGCTCTAATAAAGAGTGTCACACTATTTAAGAGAAAGTGTCGTGTGACACTTAGTCAAAAAAAGAGTGTCACCTAGGATAAAATTTTGACATGTTTTAACATTTTCGAGCCAAAATGACATGAGTCCTGACAATGTTTGATTTTAAGATGCTTTGTACTGATACACCCTTCATGATATGTTCTGACATCTGGTATGGTTTCATGACATATAGGAGGTCTTCCCTGCACTCCGCATTAGAGCCCCCCATGTGACAGGATTGTGGTTTATCCAAGATCTGGATGATCCGGGCAAGGCCGATATCAGAGCTATGGGATTCCACTACCTACTGCAGTTTCTTCATATTTGAGCCGATCATGGACTGTTGACTGCTCTTGTCGAGAGATGGCATAGTGAGCACAACACCTTTCATCTACTGACGAGAGAGGCATCTATCACATTAGAGGATGTCTATCAAATTCTACAGGTTTCGTGCCATGGAGAGCCTGTAAGTAAAATCATGTTTATAGATAAGCATAGTTGTAAAGTTTCCATATGATAGAAACTAACATGATTGTTTGTTGACACAAGTATACTATGATCAAGATGCGACGGTAGGATGATAGATTATCCAGGGGATGTTCCAGGATGTCACGATCCTAGATCGACATGTCAGCTGGGATAGGTTGAAGGATGATTTTGGTAGAGACTTCCCGGTGCCATGTATTGTGGCATCATTTATTGGATAGGCCCTTATCCCTGATAGGAGTCAGAAGGGCTTCCCACTAGGATAGGGGAGATTACTAGCAGACCTGGTGGCATAGCCACGATGGATGGCATGGGGCCTGGCTATCTTAGCTGATATGTACTACGAGCTGCATGAGATTGTCTATAAAGATGGTAGGACTTGGGTGTGTGGGGCTATACTCACCCAGATATGGGTGTGGGAGCATATTGCAGTAGTGCATCCATGAGTACAGCCTAGGGAGTGCAGGTATCCCTATATATACAAGTATATAGGGTTCATCCCACATACACATAGCGGGGATGTTTCCTATTATCGCAGGATATTAGATGAGCTTGCCTCATTCATATGGAGACCGTACAGGTCATGTGAGCAGTGGAGTGATAGGTGGGAGCTGGATTACATGTTGTGCAGTCATCCATTGGTAGGCCATCACCCAGACATTATGGAGAGGTTTGTGATTACACGAGTTTGGAGGTAGTTTGGACGCCAGTAGAGGGTGTCCACAGAGACCATGACACATGCTCAGTTCTGAGATGAGGATGGATAGGGTTGGCTGCCGATGCTGGACTACCAGCAGGCAGTACAAGATATAGCCGCTATATGCCAGGAGCCATGGGAGTACCTACCAAACATGACAGATGTAGGTGCAGATGCAGCATATAGGGCAGAGAGGTGCAGGGCTCCATTTCCTAGATTTGCAGTCCCAGATGTACAGCCACCAGCGGCACAGGGGGATGAGGGGGACGATGGAGGAGATGAAGGAGACGGAGGGAGAGGGAGAGGGAGGGGGATGGAGAGAGGGGAGGGATCTAGATTAGGTGGCTGAAAATGGTCATGGGGATGGAGATCAGCCACTCCAGAGGATGAGGCGAGACCAGCTCGCCAACAGGCAGAGGCTAGGCAGGACCCACCTACAGGAGGAGAGGATCTGAGAGCCCGAATACAGGCTCTAGAGGTAGAGATGTAGCAGCTTAGGATCACTATAGCAGTTAGAGAGTAGTAGCTCACTGATCAAAAGGTAGAGATAGAGTGAAGAGAGAGAGCCTTATAGGTTGCCCTTACAGAGAGACAGAGAGAGGCAGTGCAAGCTGCATATTATCATGATCTCTACATACAGGCAGTGCCAGTGGGTCAGAGGGCTCCTTCCTACTCAGTAGTAGTGGGTAGATCAGATGTGGTACCAGATGTGGCACCACCCCCTCCACCACTTGGTCCTCGAGATAGTGGTAGCGAGTCTTAGGTTTAGGCTTAGGTTTAGATGTTTTCGACATATCATGAGACTTTTGATCTAGATTTTGGGATCTCATATTGTATTGTATATTGTATCATGACATTGATTTATATATGAGATTACTAGATGTTCGATATATCATGTGTTTACGTCTCACTTGTGATGGATGTATCAGTTTATGTATTATCTTATTATTTTTCTCAAAATGTTCATGTATATGCGCACGTATGTTCTCTCTCATAGATATATGTTTGATTCTCATGTGTATGATGTAGACTCATGTTTCTTGAAAATGACAATTTTTATAAAGAATATGATGATATGATTAACCCCTTGTGATGGAAGGAATAGGTCATGATATGAAAGTCGCGGAGCAAAAGACATGAGTGAAAAAAAGGAAAAGTGAGCGCAGTTGACCAACAGGTCCACGTAAGATGAAAAGGAGAGCCCTCTCCATATGCAGGATGCAAAACTAAACTAACATGAACCTAGAAATGCAAGCTACTATGAAAGTGGTTGACTTGCAAGGTCACAACACTTATAGACATCTAATTATCATCATCGAGCATTATTGGTAGTGTCGTAAGATCATATAATGCACACTAGCATAACTATGTGGTTATGAATATGATCTCTATCAGATAGAAATGTGAAAATCCCACCTAGGCATCAAAAACATGTAGGTCAAGATGACTAATGCAGTGAGATTACCTAAGTTTGATATGGTGATATTATGCTTGTATCAAGACGCATGAAAGTTAGGATAACTAGAAGCATGCACTCGCACAACAGTCAAGGATAATACCTTGTCAATCCATAGTGTCAAGTAAGACCAGCATAAAATGCTCATGACAATTAGGACCAACAAAATATACCCACAAGCAGATAAAGAAATAAAACATGTTCTCATACCCTCAGTCTTCTAGCTATGCATCATTGAAAACTTCTCAGGGAGAGACAACTCATCAAAGAAATCCTCATGGACAGCACACAAAGAAAAATAAAGCCAACATATCTCAAGTGAGTTAATTGTTTAAGTGCATATGTGTTGGTCATAGAGTCAGACTCTGATCATTGCATCTGCAAATGAGAAATATCGCATCAAACTTAGACTATTGGGTAAGACATCTGATAAGTGTTAAGAAACACTCGACACAAGGGTAGTGTTGAAAAACATTGTTTGGGGTGGTGCTGAAAAACACCTATTGTGAAATGCCCCAAGAGACACACGCACCTAAAAGACCAATGCGAACAGGTATGCCCCCTAGACAAAGACAAAGACCAATTCCAGACCAAGTCAAATAAGGTCAAGACATGATGGAGAAAGGCTAAGTGTCAAGGACGCATGCTAAAAGACAAGGGTGCAAATGCCTCAAGTAGCACCTGTTTCTAGATTTTCACCACTTAAAATCTTTTTTTATTTTTTTATTTTTTTCTTTTTTTGTATTTTTTGCTACCAAGGCGCCTATTTCCAGGTTTTCACCAAGGCACTTTTTCTTCTTTTTTTTTGAATTTTTTGCATTTTTTTATTTTTTTTATATTTTTTCAAGACTGTATATGCTTTTTAGGATTTTTTCAGCATCATATATCAATTTTTTTAGTATTTTTTTCAGGATCAATAAAATATGTACAAAGGATGCCCCCAGACAGAAACAGGCATCAAGGATAGAACTTCTTTAGGTGCAAAATGTTGATGGGCTTAGGGAGCTATTCTCCATCTTCATTCGATAGTAAATATGCACCTGTACCAAAAGATGTTGTAATAATGTATGGTCCAAGCCAATTAGGTTCGAACTTGCCCTTTTGTTCTTTGTTCTATTGATTCTTAGGGTTCTCTCTCAAAACAAGATCACCTATCTGAAATTCCCTAGGGTGAACCTTCTTGTTGAATGCTTTGGACATACGCTTCTGATATACTCTCATGTGATCAAAGGAAGCCTTACGCTTCTCATCTAGAAGTTCTAGTTCTTATAACCTCATGGCCCAGTAATCCTCATCTGTAATCAAACCTTTGAGAGAGATTCTAAGTGAAGGTATCTCTACTTCTAAAGGCAACACTGCTTCAGTGCCATAGGTAAAAGCAAAAGGAGTAGCTCTTGTAGGTGTATGAATGCTAGTTCTATAGGCCCATAGTGCCGAATTGATTTGTAAGTGCCAATCCCTACCATTCTTGTGTACTGTTCTATGGAGGATTTTAAGAATGGTTTTATTAGAGGCTTTTGCCTATCCGTTTCCCTGTGGAAAATAGATAGAGGACCAATGATGTTTGATTTTAAACTTCTTGCATAAATGCTTTAGGTCCTTGTTCTTGAATTGATCTCCATTATCAGTAATAATCTTAGAAGGCACTCCAAATTGGCAAATGATATGATTCAAAATAAATAGGGAAACTATTTTGCCTGAGGCAACAGAAAGAGGGACTACCTCTACCCATTTCGTGAAATAATCAGTAGCTATGATGATAAACTTATGTCCACCTGATGAGTTGGGGTGAATTTTCCCAACAAGGTCAAAGGCCCAACGCTGAAATGGCCAATGAAAAATGGAAGGAATTAGCTCCCTACCTGGAGCATGAATCAGGTTTCCATGTTTTTGACATTTCTCACAAGACTTAGAGAAATTTACTGCATCTGTCTGCATTATGGGCTAGTAATACCCCACCCTAAGCAACCTTCAGGCCATGACAAGACCATTAGAGTGTCCATCACAAATGCCCTCATGGATGTCTGCTAACACTTGGTTGGATTCCTCCTTTTCCAAGCACCTAAGAAGTGTCCCATCTAAACCCCTCCTATACAAATCACCAGAGATAAGGGTGTGGTGAGAGGTGTTACGGATGAGGTTTCGATGCTCATAACGGTTGAAAGTGTCAGGGATGATGCCATCGCGTAGATATGAATAGATAGCACCATAGCGGGAAGACTCATGTGTGACAAGGGTAGAAATGACATTGCTTTCAGATGAGTCAAATATGGGATGGTGTAGCTCTTCCACCAGGAATTTGAATCTTGATTCATGTTGTTCCAACTGAAGGAGTGAAGCTAATGTGGCCATAGCATCTACAGCTTTGTTCTCTGTCGTAGGGATCTGTTGAAATGTCACACATGTAAAGTAACGTCTCAATGATTCAACCATCTTTTTGTAAGGTACCAATTTATCATCCTTGGTTTGATACTCCTCATTAACTTGGTTGATAATTAACTGTGAATCCCCAAAGACATGTAATTTTGTTATGTTCCATTCTATAGCCATTTTCAATCCATTGGTCAAAGCTTCATATTCGGCAATATTATTTGTACATGGGAATAAAAGTTTGTAAGACTTTGGAATGTTGTACCCATGTGGAGAGACAAATAATACTCCAACACTTGATCCATTTTGCATGTGGGAACCATCAAAGAAAATCTTCCAAGTGCGGGTAGTCATATACAGTATGTGCTCATCTGGGAATTCTACCTAAATAGGCATACTATCCTTAACTGGGAAGTCAGCTAATTGGTCAGCAATAGCTTGCCCTTTTATGGCCTTTCTTTCAATGTACTCTATATCAAATTTAGATAAAACCATCATCCACTTGGCAAGCCTACCTGTGAGGGTAGCCTTACTAAGCAAGTACTTAAGAGGATCAATTTTTGCAACCAAATGTATAGTATGAGCAAGCATATAGTGTCGCAACTTTTGGGAAAAAAACACTACTGCCAGATAAGACTTTGCAATGCTATTATAATTGATCTCATAAGATACTAGAGTACGACTAATGTAGTAAATGGCCCTTTCTTTCCCAATATCATCTAATTGAGCCAACAATGCCCCCAAGGAAGAATCTATTACTGAAATGTATAAAATCAATGGTTTCCCAAGAATAGGCGGCATCAAAATCAGAGGATTAGCCAAATACTATTTTATTTGATAAAGGCTCTTTTGGCAATCCTCATTCCAAGCACATGTGGCTCCCTTATGCGATGTTTTATTGAATAGATGTGCTCTATCTGCAAGCTGTGAAATAAACCTCCTTATGGATTGGAGTCATCCCTGAAGACTTCTCATCTAACTAACATTTCTTGGAGGTGGCATATCTAATATAGCTTGGACCTTTTCAGGATCAACCTCTATTCCTTTTGCTAAAATTATGAATCCTAGGAGTTTGTCGGAGGCAACTCCAAATGCACACTTTTTTGGATTCAATCTAAGCTAAAACTATGCCATGTGATCTAGAATTACTTCCAGATCATCGAGGTGTGTGTCCCATTTTCTAGATTTAGCCAAGGTATCATCCACATAATCTTCCATGTTCTTATGCATCATGTCATGAAAAATTGTGGTCATAGCTCGCTGGTATGTTGCTCCTGCATTCTTTAGGCCAAATGGCATGACGTTCCAACAATAGGTTCCCCATGCACATGTGAAAGCTATTTTCTCTTGATCTTCAAGAACTATTTTTATCTGGTTATATCCGGAAAACCCATCCATTAAGGAGTATATCTCATAACCCGTCGTCATATCCACTATCATGTCTATGTTTGGGAGTGGAAAGTCATCCTTTGGGCATGCTTTGTTAAGGTCTCTAAATTCTGTGCATACATGAATGGATCCATCATGCTTTGAAATTAGAATGATGTTTGAGATCCACTAGGCATAATCGATTGCTCTAATAAATCCTGCACTGAGGAGTTTTTCTAATTCAACCTTAACAAGGAGAGTTATGTGAGGATGCATTTTCCTCAACTTTTGTTTAACCGGTTTTATTCCTAGAGCTATAGATAGATGATGCATAATAAGATTAGTGTCAAGTCCTGGCATATCTGAATATGTCCAAGAAAAGTTGATTTTCTTCTTTTGCAAAAACTTTGTATATGCTTCTTTTTCTTCAGCTGATAGAGACTGAGCTAGGTGCACTATTTGGGGAGCCTCTTATGTATTCACATTCACTGGTTGCGTAGGCTCAATGAGAACTGATGACCTATCCTAGAAGTAACTTGGAAATTTATTAAGTACCCCATCCTTAGGTGCCTCAAAGAGGTTTTCACCCTCGGATACGTCTTTTCTTTTTACTATTTTTGGTTCTGACACCGCCACAAAGTGGTTTTCGCCATCAGACCTTTTTTTCTTTTTCTTTTATTTTTAGACTGAGGTACTTAATATCAGGCTCCATCATACTTGTTGTCGGTTCACTGGTGGAAGAGACTATAGATTCAAGAGCATTCAGATAGCAGGCAATTTCGTAGTCATTCTGAAAAGTGAGGAGTTCAGGCTCTTGATGTTGCTGAGACCAGTCAATTAGGTGGAAATGAACAAGGGGTAGGTCAATGACTGGTTCAACATTGTGTATGTGGAAGGTGTTATCTCTAGTGACCATACAATCAGGATTCATCAAGTCCCCTCCTAAGATACTCGAGTCAGGATTTGTCCTACCAAACGAAGCGTCATCCACTAAGGCAATTCGAGGAGTACAATCCTCTAGTCCTACACTAAGCTCGTCGATCACATCGGGTTGAGTACTATAAGTATGGAGAACATCCATGTCCAAATCAACTATTTCATCTGAAAGTGAGTCCCATTTGAACTCATGTGAGTTTGTCTCTGAATCATTATTTGAGCCTTGTGATGTACTAGCATTGTTACTATCTGTCGCAGCTAGGATAGCGACACTTGCCATTGTCAATCTAGCATTCATATAGTCATTATCTGTCACAGCTAGTATAGGAGTACTGTCAGTTGTCAAATCTTTTGAATCTCCCCAAAGGAGATTTGTTGAAGGCACCCAATCATTAGACATGTCTTGTTGATTGGAAAGATTAGGTGTGTAGTCTGAGTCATTGTCACTGTCTGTCGCAGCTGAGACAAGGACACTTTTTTGTTTCTTATTTTCAAAACCTAAGCCAACTGTTGACTTATTCCTTCATCCAAAAAGGGCATGGTTAAGAGGTTCAGCCTTAGCATCCAACCTATGACTAAGGGGACCATGTCCTAGATAACCCATATTCTTGACCAATGTATACCCTCTCCCATAAGCTCTAGGGGAAGGTGCAAAATTCTCATTATGTAGGTATTTCTCTTCTTGGTAAATCCAATCCCTAATGGAAACTTCTTTTTTTTCTTCTTGAATTGGAACTAAGGATTCTACAAACTTATCGAACAATGTCATGGCCAAAGATGAGGGCTTCATTTCTTGAGAAGGTTTGCCATAAGACCTAGGGGAAATTGGCAATTTTGTAAATGAATCCAATTTGTAATCCCCCATACCAAGATCTATGGCTTTGAATTTGTCTTTGCATTGTTCAAATGTAGTATCAAAAGTGTCAGCCTCCCTATTCAAAGGAATGTGAGACCCTGCTGAAATTATGTTGACTGACAATGTGCTATCCTCGGGTATGCAAACTTCTACTCCATTGTAAGGGAACTTCACACACTGATGATAAGTAGATGGGACTGCTTTCATCTCATGTATCTAAGGTATACCCAACAAAATATTGTAAGCCAAAGGACCGGCATCAACAATCTGAAACAAAATATCTTTCTCTACAGGACCAATTCGGATAGGAAGAATAGCCAATCCTTTAGAACTACGTTTTGCTTCATCATAAGCCTTGATAGTTATCTTCTTCCTTATGTCAATAACTTCTTCTAAATAACCTAAGGCCTTCAATAAGCTCAAAGAACAAATATTAAGCCCAACACCCCCATCTATCAACATGTGCCTGACACGGGTCTTGTGGACCATAACCTCTATATGAAGGGCCAAATTGTGTGGGTGGCTTAATGACTTGTCATCTTCTTCTGAGAATGTAAGGTAGTGAGGGCTAGCCAAGTGGTTGACCATATTCTAGAATTGATCTACATCTATATCATTAGAGACATTAGCCGCTCTCAAGGCATCCTCAAGGACACGCTTATGCTTAGGGGACAATTCCAAAAGCTCAAAGATTGAAATCTGCACTGGTGTACGTTGTAATTGGTCAACAAGATTATAATTCAACTCAAGACCAACAACAGATTTAGGAAGAATGCCTTTTGACACTAGCTGCTTAGACTTACTAGAGTTAGGACCTCTAATAACAATGGGAGCTTGAGATTGACTCCTAGTGATTGCATTGAGTGGTTCAGACATCCTTCGTGAGTGAGGACCTCTTAGTACCACAACGGGTCCTTCATCAGGCATAGGATTTGAATCCACATCATATCCATAAGGGTCTTTCCCTCTCATCATGTTGACATTATCATCAACAACTTCAAGCATATTAATAACATTTTTAGCATTTGTGTAGGTGTAGTTGATAGCATCCTTGTCATTCTTGTTGTTAGAATTCTCTCCTTTCTCATATTTGGGCAAGGGTTCTTTAAAAGCTTTGTGATCCGCATTAGTGGTTAAACCATCAACTTGTAATCTTTCACTTTCAATAAGATCTTGGACAAGATGCTTAAGTTTAAAATAATTTTCTATATCATGTCCAATTCCATTGTGAAAGACACAGAAAGCCTTCTCATCCCACCAATGAGGTTTAGGATCTAGTATGCGGAACTTTGTAGGATCCTGAGGTTGTGCCAAATTATGAGCAATTAACATCTTGAAAATGTCTACATAGGAGTCCCCAAGTTTGGTAAATTGTCTCTTTTCTATTTTAGGTCTCCCTTGATACTTGGGTTTATTTTCTTGTTGTGTTGAAGATGTTTGCAACTTCATGGCTTGGACTGAATTAGAGAGATTAAGAACTCCTTCATTCTTAGGTTGTGATGAGTCAACAACTCCGTCATTGACAACTTGCTTATTCTTATTCCAATAGGAGTTCTTTTTGTCCTTATTACCATTATTATTGTTGTTTTGGCCATTGTTGTTATTAGTTGTTTTGGCCAAAATTCCTTGTTCTTTTAGGTCATCCTCTATGCGACATGCCACTTCTACCATGGTATCAAAAGAATTAAATGGGATCTTCCTTACTTCATACCTTAGCTCTGGTATTAAATTGCTCACAATGATGTCTATTCTTTCCTCCTTAGGAATTGTCCTTGGATATTTCAAGCACAAACATCTCCATCTTTGTAGAAAGGTAACAAAGGATTCCCCTTAATTCTGCTTCAGTTTGCACAAATCAAGCATGGTGACGGACCTTGATAAGTTGTAAGCAAAATGTTGGACAAATCTTTCCATAAGCTCTTTAAATGTCTTAACTAGAGGAGTAAGGTTAGTAAACCACTCCATGGCTTGACTCTTGAGGCTCCTTGGGAATAATCTCATCAAATAGGAGTCTTCATGGTGAAAAGAAAAAATCATTATATAGAACTGTCTAACATGGTCATGAGGGTCACCAACACCATCATACTTGTCATAGGTTGGAAACTCAATTTTCTTAGGAAACTCAACCAACACCACACTCTTGTCAATTGGGTTGGGACATATGGAATCCAAATTAAATGTGCTCTTAGGAGCCCTCATCCTTTCTATATCCCTTTGAAGTTGTTTGATCACCTCATTAGTTGATGGATCTTGCTTCTTTACCTTTTGGTCCACATCAAAATTGTATGGGACCTTAGCACCTTTGTTGATGAGACTTTCTAGGAACTGATCCTTGTTTTGTTCCACATACCTTTCTACATACGCTTGAAAGCATGGTTCTTGTTGCATAGTCATAAAATCTATATGATTGAAGTTGGCATAACTTTCTCCATGTTGTGAGCCATGATGTGCTCATTGAGAGGGTTGCTTTGAAAGTCTAGGAGATGACTATCTCCTATGGTGATCATATCTTGAAGTCCTTCTACCTCTAGGACTTGGGGATCTTGAGGGTGTCCTTGACCTTCTTCTAGGACTTGGTGAAGGGGTAGATGGGGATGATTTGGTCCCACTATTGGTACCCCTCCCATTAAATTGATTTTGGAGTTGTTGTGCATAGAGCCTATCTTCTTCTTCTTGGGTGACTCTTTTTCTTATGTCCAATAATGCACGTTCCTCTTCTTCTAGTTGTCTGAATTTCTCTTTTTTGGTGGCTTGTTCATCTAGATAGGCTTGCTTCTCCCTTTCAATGCTTTTCAACCTTGTGTTTGCATATCGAGAGGTATCTTTAAGTGGAGAAGATTGTCTTGAATGCCTTATTGCATTGGCTGCGTTGATGTGATGGTCACTAGATTTGTTGTTCTGGTCCTCGTGTTGTGACCCAGAATCTGAGTGAGTTTGTCTATAATGTCGTTCAACTCATTGGTGAGCATCAAAATACCTTATGTTTTTGGGGGGTGACCTAGGTGGACTAGCATGAGAAGAACCACCATACACTCTGGTACTCCTGTCATTGGAAAATATCCTCAAGAGTTTGATTCATGGCTTCTCTTTGTTGTCAAGTGAAAGTGTAACTCATGTCCATACTTGATGAAGGTGGTGCTAAAGAGGTGCTCACTTCACTAGGATTACCTTTTGGATTAAAACAAACCTCAAATTCACTTTTAGGAGATTGATCGAAAAGGGGTTCTTTTCCCTTGTGCTGTTGATGAGTCTTAACTGGTGGTAACTGGCTAAAGACAACAGGGGGTCACTTCCCTTGATTGACTTGGTACCTTGTTGTAACTGACATGAAAGAAAAAGATTCTTAATGATAGGATGACCTCCTGAAATGTCAACACCAGACCAGGATAATCAAAGTTCTTTATTGTCCAAAATGGAATGAAAAGATAGAAAAAGGGGCTTTACCAACACTATCAAAGAGGTGCTTCAAATCAAAGGGTGACTACCCTTGCACTTTTGAATCAGGAGGTTGGATTAGGTTGAAATATAACTGAAATTGATTAAATGAAAGTGATTTGGACAATAAGAGCACTAAAATTCTCCAAGAATGTAGCTAACAATTCTAGAGATGAGCTTTCTCACTAAGAATAACCTCCTAACTTGACAACTATTTCCAAAGTGGCCTTGTAAACCAATTGATGCTATTCCTAGAGGGTAAAAACTAGATATTTAGAGCCAAGACAGGTCTCCAACAATAGAGCAAGAAACCTAATCTAAGACTTAATTTGACTAGCAAAACTGAAACTAACTGAAACTAAAAACCCAATGGAAACTGCCCAGGTGACACTTTCCAAGCAAGAAAGGTGACAGTTTACGATTAGGCAACACTTCGCCTGAATCTAGGCGACAGTTTCTAGGCTACCAGCACACCACTTTTCATCAAACAGGGTGACAGACATGTGGGGCGAACTGGCGCGCGACAATTCTCACAACAAGATGCACCACTTATTCAGTGTCGTACAACTCTATGACTAGTGAGTGTCAAAATCTTAATTTTAAGGCTTTTTCGTTCAAAATTTTCAGTCTGAGGGTTAATTTTTTAAATGTAATCACAATGACAGCAATAAATTGACAGGTTTGCAAATAGTATGGGATCAAACGTGTCTTCAGGCACTTAGAACAAGGGCAAAAGCAACCTTGCCAAGATAAATGATTGTGATATCAAAATTAAAAAAACACCCTATGAATGCTACCGATTGTTTGTATGTTGAGAACATTTACACTGATATCACATAATCGAAGATACTTCAAGCAATATCTACCTACAAGACAAGGCTCAATACTTACCAACTTAGCCCACAACTTGATGTCCTCTTGCCTCACACCAAGTGGTTGCCCACAAGAGATATTGGTTTTGTCATGGAAGTGTTAGACAACACAACCAAAGGGACACATATGGTGAGTATCTTGGGGTGATCCGGGTTAGTCCACTTGGATCAATCCTTGCACTAAGAAGATAAGTGGCTAAATAAAGGTGGCTTCTAACCTATGGTTCTTAATAAGGGCTTCTATTCATAACACCCCTCTTGCTCCTCATAAAGGACTAGGACCTCGCGGCCTCAAGAGTACCTTAAGCATTCTTGCTCAATGCTTTCCCCATGGTCACAATCCCATGAGTTACTCACATCAAGCGAAGACAAGTGTTATGTCTACCAAGGTTTTGTGTCCTTGATAGCCTTGAGATTATAGTGAGTTAGAATAGCCGGCAAAAGGCTTGTCCCAACTTGGGTCATTCCTCTTGATTGCTCAAGAGCAGGCCCACTAAAGGATTCCTATACTAAACAAAGAGTGGATGATTTTTGAGGTTCAAGATTTTTGGTTCACCATAAGGGTGAAGAGCATAATCCCTTATCTCAAAAACTTCTCCTAAACACACCAAGCAAATTCAATTACCCCCTTGCTTTCAAAATCCCAAGATGGGTCAAGATTTCTATTTCACCACAAGGGTGAAGAGCATACTCTCCTACCACCTCAAAATTCTTACAACAAGGTATTAAGTGCCTATGAAATGAAACAAGTAGTATATGCCGCACTCAATAAAGAAAGCAATCAAACAAGCACTTGGTTTGGTTTTTATGCTTAGGGCAACCTTGCAAAAACCATTAGTAGCCCTCTTTGACATGCATTTTTTTTTTTTTTTGGCAAATTTTTGAGCAAGGAGAGCACCTACAAGCATAACTTGTTAGCTCCACAATGGTTAGAACAATCTTAAAATCCAACTAGCTCCAAGCAATCCGCTATCAACAAGTATTTAAAGCACTAAAGGTGGAACACTTAACTCTTCAAGTAAACGTGAAGTGAGTCCAAAAGTGGGACACTTAACCCTTCAAGTGAATGCGAAGGGAGTCCAAAAGTGGAACATTTAACCCTTTAAGATAATGTGAAGTGAGTCCAAAAGTGGAACACTTAACCCTTCAAGAAAATATGAAGTGAGTCCAAAAGTGGAACATTTAACCCTTCAAGAGAATGTGAAGCGAGTCCAAAAGTGGAACATTTAACCCTTCAAGAAAATGTGAAGTGAGTCCAAAAAGTGGAACACTTAACCCTTCACACAAACTCAAAGTGAGTCTAAAAGTGGAACATTTAACTCTTCACACCAACCCAAAGTGAGTCCAAAAGTGGAACATTTAACTCTTCATACCAACTCAAAGTGAGTCCAAAAGTGGAACATTTAACTCTTCACACCAACCCAAAGTGAGTCCAAAAGTGGAACATTTAACTCCTCACATCAACTCAAAGTGAGCCCAAAAGTGGAACATTTAACTCCTCACGCCAACTCAAAGTGAGTCCACACTTAAGAAAACTAATGAGATCAAGAAAGCATAAAAGGGAAAAACTTTGTGGAACACTTAACACTCTTTTCAAGTAGACCCCTCCCCTATGTATGAATGTTGACCTTGCATCCAAAGGGCGATAATGAGGGGTGATTAGAAATAAGCGAGTCCAACACCCAATCTAGCTAACAAGCTCAATCAAAAGCAATCTAAAGTTGCTTATCAACACTACTCACAAATGAAAAAGGGTTGAACAATAGAATATTTAACTTTCCAAGTAAACATAGAGTGAGTCCACAAAGTGGTGCATTTAACCTCCTATGCAAACAAGGAATGAATCCATGCCCTCAATCACTCAAATGAGATGTTTGATATTGGAAACCACAGAGCATTTACAAACTATCAAAAGCAAATCTATGTCCTTTTATTAACCCAAAAGAGATGTGCCTATGAAAGCAAGTAAACCAACTGAAATCTGGAAATGTAATCTATTTAGCCATAGCAAATCAAACTAATAAATAAATAAACCTAAACTTGGCTAAAAGGGCTAAAAAAACTCACTGTCAGGTACAGGTGATAGTACAGTCACTAGAACTATCGTGCGCCACTTCTCTGTATACAGGGGCAACAGAACTTCCATGTGCAACAGTTCACCCTATTGCAGGCGACAAAACTCCTCAAATAGTGTGACTCTTTCTGTCAAAGGGGGCGACACTTTTAACTGGTAAAGTGTCATGCCTCTATACAGAGAATTGTCGCACGACACTGGAAAAATGTCACGCGACACTCTGAGACAAAAAAACTAGAGACGGAAAAACAACGCTAAAAATTAATGAAAAATTAGCAAAAATTGATGAAAATGTAGAAAATGAAGGGACAAAGCCAATGTCTTGCCCCACGGTGGGCACCAAAAATGTACACACAAAAGTAGTGCACTTCTATGGATCCTTACAATCAAGGACACTCAAGAATGAGGCCTCAAAAATTGATCCATAGCTCTCTATGTATGGAGTTGCAAGATGTAGAGTTGCTCTCAGCTAGAGCTATGAAGCTAATGACCTTGCTAGTCAATCACACAATGAGAGATTCAAGGTTGAAGACAAGGGCAAGAGTGCCAATATCTCCAATGAATCCAAATGGAAATGCAATGCAAGTAAGCTAAGAATGAGGATGCAAGCTAGTCTATGAAAATGAAAGTGCAATTTAAGTTATTCAAAGGAAATACAAAGGATTACAACCTTCCTAATTAAGCTAAGTGAGATTATCTATTGCATAAGAGAAACTAAGCTATGAAGTGAAGCTATGGATGCTATGATAATGCAAGAAATGAAGCCTAAACTATGAAGTAATGAGGAAATCCAAGAAGAGCTTGATGTAGGAATGATCTCCAAAAGCTCCAAATGCACCTAGAAAACCTGCAGCATAACAATAGCATGAATGAGATGGATCCAAATGAAGGAGAGAGCTCTCCTTTTATAGAAAATGAGGAGAAATAGACCATGGAGATTAAGAGGCAAAAGTCTTAATCAACGGTGGAGCTTGAAAGAGGAGCAATCCATGTGCACAAGTATCCTCCAATAGGAAAATAGGAGTTGACTTTATGTCCATATGAGACAAAAAGTGTTTTTCTCCTTTTTATAAAATAGGAATAATGTTTTATTTGTGCAACTTAGGATAAGAGGAAAAGGTGGGGCTTTTTATTTAATAAAAAGAGAGAAAATATTCCTTTTGAGTAAATAAAAACTTAGGATAAATGGTTAGCCCATAGGATAAAATCTAATATATGATCAAAACTAAGATTTGATCAAGAAATTGATAATGTTGAGAATATTAATTATTGATAAAACTGATTCAGGATTGATAAATCAAATAAATGGGGCCCAAAGTCTAGGTGATCATTTTAGGGTGCATACAATGATAGGTCCTAAACGCATTCGTCGAGTGCTCATAGACAATGGTGTTGGTCTGAATATCTGTTCTGCTAAGCTGCTTACCCAGCTAGGTTATGATGAGAATTTTATAGACTCCCGCAAAAAGATTACCATCAAAGCTTATGATGAGGAAGAATGCAAATCCCAAGGCTTAGTTGTGCTACCTATCCGCATAGGATCTGTTGAGAGAGATGTTACTTTTCAAGTTCTTGACATTCCTCTTGCCTACAACATCTTGTTGGGTAGGCCATGGATTCATGAGATGCAGACTATTCTATCTATGTACCATCAATGCATTAAGTTTCCATTCCATGGAGTGGAAGTCACTATGCCCGCTAATACCAATTATTCTTGCAATACCCTTGTGCAATCTACAAATAGCTTTGTTCTGGCTAATAGAGAGTCCACTGAGTTCTATGATGCTAAGCTTAAGAAAATGGAACAAACTTTGAAACTTAAGGATACAAGCATGGGAGAATACCGAATTGAACCTATGCTATCATTGGTTGCTCTACCTCCATCTCCACACTCTTATGGGAGACCTTATGAGAATAACAAGACTTTTGATGATTCTCCTCAAACAATCTACAATGGTGCCTCTGTACAGGCCTCTACACCTTTAGAAGATGAGGATGAAGAGAGGGCTATCACAACTTGGATCTATAAAGGAAAAGAAACATATGAAATAACTACTCCACCTCTAGACTTAGAATAAGAGCCAAACAGTGAAGCCTTCAAGATCGTGAAGTGCTTTGTCTATAAGGGGAGTGGTCCTATAGCAAAGAATGAAAATGGTTTACTAAAGCCCATTGAAGCTACAGGTCATAGCACAAATAATACTATTGGCTTAGGCTTCAAAAATATCCCCTTTCATTTAGGGATAAACAAATTTGTGCCAGAACCTGAACCTAAACCTGAGTCAAAATTTGATGATACTACTCCAAAGGTAAATCCAAAGGCCAACTCTAATGAAGACACATTTCTATATCCTATTCCTCTAGAACTTGCTACACTCTTTGCAAAACCTGATGAACCTATTATACCTATCCACATGATAGATACTGATAGTGATTTTGATGAGACCACTTCGGTGCATCAATTTACATATGACCAATGGAAAGAAACACTAAATGATGATCCCAATTTTCAAGGTGAACGATATAGGCCACCGCATTTTCAAAAGCATCTTGAACAAGAACAACTTCAGCAAGTTGTTAATGCCACAAGAGATAATAATGAGTCTGATGATGTTGCCAATGTTAATGAAATTCCCACATCAAGTACTGACTCACCTGAGTATGAATTTGACTCTTTGTCTAATGCTACTTATGATAAATATATAGACACAGTGCATACCTATGAAAGACTTCTTTAAGTAGGTGAAGGGTCTAGTGTTAGGTCGCATGAATTAGGTGCCATCAGTGTTAACTTGTCCTCTACTTCTGACGTGGGTTCTCATAGGGATTTGAATGCTCCTTTGGATGAAATCACTCTAGGTCTTGACTTGCTTGTCCACACTTTTGATGGTTATACTATGAATGCAATTGAACCAGTGACTACTTCTCTTTCACTCAAAAATCCCCATCTGATAAATTAGAACTCCCCCTCCTCATCCAATGAAGTCCTAACATTCTAGAATTATTATGCTCTAGCTGTAACCTCCATGCTATTGAACCTATGATGTCCTCCACCAGTGAAAGTAGTGTCAGCATGACAGAGGCAGATATCAAGTATCTTAGTCAAAAAATTAAAAGAAGAAAAATAGATGCTTTGATGGTGAAAACCACATTGTGGGAGTATCAAAGCCAAAAATAGTAAAAAATAAAAGACGTATCTGAGGGTGAAAACCTCTTTAAGGCGCCTAAGGATGATATACTTGATATGCTTCTAAGCCACTTTCAAGAGAGATCATTAGTAATGATTGAGCCAACACAACCAGTGAATTTGGGTATAGAGGCTGCTCCACAAATTATTCATCTAGCACAATCATTGTGTGTAAGAGAAAAGGAAGAGTTCACTAACTTCTTTCAAAGCAAGAAAATAAACTTTGCATGGACTTATTCTAACATGCTTGGATTAGACCCCAATCTAATCATGCACCACCTGTCCATTGCACCAGGTATTAAACCTATTAAACAGAAGCTACGAAAGATGCATCCACACGTAACACTTTTAGTCAAAGAAAAGCTAGAAAAGCTTCTTAAAGCTGGTTTCATAAGGACTATTGACTATGCAGAGTGGATTTCAAATATTGTTCTAGTCACCAAACATGATAAATCCATTCGTGTGTGCACAGATTTCATGGATCTAAATAAGGCATGTCCAAAAGATGACTTCCCACTTCCTAACATTGACATGATAGTGGATATGACAGCAAGACATGAGATGTATTCCTTGATGGATAGCTTTTCTAGCTATAATAAAATAAAAATTGTGCTAGAAGATCAAGAAAAGACCGCTTTCACATGTGCCTGGGGCACCTTTTTCTAGAATGTCATGGCTTTTGGGCTTAAGAATGATAGAGCAACATATTAGAGAGTTGTTACTACCATTTTCCATGATATGATGCATAAAATAATGGAGGATTATGTGGATGATACTTTAGCCAAAAGCATTGAGTGGAAAACTCATTTAACAAATTTGGGTCCCATACTTGACCACATGGAACAATTTAGTCTCAGACTTAATCCCAAAAAATGTGCATTCGGCGTCACTTATGGGAAACTATTGGGTTACATCATTTTAGCTAAAGGCATAGAAGTTGATCCAGAAAAAGTTCAAGCTATTATGGACATGCCTCCACCTAAAAACATCAGTCAAATGAGAGGACTACAGGGAAGGCTACAATCTATTCGGCACTTCATTTCACAGTTGGCTGACAAGTCGCAACCATTCACTAAAACTTTACATAAGGGTGTGACTTATGAATGGAATGAAGAATGTGACAAGGGACTCACTCAGATTAAATAGTGTCTTGCTAATCCACCTATATTGATGCCTCCTATTCATGGGAAGCTTCTCATACTATACATCTCAGCAATGAACACATCTTTGGGTGCTCTCCTAGCTCAAGAAGATCAGAACAACAAAGAGAGAGCCATATATTATATCAGTAGAACATTGGTTTCTTATGAAATGAACTATTCTATCATTGAGAAAGCTTGTCTAGCAGTAGCGTTTGCTTCTCAAAAGTTGTGACATTATATGCTAGCTCACACTATAAGGCTTATTGCAAAAATTGATCCACTAAAGTACTTACTAAGCAAGGCTGCCCTCATGGGTAGATTAGCAAAATGGGTGATGATACTTAGTGAATTTGACATTGAGTACATGAAAAGAAAATCTATTAAAGGACAAGAAATTACTGATCAGTTGGCGGAAGCTCCTCTAAAAGATCACCAGCCTTTGAGTATTGAATTCCTAGATGAATCCATCATGCTTCTCACACATCAGGCTTGGAGCATGTTCTTTGATGGATCATTCACTCAGCAAGGATCCGATGCAGGCATTATGTTTATAACACCTCAAAGATACTCGCTGCCAAAAGCTTACAAAATGTTGTTTCCCTGCATGAACAACATCACTGAATATGAAGCTCTCATTAATGGTATGAACATAGCCATTGAATGGTGTGTGGATGAGCTCAAGGTCTTTGGAGACTCTCAGTTAATCATAACCAAGTTAATGATGTCTATCAAACAAAAGATGACAAGCTAGTGCCTTACAAAAGAATGGTGGATGATCTCAAACAGTATTTTGCACACATTTCCTTCCAGCAAATTCCAAGGGTAGACAATAAAGCAACTGATGCTATGGCCACTCTTGCCTCAATGTTACAAATGCCAGAAAATAACTTTAGACATGAATTCCTAGTGGAAGCATTACACTACCCTGCTTATGACATTCCTGAATCCAGGATGATCTATTCAATCATTGGACATGATTCATCCCACTACCACCATATTTATTCCTACCTCCATGACCAGATCATTCCAGACACCTATACTCGGAATGAAAAGTGTCACCTAATTCATAATGCTTCATGATATGTCATCATAGCAAATGACTTGTATAGACGGGGTCTAAATGGTACTCTCCTTAGGTGTCTAGAACCTGATGAGTCCAAATGTGCGCTAGCTGAGGTACACGAAGGTATATGTGGGTCTCATTCGAGTGTTCTGATGTTAGCCCAAAAACTTATTAGAGCTGGTTATTACTAGCCAGATATGGAGAAAGAAGTTGTTCAATATGCCAAGACTTGAAAACAGTGCCAATTTCACAGAAATTTGATCCATGCTCCTGCTAGAGAGCTTATTCCTTTCATCAGTTTCTGGCCATTTCAGCAGTGGGCCTTTGACTTGGTGGGTCAGATACATCCTTCTTCTTCAAGAGGACATAAGTTTATCATCACAACTACTGACTATTTTACTAACTGGGTTGAGGCAATGCCTTTAGCTGTAGCTAATGGCAAGTTTGTGGCTATGTTTATACTGAACTATATCATTTGTAGATATGGTGTACCCGCATCCATTATCACTGACAATGGGGGACAATTCAAGAACAAGGACCTAAGAGAGTTATGCACCAAATTAAAAATCATCTAGCATTGGTCATCTATCTATTATCCCCAGGATAATGGACAAGCAGAAGCTTCTAATAAGACAATTCTCAAACTCTTGCACAGAACAGTTCATAAATCTGGTAGAGATTGGCACCTCCAAATCAATCTAGCTTTATGGGCCCACAGGACAAGTATCCGAACACCAATGGGGGCCATGCCCTTTGCCTTATTTTATGGAGTAGATGTAGTATTTCCTATTGAGGTCGAGATTCCAACATTATGAATCTCTTTGAAGGGCCTCATCATTGATGAAGAGAATAGAATATCTCGGCTTCAAGAGCTTGAGTTACTAGATGAACGTCGGAAGGTGGTGTTCGATCATCTAAGAGCATACCAAAAGAGGATGTCTAAAGCCTACAATAAGAACGTCAGACAAAGAGAATTCCAAGTGGGTGATCTTGTCCTGAGAGAGAACCCCAAGAATCAGCAGCAGCGAGCCCAGAAAGGGAAATTTGAACCAAACTGGCTTGGTCCGTATGTTATTACTGTAGCATTTGGGTCTGGCACTTATCAACTCTCCACCACTGAAGGAGAACAGCTAAAAGAGCCTATCAACGCTCTTCACTTGAAGAAATTCTATAGTTGAGGCATTCTTTGTGTGCTCATGTACATACTTATTAGTCCTGAAAAAATCCAAAAAAATGATATATTGGCAAAAATCTTAAAAATTGCAAAATGTCCTAAAAAAATTATCATCTTAGTGAAAACTTGGTAAACAGGCGCTTTGATGTATCTATTATCTTGGTGAAAACCTAGTAAAAAGGCACCTTGATAATAATTTTTAAAAAAATAGAAAATTTGAAAAAAAAAAAATACAAAAAAAATGAAATAATCAAAAAATACAAAAAAAATGAAATAATCAAAAAATACAAAAAAAAACAAAAAAGAGAAAAGCACAAAAAAATTGAAAAGAAGAAAAAATGTACCATTGATGAAAACCTAGCAAACAGGCATCATGGTAGCAAAAATAGAATCTCTACCAAGATGGTGAAAACCTAGTAAATAGGTGCCTCTTATTTCCTGAAGCTATATCTCATCTCAACACCATTTGGCTCTTGCTTTCCTACTTTAGTTTGCTTTCCCGCTTCCCTGTTTTAGTTCATTTCCTACTTTGGTTTGCTAGCTCATGCACTTGCCTTCAGTAATCTTTGAGATTTTCCTTGACTCTTCATGGATTGGAACTGGTCACACTTGGGGGCACCTTCCCGATCTAGGGGGCATTGTCCTATTGCTTTTGGAGACACTCTCTTGCATCAGTTACCAGTGGTCCTCACTGTGTCTGCCTGCTGATGCCTAGCTATCGCTTGGATCTCTCACCTTGAGAATCCCTTGTACATCAGTCACTAGTGGTTCTCACCATGTCTACCTGCTGATGTTTCACTAGTATCTCTGAGATCTCTCTCCTTGAGGATCTCTCATGTATCGGTCACCAGCATTTCTTGTTGTGTCTGTCTGCCGATACTTCATTTAGCTCTCCAATTTGCTCTTTGAGATGATTTTCTGCGTCATATTCTTCCAATCCAACTTCAATTTGCTTGAACACAAACTTTAAACTAAATTTATGTTTCTTTGAAGCGTGCTGAGAATTTCTTTTGTGTGTTGTCCTTTCACTGTATCATTCCTCCTCGAGCAACTCTAAAATGTCTCCTTGACCAAGAGAAGTGAAGACTGGGGGCATAATCTTTTCCTTTGCTTTTTGTTTGTTGGTTTAGTTCCAATGATCCAATGAATTCACATAAGAGGGGTGTCCATCTGTAAGAGCCTTCATCTCGTATTGAATGGCTATGTGTACCTCGACTCCTTTTATATGGATGCTTTGGTGAGGTTGGTTCTTCTCCTTGTCTGTTTTGAGTGACTTCTTTCTGCTACAAGTAAAATTGCAAATGCTCGTCCTACTAAGTGAACGTAAGGGTCACTGTGAGCAATCTTTGGCAAAAGAAGGAACTCTTGTGTGTCTGGTGTGTTTGTTCGCAAGCAACATTCAGGTCATTCTAGCAATTACACTTTGATACTTATGTTAACTTGCTAAATCAAAAGGAATAGGTGTTCAAGTCATTCTGGCTTCTTGTGCCTTAATGCTTACACCTCATTTTGACAAATCTAAGAATTATGTCATATTCATATTCTTGTGATTGCAATGTCAATGAGGATTGTATGGCATCTTGCGAATGTCCGTTGACTAAAAGAACTTGATGATGATAAATACGATGAGTCCAACAACCAAGCCCTAGGGTTGCATTTAGCTTAGGCTTGCATTTTCATTCTAGGCTTGCATTGAGACAGTGTTTGATGCTCTCTTGATTGTCTTCCTCTAGATCTCTTCATCGAAGGTTCTCATCTTTTGTCCCGAGTTCGTCATGGCTGCACAAGTGTCTGGTCCTTGCTCTCGATCTTTGAAACATCTTTTTGGTTAGTACCTGTCATATATTGCTATATCCTACATGAGATGATTAGTATCACATACATTGCATGTCCATTGCATTTTCATTTACATCCATAAAATCCATATACATTTGCATGTGCATCCATTATAAGCATAAATAAAATCATACAGTGCATTCTTTTATCTACCATCTATCATTGCATTTCACATTGCATATTCATATACCATCATAAAATGAAACATGTGCATCTCATACATATCTAATCCATACATTTAAAGCATCTAGAAACATCTCATAAAACATAAACATCAAAGCAATATATCAACAAGTACGATGATATCAAAATCACGATCTCATATATATATCTCAATCGAATCAATGTCATGTACAAAACAATGGTGCTACTCAAGCATAGTGTCAAAAATGGGAGCTACAATATGTGGATCAAACTATGCTAACTCTGAATGTCGCCACCTGGAGGAGGTGGTGGTGGTGGTCTTTGTGCTGGTGCCTGTCGTGGTGGCATCGGTCTCTGAGGAGGGGGCATTGGTCTCTGCAAAGGTGCCTACTGTGGAGGTGCCTGTGGTGGTCTCTGTGGTGCTCTTGCGTACTCAAAAAATGGAGGCACCTACTCTCATACATCTAGAATGGCTCTGCAATATGCTGCATAATAATAAGCTGCCTGAGTAGACTCATATCTAATCTCCATCTGTGCTCTCGCCAGCTCCTTGTGTAACTCTTTGATCTCCTAATCCCTATCAGCTACGCGGGTCTCCTGTATGATGACTCAGGTATCATAGTCATCTCTCTTACGTTGAACTTGCCTGACCCTCTCCTGGCTCTTCCTGAGAGCCTCCTATAGTTGTGGTGTCTGTGCTCCTATAGGAACATCTGGCATATCTGTATCATTGCCTGGAGGCGTCTGCTGCGAGGTATCCCCTATCCTCTACCTAGTGGATCTCTATTGAGACCCACTATTCCCAGCACCTGCATCTAACCCCATAGTCCTCGAGGGGATGTCTGTCTGCACTGACTTGGGCCTCAATGCTCTTTGCCTAGGCCATTGTAATGGTATCTATTATTTTTGTCCCTGTGGCCCCTGTTGTGCAGCCTGCTGCCGTACAGGCTGTTGTACTAGTACCTATTTCTATGTTGGTACCTATTGTTGTGCTCCCTGACCCATCCCTATAGGATCTATAAATCTAGGAAATGGATGGGCTAAGCAGTGGTCCCTATATGCAGGCGTCATCCCTGCATTGGTGACATCCATCATGTAATCCCATTGGGCCTGAGGTATGTGCACCTCGATCTCACATCTACCTGGATCTAATCTTGGGTGCCACCCCTTCTTCTCCTCATCGGCGAAGCGGGCATAGGGGCAGTACTCATGGGAGATGTCCCGTTGTCTCCCAAACTAATGCAAGACACATGTAACAAGAAAGTGCTCAATGATGGTAACACTACGTCCAATCAATGGACGTGAAACAAACATGTAAGAAAGCTCTCGTCAAGCATCATCCCATGGCTCAGTAGCAACCCATGGTCTCCAAATAATAGCTGCCATGTCATCAAGCTTTCCATGCCACTACTTTGTCTTACCCAGCAATGGTTGAGTCATCAGACCTGCATACCTATATATGTAAGGCTCAAGAGCCTATTGTGTATCGTGATAAATAGGCCTACAAATAGGGAGATGTTCCCAGGCCCAGATCTGAAGAACAAAGACACCTACCGCCATGGTCCTCACACCGCAATATATGATCTCATGCATCTCATGGTACATATGGGTGAGTATGCACTCCCCCCATCTGAATCTAACAATTGGCCTCTCCAGCATCCTCTACAGCATCGACCCCCAGCCGCACTCCAAACCATGCTGACCTTGATTGGGAGCTAGATAGCAACTCAGAAACATAGTGAGAACAACGGCTAATGGGTGAGCGTCGTCGTACCTATTGATCAAATCCTCCCAAGAGATGGCCCGGCCCATCACTAGATCATCTCAAAATATAGTTCTTAATGCCATTTTGCCTACCCTCGGCTGTACATCGTACTCTACTTGGGCATCGTGGATGGGTATCCGCAAGATCCTATAAATATCCTCAGGAGTGACTGTCATCTCCCCTAGTGGTAAATGGAAGGTGTTCGTCTCTGAATGGAAATGCTCTACAAGTGCACCAAGAAGACTGCAATTTACCCGAATGTCAGGTATATCGCGCAAATATCCTAGACCGAGTCCCTTAATATGATCACTCTCAGCATTTGTAAATCTTTGTATCAACATGGTGATCACTGGATGATGTGACTTGAAGGCAACATCGGGAAAGTCAACCTGCAAAGCAAGAGATGACATTGGATCAGTATCTCAATATGATGGTTTTCAAAACAACAACAAATACAGCAAAGCATTTATCCTAGACATGACTCTGCGACGCTCTACTTAGCTGATTTCATGCAAATTTGGAAAAATTTGGCAAAGATATTACAACACTGCAGCAACTTTTCATGCGAGGAAACTATTCCCTCACATGAGACAAAACCTTCTCTTGCGCGAAAGATAGAAAGTTCGCGTGATAGTACCTAATGCTCTATGCAAGACTCCAGGCAGACCTCGGGTGAGGAAGCCCTAACCCATGTGAGGAAACCATTTCCTCATGCGAGGGGCGACTGAGGCTGGTGTGAGGAAACTATTTTCTCATGCGACACTTGAAGAACATGCCCTAAAAGTTGCTAGATCTACCCTAAATCAACCTAGAAAGCAGTACAAATTGAAATGCAAGGAGGATTATCGACTACTTATAGGTGGGTCATACTCCGGTGGCTAGGCATGTCATCGTGAGTGCTCAAATTGATGCATATGCACTAGAAGGCCCTCCATTCTCTCTCTCAAATCTCAAATCGCAAGAAGACAAAGGTGAATAATGAATTGAAAATGATCCCTTTGGGCCTTATATAGCTTTTTGACCTAATTTTCAAAATGCTCTGTTTTGTGCAAAAATTGTACCCTTGGCTAAATCGACTACTCTGAATCCATTTTCGGGATCGAAATCAAAATCTGACATCTCTAGATAGCTCAAAATCATGTTTTAAAATTTGGGACCCTTTGGGATAGGATGCTTGTGCAATCAATCTTCTGGCATCATCTTCCTGCCAGACTCTCATCTCTTCACCATTTTCTTGAGATCTTCAATGTTTTCATCAAAGTCAACTCTAGTCAAATCTAGTCAATTGTGGTCAAAATGGGTCAACAGGACCTCTCGATCACTCCAAATTGCTTCTGCAACTTCTCAAATCTAGTCTGATTGTTTCTACTCTGCAACCTCTTGTTGTCAATCATCCTTCTAATATGTCATCTTTCGATTTCGCTCCTGAGGGGGCAGGATGATTGCATCATTTGAATCTTGTCAAACCAGTCTCATTTCAATCTAAATTAAAGTCCTCACCACTTGGGGCATTTCATCTCTTCACTAGGGGCATCTTCGTGCCTCGCATTTGGTCATCTGGTCATCTATCTTTTAGGTATCTGAGCAATCTAACTTGGATCCTCGAGAATCAAGCTTCATTCTGGAGATGGTTCTCAAAATCTTATTAGGTATTGGGGCAATCTAACCCTAATTCTTGAAATTCAAGCTTTGTTTTGGAGATGGCTCTCGAAATCTCTTTTAGACCATTATCTGGGCAATCTAACCCGAATCTCAGAGGGCTAAGCTTCGTATTGGGGCAATCTAACCCTAATTCTGGAGATTAGTCCTAAGTCCACATCTATCATCATTCGATCAATCAGCATTGGGGCAATCTAACCTTGATTCTAGTCTCCTCTCAAGTTGTCATTAGACCGTTGTCTTCGCAATCTACCTTAGACTTCGAAGAATCATGCCTCGTTTTGGAGGTGATTCTGCAATTCGATCTATTTCGGTGTCTTGGCATCCTAACCTTGACTTCCGAGGGTTAAGCTCTGTTATGAGGATAATCCTGAAACCTCATCTGTCACATCAAACTATTCTTTAAATCAACACGCTACTCGCACATCAATTCAAAGAGGGGCAAATGTAATACCCCAAAATTGGCACCTAATAATTTCAATCAATTTTGGTGCATTTTCTTCAAATTTCATCATTAAAGTCCTATTTACTAGGCAATTTTCTCTCTCCTACCTGACTTTATTTTGACTTGATGTCAATTGAAAAAACCCTAATTTGCATTAATCTCACACTATAATTAATTCCTAAGTTTTTTACTTTATTAGCTAAATAATCCCTATGATAAATTAATTTAATTCTAACATCCTAAGTGCTTTAAATTAAATTAAAAATCCACCCCCTTTAGCTAATACACATAAAAGGAATTAATATTACTTGTTATTTGAATGGATTATATTATTTGGACTTAATAATTCAAATATTCGAACAGTCACCCACATGTGGCAATATTTCATTCTCTTAATTAAATAAATCTTTCAATATGTGCCTCAATTGGGAATGAAGAGGCAACTGTTCATTTTCAAGAACCTCTTCATTCTCTCCCCGGGCTTGTCTATTTAATGAACCTTCTCCTTCATTTGAAAAAAGGCCAATTGTGATAGCATCCATACTATAGTGAATTTTAGTCTCAATTATCTTCATATTTCCAAGCTTTTTCATTCCATAATTAGTTTAATTTCTCATTCTAGTATAATATTGCACTCTCATTGAATATAGTTTGATTATTGTTATTATATTAATCTCATATTTCTTTCAAAAGCACTTTAGATTAATTTTCATCTTCATATTTCTTTCAAGATTTTTAGATTAATTGCACTCATTTCTAGATTAATTTCATTATTGTTCATCTTTCAAGCTTTTGAAAATCCTTCGTATTAGCTTGGTCTTAAGGTTGTTGGCTCTCATTCTGAGAGTAAATCAAACACCCCAGTTAATTAGAAGGCAACAGGTCGAATCGATAGAATCGTGTGAATGGGTAATTCATACTCAATTTCATGATTTGATGATCGAGCAATGACTATGTTGTGTTTGTAGCTGGATTATAGGTCCACGTTCAGCTTATAATACTAGTGAAAACAACAATTTGTATATGAAAGGAGAGTCTGATGACACTATTTTTATTATTGAAATATTTGTGGACGATATAATTTTTGGAGGACAAGATCATATCTATAAATCATTTGCTGATGTGATGAGAAAAAAATTTGAAATGTTTATGTTTGGAGAGATTAAGTTATTTCTAGGCTTGCAGGTTATTCAGTAGAATGATGGAATTTTCATCATGCAATCAAAGTACATAAAGGAAGTATTGAGAATATTTGGCATGGAAGATGCTAAACTAGTTGGAACACCGATGGTCAGAGGCTGCAAACTGACTAAAGATGATGAATCTACAGAAGTAAACCAGACATTGTACCAATCTATGATTGGTAAACTGATGTATGTAGTACACAGTAGGCCATATATTGCACATGTAGTGGGGATTGTTGCTAGATTTTCTGCCAATCCAAAGGATTCACATATGGTTGCAGTAAAAAGAATCTTGAGATACCTAAAGAAACAGAGGAATATAGTTTATGGTATCCTAAGCTAGGAAAATTTGAACTAAGAGTTTACACCGACGTAGATTGGGCTAGAAATATAGATGACAGAAAGAGTACAATCGAAGGAGCATTTTTCTTTGGTGAAAGACTTGTTACTTTGACAAGTAAGAAACAACCTTGTATTTCTAAGTCTACTGACGAAGCAGAATATGTTGTTGCTGCTACAAACTATTCAAACATTGCTTATATCAAACAAGTGTTGGAAGGGATGAATGAGGTAATCACTGAGCTGGTGATTATATATTGTGACAACACTAGTGCAATAAATATTTCTAAGAATCTTGTAATGCACTCAAAGACCAAGCCTATTTCTATTAAGTATCACTACTTGAGAGAACAAGTACAGGAGAAGCAAGTCAAACTGGAATTTTTTACATCAAAAGAGAAACTTGTTGATATTTTTACCAAGCCTCTACCGAAGGAAACTTTTGAATACTTGAGGACTAGACTTGGGGTCCATCCCCTATCTACTGATCACTAATATGATCTAGAGGTTGGATCAACCTAATCTTATCAGAAGAACATTCATGTTGATGCAACATAGCTCACACTTTGGATTCTATCTAAGGTTGTGAAAGATTTGAGGAACTAGAACAGAGATTTGTATATCAGTATATCGAGATACATCGTCTGCACCAAACAACAGAGAGTCACTTGGCTATTGCAAGAGTTGTATGTTTTATGTTTTTCTTTGGCATTTTTGTCAAAGGGAGAGATAAAAAAATATGACAAACCAAGAGATCAATGGAACATCTATCTAAGGAAGAGATAATCTGAGAAATTCAGGGAGAGTCTTGAAGATTTGTTGCTAAGAACAAAAAGAATCTGAGAGCTGAAAAGATCAAATCTGCAGAGGAAATTCTGCACTTGCAATGTTGTCATATAACGTAGTGATTAAACATATTAAATATCAAGCTAGGGAGAGCTTACCGAGCTACAAAATTTTCTTACACAGTTGTAGAATACATGTTTGGTATGTGTATGGTATATTTCATATTGCTTGAGTTGCCATCAATGCCAAAGGGAGAGATTGGTGAACTACAACTGATTGAATACCTGAATGACTTGAAAATCAGTGATTAGAGATCACCGAGTACTGAAATGATATGTAAGATAATTAAATCAGTCATTTTGTTGTCATTGATGTCAACTAGTTTTGACAGTACTTATCATGATAGTTGCAAAACATCTAAACATTTGTAAAGAGGAGAGAAAAGATGAAGAACTGAGATATCTACATGGAGGAAGATGGATATGACAGATGAGGATAAGGAATACCTTGGGTAACTTATTGATGAGTCTATGACTTCATATGGTTGACTTGATTATGTTGCATTAATCTGTTATGAAGTTGGAAGCAAAACTTAACAAAGTAGTGTGGTTGGTAAATGAAGCACTTCAGTATACACCGAGCCAGTGTAGTGTATACCAAGTGATAGTATTAACCAAGCTTGTGTTCATCGATGCATTTCTTCATTAATCGAGTATGGATGAAAGCATTTAATACTTAAGTTTAGCTGACAGAAATTGATGAGTTGTAAAGTGTTATGATTTCAAGATTGAGGATAAAGTTTGTTACAAGATCCATGGCTGACAAAATTCAAATAAGATCTAAGGGATGGAATTGAAACGTGTTTCTGACACAACCACCGAAGAAAGTTTAAGAGGCAAAATCAATGAAGGAGATTAAACGGCAAAATTTGATGGTTGATATGAAAATGATTTATCTATCTATATAAGAGATATGAGTTTATTTATTGAAACATGCCAGAAGATAGAAGACTGCAGAGATTTCACGTGAATACAATTTCATGCATGCTTGATCAGACTGGTTGAAGAAGAACCAAACTGTAGAACAATACCAAGCATCAAAGAGCTATTATCGAGGGACAGTAAGTTAATGAATATTGAAGAAGTGAATTGATATATTGGTCAGAGGATTTGTATGGGCTTAGAATAGATCTCAACATCTACAATTTGAGTTGTATTGTAATCAGATCAATTATTGTTTCAGTTTAACCATTGATACAGAAAAATCTCTTAACCAAGTGGACTTAACCATCTTATGATATACCCCATGTCATTCAATGAATGTACATTGTTATCTTATCGACCCCATAGTGAATGTTGGTTGAACGATAATTGTTAGTCTTAAATCCTCTAACAAGGTCACACCTAATAGTGTGTTTGTAACCTTTAATAGGGTTGGCTCTTCATCGAGCTCACTTCAGAAGAGTGAAAAGTATTTTGGGTTACCAGTCCCAGGTGGTTTTTCCCTTAACAGGGTTTCCATGTTAAATCTTTGTGTTATGTGTTTTTGTGATGATTGATTTGTTGTCATACTTTACATATTGCATATTTGATTTGGTCGATAATCACTGTGAGTAATTAACTAGTAATCGGTAAAGACACAGATAGTTTAGTATTTTATGTTACTAAGCTGCAAAAATTTGTTGAATTAGTTTAAAGTGATACATTTTGTAATTGGGACTATTGGATAGCTGATCTAACTAATTCAGCCCCCCTCTTAGTTATTCTAACCGCTGGAACAAATGAAAGTGCAAGGGTATGAGACTGAGTAGTATCTTTTTTTTATGAATCTAATGATTCAACTCCAAGGACTGGTTTCTCACCATATTTTGGTGGAACTGGTGGGACAGGTGGAAACCAAGGCCCTTGACTTGTGGGACCTTGTCCACCCCAACCTAGAAAGCCCAATTTTTCTATAATCTCTTCCCCTTTGGTATAGTTTTCTTTTGTGGACACATCAACTCCACTACTAATTGAATATACATTAGTGGATGTGGGATTCACAGAATCCTTCTCACACTCATTATCTAGACGATCATCATCGCTATGATATGCTTCAGTTGGATGCTCCTTATTCCACAAATCACTAAATATTTGATCCTCTTCCACTTCATAAAGAACTGCAGAGATCTTTGGCTCGCCGAGATTCTTCCTCATTTCCCAAAAATCAAAAATTTTGGTTCGAGTCCAATTACCATCTGTACATTCATTCACTATGTCTTTTGGAATAGATTTTCTAGATGGTTGAGCAACTTTCTTGTAGAAATGGTACGATGTCATGGGCTGCATTTTTTCTTTCTATTTGTGTAATGCCATAATTTTTTATGACAATTCCTGTATTGAAATATTATTTTTAGCGGCGTATTTCTCCATCTCTTTTTGGACCTCATCCCAGGACTCCATGTTTTTAAATTTTTCTATCAATGGCATACTCTCATGTTGACATTTGCTTGCAGAGTTCCCATTCTCTCTAAGCTTTGTTCTAATTATGTTGAGTGGATCATACTGCTAGTGATTGTCAACATCAAAGCAAAAAATTGAAAAACATGTTTGTGCCACTTTGAATCCTCTTCTCTCAAATGTGAACCCTCCAAATGAGAAAGGCAAGGAAGGAAATATAATTTTCTTTTGCTGTCCATTAAAGAGTACATATGTGCTCTCCAAATGTCATACATATTCCAATGCAAATACCCTCTCTATCACATGTATTGGAAGTTTGTAGGATTCTACCACTGAACTGTAAAACCTTAACATAGTGTAGTCTTCCATGAAGTACCAGTCAACCAATTGAATTTCACTTTCGAGTTGAACACAATATCTACAAGAAACATGCAATCTAGGCATTGAAGTTCCTGTAATTTTATGACACATTGGTGCCAAAAAGAAGTCTACAAAATTGTTGTAGTTCCTTCTATTATCACTCGTCCTTATCTTAGGAGTCCATTCATATATTGGATTTTGGACCTGACTGCGAAGCTTGTTAGTCTTAAATATTGCACGATGCTTTGCTAAGAGAAGATAGAACAAGTAGGTTGTGAATCTAAATGACTTTTGTGAACCTCTTTTCATCGTTAGTAATTGTTTTTGCATGCAATGAACAATGTGCTCAATAAAACCATATTTTATTGGTTCATTTTCATAATGAATATGAAAAATCATTTCAAGAATGTTGGCACCCACTTCTTTGTTACTATCCAATCCAAAACAAAATGCTAGCAAGGAAATACTATCCTGAACCCATTGCACAAAAATATCATAATCATAAGGAGGCTTATGATCTAGATTCAAACTAGAATCACTTGTTATTCCTCTGATGTACAAATCTTTCTATGTTGCATCTATTTTTTCATAATCCTCTGCCATCATTCACAGGTCAATGTGCACGTTTGAGTTTTGTTGCTCAAACCCTAGGTCCAATAGACTAGCAAATTCACTCTCAGTTATGGACAAAATTTCATCATGAGTATTTTTATTCACAATTGCTTTTCTATTTTCATCATAATTTTCAATGCAGGCCATGACAATTTCTGGGCAAGGGAATACTTGAGCTAATGCCATGCCTGCCGACCTAGAAACCCACGGTGCAATTTTATTTGTCCTTGCCTTTAGCATGTTGTTAAATGGATAAAATTTTAAATCCTTTAGATCATTCCACTTATTTTCAAGTGCAAATCTAATTTCCATTATTCCCTTATTTTCATGGATAACAAGATCATAAATATCATGGAATTCATCAGTGAAACCTGGTGTTTTAACTAGATTGTGGAATTTTGTTATTTGACTTTGCCTTTTACTCGTAATCTTGGTATTTGTTTTTCCCATCATGGTAACTGGTATCACTATTTACTCATAGGAAAATTTAAATAATTATACACAACTATAATTTACAGGGGTGATTCAAAATTAAACCCTATTTCTTTTTCTACAATATAAACAGTAAAGTTGTAAACCATGAGATTTGAAAATTTTAAAATGCGGGATGTAGGTGTTCAAGATTTTAGTGTTTACCTGTAATTTCAATTTTTGCATACTATGAGTGGGCAGATAGCTAAGAGAATCTGTTGCATTCCTCAGACCTCAATCCTCAACCTAGAAGTTGTAACGCCTTTCTAAATCTCCAATACTATTTAGAATTGAAAAACTTAGATTGAAAGCCTAAAGGGGAAAAACTGTACAATCTTAAGTCCTCAGTCGTGTCACTTTTATTGCTTCTATATGAAGACAAATATCTTATGTCACTAGGACACATGTCACTTAATCATTTTAAATTACAACTTTAGTCAGACACCCAAAATTACAACATTTATTAAATAATCCATTTTGTAGTTTACTCCAATTTAGATTTTAATTACACATAGTTGAGGGTTAATTCATGACATGTGCCTTGTTTTCATGGGACATTTGCAAATAGAGGTGATCGTTCCCCAAATTGGCCTGAAATACACCTTCGACTGTTGATTTATGCTCATCCAACAGTCATTATTAGTCACTATCAAGTGTCATGGGTCCCATTAATTTTTGTCTTGTTAGTACTAGTAGTCACCTAGTCATCTCATGAGTCCATCATCATCATCAAATGACACTGACCGTGTGAGTGGACACACATCATGATTCTAAAATGGGTTTTCTTTTCCCTTTTGGCCTAAAATACACCTTCGATCATTGATCTATAATCATCCAACGGTCATTGTTAGTCATTATCTAGTGTCGTGGCCCTGTGGGTCCCATTAACATTTTCCTTTTTAGTACTAGTAGTCACCTAGTCACCTCATGATCACACGTCATCATCGAATGACATTGACGGTTGACCATGCAAGTGGACACGTGTCATGATTCCGGAATGGGTTTGCAAAAATGGGGTTTCTTTTCCCTTTCATCCTGAAATCCACCATACATCGTCGATTTGTGCTCATCCAACAGTAGTTGGCATTCACTGTCATGAAATTTAAAGAAAATTAAATATTTAACAATTAATTATATATTGATTAATGTTTAACTCAGACTTTAACATTGAATTGAATTGAAATATTTCTATTTGTATTATAATCAAAATTACATTATTACACATCGATATGGCAGTGGCACATTGGCAAATTTGACAATTGGCATATAATTAATCTGAATTAATTAGTAAACAAAAATAAAAAATCTTGCTTTGTATTTGGACTGTTAAAAATAGCAACTTGCAAATTTTAGCGAACTTGCAAAATTTCCATTAATATGTTCTAAAAATTTACAATTGTCCTAGTTCCTCCAAAATTTCCCAAAACAACTAAACTACTACTATTATAGGGTATCCAATGCATATAAAAAATAAAGTGAAATGAAGTTGTATATTTCTCATTAATATTTTCTACAAATTTACAATATTCAAAATTGGAGTCCCTCCAAAACTTTAAAGACAAAATGAGGGAGGTTGCGAGGTGGTGGAGAAAAAAACCTACTATAATCTATAAGGCATTGACATCCAAAAAAACAAAACACAAAAACCCTTAGATTTCAAAATTTTAGGCCATAGGGTCCTAGGTAACACAACACTAAGGATTTTCCCCTCCATCTAAGTAGAACTATTCAGAGATGATAAGCTCTGAGAATTCATGCATCCATCTGTAGTCCACCAATTCATCCAAGAGAAACCATTTTCAAAGAAAATCCCTACCAATTTGTGCCCATTTCCTATGGTGCATCAACTTCTCAACATTCGGGTTCAAAAGAAAAGGTTGCATGGCCACATTTTGGCCTGGCTAGAGAAGCTTGGGTAAATCACTTACCCAAGGGATCCCCACCCCTATTTGTGCAAAAATGGCAACCTGAACATCGTCACCTAGGAATTCTTGTTTGAATACGTTCCTTAACAGAAGGAGCATATCCACCTTGGCTCCTTCGAGGTCCAGAAGAGATGCCAAAAATTGAGACGTAATGTCTGTGTTAATTCAGTGCCTATCAATATTTTCCAGAAATTCACAGCCCAACACCATCCTCACAACCTCATTTGTAAAGTGGTGCAGTGCAAGGTAGGAGAATCCCCAATGGAGATGTCCTAGCCCCCAGCAAATAACCACACAATAGAATATAATGACAATACAAAGATTTAGAACCACACAATGCCAAAACTCATTAAAGAATTATCATATTTTCATCCAACATGCCCGGCTATAAGGCCTTCCGGGTTACGGCCAAATACAATGCAATTCCAATAGTACTTTGCAAGATCCCTCAAGATCCAATCCAAACCCTAGCCACACTATGGTAGAAACCCCCAGGAAGATCTAAACTTGTGCCCACAAGCCCTCCAAGCAATCTCCTTGTTCCCAAGCCACAGCTACTAGTTCTCCTCCAAATTCGCTCCTCTGCCTCTTCCTCTTCTCCAAGATGGATGAATGATCCTCAAGACTTCCCCCACAACCCCTACTTATACCAACCTAAGCCACAGGTCGGCCCTGTAAATAAATTAAATACAAATACCAAAATTAAATGCCACAAGTCGGCCAACAACAATAATTAAATGCCCAAAATAGATGTCTTAGTAAAATCATGATATCTCCTAGCTCCGGATGAATTAGAACTCGTGCTTCGAACTGTAGGTAGAAATATAGGCCCTCTTCAATCCCTAAAATTTGCAGCCTCTAAATCTTTATGGAAAATTACTTATACAACTTGAAATAGGCACCAAATTCCTAAGCAAGGCCAAGCTCCCCAAGGCCATGCTGAGCAACCAAGACCATGCCAAGTTCCATTAAATACATCAAATCCAATTACCGAAGACCCAAGTAGGTTTATCCAATTCTACCAAACCCTCACACATGAAAATAAGTCCACACAACTCCATCAAATCTCCCAAACATGCAGGATAGCCAACTACCCTGGGATGCTCCTGCATTATAAAGGAACCAACCTCCTTGCAAACTGATTCCAGTGTTTGGTCTGAGACTAGGCCCAAAAAGGCCTTCTAATCCTCCTTAGACGTGCTTATCAAATGGTTAGGAGTGTCCATCTTCAGAAAACCACTACGAGAATATCAGAAATTAGAATGTGATAAAATTATACAGCCTAAAGACCTAAACCAGAGGCAGACTTTCAAGCACTTAGCAGAGGTAGACCTAAACCAAAGGAGAATTGAAGAAGAAAGAAGCATAGATCGTCTATAAATAGCCCTCAATTATTTATCTAACCTTATTAATTCATTTATCCTTCAAAATTCTGTAAATCTTTCATATTAAATGCATGAGTGTGTGAAATTGGAAAAAATGTCATGACAAGTAACATTGCCCAATTTAATGTCAATGATAAGACATTTCTTTTATTAATTGCAACGGTGATACATTATCAACTGTCCACACAACCTACTAGTACTAACCAATTGTAAGACTTGATATGTGTAATACATTTAAAATGGTGAAATGATCAATATTAGGTATGTGTGGATTCTAAATAGCCCTCAATTCTTTCTCTAACCTTATTAATTCATTTGTCCTTCAAAATTTTGTAAATCTTTCATATTAAATGCATGAGTGTGTGAAATTGGAAAAAGCGTCATGACAGGTAACATTACCCAATTTAATGTCAGTGATAAGACATTTCTTTTATTAACTGCAACTGTGATACATTATCAACCATCCACACAACCTACTAGTACTAACCAGTTGTAAGACTTTATACGTGTAATGCATTTAAAATGGTGAAATGATCGATATTAGGTATGTGTGGAACACATGAATTGTGCAGAGTCATGCAGACAAGTTGGTAACTAATTAAGGCATTATTCTATTAACGTGATGTTGCATTAATTAGATCGTGGTTATGGTGTAGATTAATTTGATATGTGTCAACATTCTGATGACTTTCTAGAGAACTTTGTTTCCTTCAAGAAATTGGGGCTAAAATTAAACTTCAACCATTGATCTAGGATCATCAGACGGTCTCAAATAATACATTTAACATTATAAAATAATAGATGTTACTATTAGGTTACGTGTCGATGTGACTATCTGTGTGTATCGATAGTAGACAACATTGTTGAATCTACAATAAAATCGTGTCCCATCTTTTGAAAATCGCCAATAAAATATAATTTTTTTCTCATAATTAACGAATGATTAGCCAATAAAATAAATAAATTTTCAAACGGTACATAAAATTCGACGATACAATTATTATATTTCCCTTCAAAAGAAAATCATTTGCCTCATATATTATAAATTTTTTACTTCAAAAGGAAAAAGTTCACCTCATAAAATATATATGTTCCCCCACGTTACTGTATAATTCGCCAGGAATTTATGGAATTTTCATTCGGCAAGGAAAAAATTGCCAATACAAACTATGAAAATTTGCAGATTTAAAATTTGTTTTGCCTTCATTAAGAAAAATTCCCCCCTAAAATAATGTAGGATTCGCCAAGATTTTGCACTTTTTCCTAGGAGGGGGTTTCTTAAAGTTATCCCTACTCGTTATCATGCAAAATTGCTTTCATGCTATAGGTACATCTTGTCATAATGGGAGCAACATATCAACATTTTGAGAAGAAAGAAAGGACATGGGAGTCAATTTGAGGGAGCATTGAAATTCATTTGATTTCTTTTATCCACTTTGTCTTAATTTATCTGATGTTAGGATAGGATTTGTTTTGTATGCTTTTATAGGTTGTGGTTTCCTTGCATGCATTATTTTCCTCATTTTTCCTCTCCTTCAGCTTTATTTGTGGCCTAGTTTTTTATTCAGCTATGTGTTGTTCAATATGTTTTAAACCAAAAAGTTATAATAAACACAAACTAATTTTGTAACTGCTTAAACATATTTTTTGTAAGAAATACCATTAGACACCGTGGACAATAATTTATGCCACTGATAAAGCAAGTAAAAAAAGCCAAAAAACCATTTATCATAGCTCAAAACCTTTGATTGTGTCTAAGCCCATTGTTGGTCCATTATTTTGGCTCGCCTTTGCCTAGGTCATCTATTTGTCTCATGTTAAGTCTTTTGTTAGACGAAAATGCAAATTGTGAATATTGAAACAAATTCTATCAAGTGTTGCGACCAACATATGTGGAGCCCTTTTTTTCTCCCAATTTTATGCATTTTCCATACCATATAAAAATTATACCAATTGACCATTTGAATCACATATACGCCATATAAAGAAAACTGAAACAAATAAATATTTTTCATATATTTGAGAAAGGAAAGTTATACAAAATACAAGCAAACAAAGTTACTAAATAAATGTGTGAAGCAAAGTCTATAAACACCCAAAACCTATCAAAAGCACAGAATAATTTTTGTCATAAATAAAATAATGTACAACCCTCTAAATGCATTGTGACTCTAGTATGCGTCCAACCCATTTTTTCTCCCATTTTCGCACATTGTTCATACTATATCAAAACTATAGCAACTGACCATTTCAATCCTACAAATGCCATATACAGGAAGCTAGAATGAACAAATACCTTTCATAGATTTCAAAAAACAAGGTTTTACAAACTATGACTAAGCAATGCCACTAAACAAATCCCTGAAGAAAACTTTATAAATACCCAACACCCAAAATTTGTACAAGGCACAGACTAATTTTAGAACTACTTAAACACATTCATGCCATGATATACGGAAAATCCAAACAAACATATATTTTATATTGTATCAAGACGACATAAAGAAAACAATGAGCCCTTTATTTTCTCCCTATTTTCTATATTGTCCATACTATACAAAAATTATACCAACTGACCATTTGAACCCTGTACACTCCATATACAGAAAACTAGAACAAATAATTATTTTTCATAGATTTGGAAAAATACGTGGAAGGCACATGCTAATTTTATGACTACTTAAACACATTCAGGCCATGGTATAGGGAGAATCCAAACAAACAAATACTTTTTTACTACATCAACACGACAAAAAGAAAACAATCATCATACCTCTAAACCCTCCTTTGCCTCTAACTCTACCCTCACTTTGTTTCGTCTCAATAACTTCTTCGCATAGGAATGAAAATCATGTCTTTAAACCCACCAAACAACCAAAAACAAAACATAGATCACTTTAACAACGAAGCAAAAAACTACTACAATAAACACCAAGGTATGCAATAGATAAACCTAATAATGAAACAATAAAAAGCCATTCCTAGTACTTAAATCTAGCTCTCTACTTTCATTCCCAAACCCTACTTTACTCCTTCCTTTTTGCCTGCCAAAAAAAAATGCAACAAAACTAATGTGAGCTAGGAAAAATCATACTGTATTTACCACTAGTGCAATTCACATTTACCACAATGACAAGTAGCATTTACCATTGCCAGAGATATTTACTCCACTAACCACTACATTAGAGTCGCAACAAACGTGGGTCCCCTCTTTTTTCTCCTAATTTTCACATTTAAAGCCAAAAAAATCATGACCAATCAATTAATTATTTTTAAAATTTACATGACAAACACTATACAAAACAAAAATTATACACTTTGACCAAAATTTATCCCCACCTTTGAAAACTTAATACACCACTTAGGGGACTAATAATAACTAATCATTGTTACACTTTTTTATTACAATATGAAAACTTTAATAAACAATAAAAAATTTGAAGCGGAAGTCACTAAGCCAAAAAAGGTCGCCTTCAAAGGTATATGGTTGGAAAACATGTTGGGCGAATAAGGCAAGAATAGATCGAATTGAAAATATTTAATCTATATTTGTCAACTAGGCGGCGTGCAACACGAAAACTTCTAACGTGGGTCTCACAATCCACGCTGCATTCCACCTTGTATCTTATCATCATCTGCATTCCAAATTCACTATCGTATTTTATTTTTCATACCTACAAAATTCTTACTTCACTATATTCCACGTAAATTTATCGTGCTTTAAAATCAGAAATCATCTTCTATTTTAACTTTAAAGGTACGATATAATAGAGATGTATCTATGCTGTTAATATTTTAAATATTTAAATAACAACTTTTGAAAATATTGTGTGGGATGAAATGGTGGAATTGCATCCCATGCCCTTAACAAGTTTATAGTTGCTATATTTTTTTTATTGAATTTGCTTTATGTTTATTTTATTTCAATTTTAGTTTTCTATTTGTTATTTAGATTAAATATTTATTGTTTTTAGTTATGGATTTATATTATAAAATTTTAAAATTAATTAAATTTGGATCTTGTTGATTTTTTAAAAATTGTTGTGAGTTGATTTAGTGAATGCTTATGTTAATTTGAGTGTTATTAGTACTTGCCGATAGGCTAAGCAAGTACTATTGCATCTGTTTTTGCATTTCTTCCATTAACTAGTGATTAAAACTAAATTTTTCCACCAATTACAATTTAGAGTTTTTTATATTGTGTTAAAAATAAAACATTTTATATAGTCTACATGTAAATTTTTTAACTTCAGAAAATTTCAAAAATATTTCTTGAACATATGATTGGTCCATTCAATTTGAGTCTTATTGCACGGATTTCGAAATTTTTTGATTTCAGCAAATTTTATTTCTTTATTTTGTAAAAGTATCTTTTTTATTTTTTAATACTAATTCATACTTTGCTATACTAATTATTGTAGTATTAATATTACTAATATTAATATTATTAATATTATTATAAATATTATTTCTAAATACATGAAATTTTGATAGTTTCTAATTCATACAACTATACTAATTATTATAGAATTAAAATTAATAATATTAATAATATTAGTATTATTAATATTATTTATCTTATAAATATTATTTCATCATAAAATTTTAACCATAAATTATTAGATATTTTCAACAAGTTTTAATTATTATATTATGCTATTCCAAATTATGGGTATATGTAAAATATATTTTTAAAAAAGTATGAAACCTTATATTTATATCATGATTTCTATTAAATATTCTTTTATTTATGCTTCATGTTATTAGAGAATATTAATATTTAATTTTTATATTATGCTATTACAATTTATGAGCATAAGTAAAATATATTTTTAAAAAAGTATGAAACCTTATATTTATATCATGATTTCTATTAAATATTCTTTTATTTATGCTTCATGTTATTAGAGAATATTGATATTTAATTTTAAAATGTAAGTTTTTTACAAATGATTTTTCTTTTAAGTAAAATATATTTTTAAAAAAGTATGAAACCCTATATTTATATCATGATTTCTATTAAATATTCTTTTATTTATGATTCATGTTATTAGAGAATATTGATATTTAATTTTAAAATGTAAGTTTTTTACAAATGATTTTTCTTTTATTTTTTATAGTTTAATATTATAAAAGCAATATTTTCTACATAATTTAAATTTTATTTATTATATTATATTATACATTAATTTAGTTTTGTATTTCCTATATCATTAAGTGGGCTCAATGAGAACCATTGAGCTTCACCGCTAGGCCAACCAATTGTTGACATAAATTTATTTTAGTTTATATTATTTATTTTTACAAAATATTATAATTTAAATAAAAATTTACCATATTATAATATATATTGATTTTTATTTAAATTAAAATATATTAAATTAATATTTAATTTTTTATTATAGTTTTATTTTTAAAAATTGATTTTAAAAATTATTATAAAATTAGTAGTACAAATTAAAATATTAAATTTTTAACTACATGCCAAATATAATATTTATATTAAAATATTTTGAACATGTTAAGTATTAATTTTTGATTAAAAATAATGATCATAATATATAGTAATTTAATAGTTCTAAATATTTTTCCTAATCTGGTAAACTAAAATGACAAGTAAAATTATCAAATAATTAATTATAATTTCTTGATATTATTTTTACTAGCTCAATTTCAATGAAAATTCTTGATTATTATGATTAATAAATAGAATTATACTTTATAAAATATAATAAATTTATTAAAATTCTAATTATATATTTCACATTATAGTTACAGTGTGGCACTTGTTTCATTTGAAATGATTTCACATTTTAATCTACTTGTACATTTTCATAACAACATCATTGAAGATTCTAAGTGTGTTGATGCTTGTTTGGTATCTTCTCCCTTGGTTCATTGTTGCTGAATCGATCTACCTAGGGGTTTGTATAAGGATAACGTGATAATTGCTTAATAAATTTCCAAACAATGTTTATAGACATCACTCCTCTTTAGACATTGATATAATGAGTTGAGACAAACATGAACAATCATTCATCTTTTTCTAGTTCATTTCTATGGGCCTTAGATTGTTTATTGTGTCCATAACAAGATTAAAGAGGATTTTAAAACATATAATTGTGGTGTCCATAGCTACAACCATGTCCTTTAAATGGCTATTATAGTTGTCTTATAAAAATATATTATTTTAAAAATATATTATAATAAAATAAATAAATATTTAAGGATATTTATTAACTCTACTACTAAAGTAAGCTAATTGAAATAAATCGAATATGTGATGATGTGACAAAGATCTAAAAAGTGGTACTTAAGGATTGGATTATGAAGAAAATATCAGAGTTAACTAATTTCAAAGTGATTGAGTGTTTGTGATGTGATCACTACATCAATCACGTCTTGAGGTATGATCCTGTCCAAAATTATACCTTTTTTCAGTTGCAAAAATAGATATTTGGTGTGTGCAACACTCATTTGCCTAATGTTACTTGAAACAAGTGAAATAGCAATGGTCTCAAAATACAACATGGGGTTCCCTTTGCAAGGTTTGAATTTTAGGATTTTCTTGCACAACCTTGAGGCTAAATATTATAATAGTAAAAATAAATGTGATAAGATGGTGGGAATGAATGATAATGATATTTATTGACTCTACTATTGAAGTAAGCTAATTGAAACAAATCGAATATGTGACAAAATATAATAAGATGGATTAAAGATGAGCATCTTGGAATAGAAGGAGAGTGAACTATACTTGATGTGATGTTGTGACAAAGATCTAAACATTGGTACTTAAGGATTGTATTATGGAGAAATTTTTAGAGCTATCTAATTTCAAAGCAATTGAGTGTTTGAGATGTGATCACCACATCAATCATGTCTTGAGGTATGATCTTGTCCAAATTTATACCTTATATTCATTTGTAAAAATAGATATTTGGTGCATGCAATGCTCATTTTCCTAATGTTACTTGAAGAAAGTGAAATAGCAATGGTCTCAAAGAAGAGCATGGGGTTCTGTATGCAAGGTTTGAACTTTAGGACTTTCTTGTGCAACCTTGAGGCTAAATTAATAGTAAAAATAAATGCGATAAGATGGTGGGAATGCATGTTAGTGTGTCGTGGTAGTGGATGTCATTGAGTCAATTGTTAATTATTGTGAGTTAGTCCCTGATTTAATTAGAGTGTCTTGGAGTGAGCTATTACAATTAATCCCATTGGATTATAGAGATAAATATTGTTTGCTAAGGTTCAAAGGATGCCTGAGGTAGTAAATGAACTTGCAAAAGAAGAAATACTTTGATACCATTTCAAAATATCCTTTTTGATCATTTAATAACATACAAATGTCCTAGGATGATGATGCCTTTAAATATATAACCTTAAACATAAAAAATTTATTTTCACACTCATACAAATGAGTATTGATTTGATCCTACAGAAGTGGCCTTGGGATGTAGGCATTCAAATGTTAAAAGTTGGGGACATGGTCATGCTATCAATCTTATTCAAGGACAAAATTGTAAGTGCAAACTTATCAATCACACATAGATTGTTAGGAATTAGGTTTAAAATATTATGAATAGAACATTGTGGTGTGCTAAAAATGACATATTAGGTCTAAGTCAATACATACATCAAAATAGTCAATTATATGCTAAAATTATAAATCCAAAATAGTAAAAAAAAATAAACATTACAATTACACTTTTCTTCTTAATAATAATTTTTATTATAAAACTCGAAATATTAAAAAAATATTTATTTTAAAACATTTTTTGAAATATATATTTATAATTTATTTATTATTAAATGTAAATAATTATGAAATTTTAATATATATTTTTTAAATCATAAGAAAATTGAATGATGAAAATCCACCCCTTTTTCAATAATATTAATTAATCAATAATATACTTACACAAACCTATTTATTTTTTCAAATTTTAACATAAATTTGATTGTTCTTATAAGTTTTCAAGAATTCAAGTGAATCTGAATATTCTTCAAATACCTAATTTAAAAATTAATAAAATGGACGAATAAACGATACGAGCCCGTAACAACATCTTTGTACGAAACAAAAGTTGAAGAGATGTATAACAGTTAAAAGCAAATGAGTAACTAACTTAAATTACCGTCAGAGCTCAGACGTGAATATGCCTTATAACGCGGATAATCTGACGTCAAAATTCGCGGTGCGAAAAAACAGGGAAGAAATGAAAAGGGATCCAGCTCACTGATTAGGGTTATATAGTTATATAAAAATATATTTAAGGGATAATGCTCAGCTCTACAGATCGGCCTTTTGCTTCTCCCCGACCTCTGTGTTTTTAACGAGCGTCTTCCACGTCTTAGATTTGGCGCTGCAGATTCTTAGCAGGTGTGTCACTCGTCTGTGATTTGTTCTTCTCGGTCAGCTTTCGAAGAGGTAAGTTTTGAGCTCTGTTTCGTCGAATTTAGTAGACTGTACACTCTAATTCACGGGCCAATGATACACCGTCAATCTTTGCCTGATGGTTCAAGTTTCATATTACGATTTATTGACTTATGTATCCCAGATTGAAAATTGGCAGATTTGTGTTTAAAATAGGGTCCGAACCAGAGTTATAAGATTTGAATCAATAGCTTTAGGGTTTGGATCGATAGGTTTAGAGTTTGGATCAAAAGCTTTGTGATTTCGGTGAAGAATCGTTGATTTGACAGCCGTAGATGTAAATCGAGAGAAATGCATGAATTCATAATTAATTTGTTACTTAGGGTTTAAATTTAGAAGTAGAAGAGGAAAACCTTGGATCAGTTTGATGTAGATATATATTAAGAAGGAATTATTAAACGAGGATATTAAATCGATAATAAATAGAAGAAGAGTTCACTAAATCCATGTGATAGAGATAGGATTGGCTTTGAGAAGGGTGAAAATATGAAATTTAGCTTGATCCTGATCGTAATCTACAGTATGTGGAGGATGAACTACACTATGCTTCCTTTTTGACTGATAGGACTCCCGTTTCTGGAATGCAGACTTCTGTGTGACATGGTTTATGTTTCATTTGGTAACGTGAGGAGGATCTGTAGCCACAAGTCCTTAGTTGAACAGTTTCTTGAATTTTCGTCTGAATATGAAACAAGTTTTTCAATTGTCTAAAGAAATGATTAGAAAGTATATTCAATAGCCAAATTTGTGTTGATGCTCGAGTGTCCTGTTTGTAGTGGATTTTATTTTTTTGCATGAGAGCTTTCAGTAGGGCCTGTTTGTTTGCTGGAATTAGACTGGAATTGGGAATTGACATTTTCGATGTTTGTGTTTAAAACATGAAACTGGAATAGGGATTTGTTAATTCCCATTTGCCCATAAAACCAGCATTTGAATCTTCCATCTAAATAGGTGGAATTGGAAAATCAATTCCAATTCCACTTAAATGGGAATTGGGGTAAAGCAAAATTTATAATATTTTGATGTTTTTTCAGTGCTTTTATATGTTTGCTTTCCTCATTAAGCTAACTTGATGTGGCATTCACATTGATTTTGACAACTTGCTGGATTTGAAATGATTATTGAATCAGGAAATAAAATTGTAGATTGGGAAATATCAAGTTGAGGTTTTGTTTGTTTCTGGAATATATAATTTGATGATTGGGTTTGATCCACTAGCAATATTGTTGAATAATTTCTATATAGTGTTAAGCATCTGAAAATTTGGCCTGTAGCAGTATCATTGTATCTGTGATGTATTTCTTGATTGCCACTTTCCTTCCAATGCTAATCATTACCTATTCTCATTGACCATAATTCTAATGTCTTAAATGAGTCTTTTCATATGGAAAATTTCATGAGACTAATCTGTAGCTATACAATATCAGAATTTCATATGAGACTAATCTGTAGGTCTACGCTATCAGTTTTGCAGATGAAAGAATAGCTGATTTTTTGTAGAATTATTACTAAAATCTTGCTGAAAAATCTATACAGTTTCTAAAATTGTGCTGAATATTGTGTTTCGAATGACTTTCTACAGTTATTCAATCTTCTTTTGAATTTCTTTCTGTGAGAGAAATTATTTTGAGTTCATTTATTGCTTTGTTTTCATTGCTTGTCTGCATTTATGTTTTTGTTCTGCTTCATTGAGTTTGAAAAATTGATACAGCTGCATTTTTTATCAGGTAAAATATGGCCCTTGAGGTTACACAAATCCTTCTCAATGCACAATCAGTTGACGGTTCTGTCCGAAAGCTAGCAGAGGAGAATCTGAAGCAGTTTCAAGAGCAGAATCTGCCAGCCTTTCTCATATCCTTGTCCAGTGAGCTAGCAAACAATGATAAACCTGTGGACAGCCGTAAGCTTGCAGGTTTGATTTTGAAGAATACTTTAGATGCGAAGGAGCCACGCAGAAAGGCTCTTTTAGTACAGGGATGGATTGCTCTAGATGGGACTGTAAAAAGCCAGATTAAAGGGTGCTTATTGCAAACCCTCTCTTCACCTGTTTCAGATGCGCGATCTACATCTGCACAGGTTATTGCAAAAATTGCTGGTATTGAGTTACCACAAGGTCACTGGCCAGAGCTCATCAAAGTTCTATTGCTTAACATGGGTAGCCCACAAATAGAATCACCTGCTCATCTCAAGCAGGCTACTCTGGAAACTCTGGGTTATGTATGTGAGGAGGTCGCTGCAGATGTTCTTGCTCAGGATCAGGTGAATTCTATCCTTACAGCTGTTGTGCAGGGAATGAACTCATCTGAGGGTAATAGTGATGTTAGGTATGCTGCTACTCGAGCATTGTCCAATGCTTTGAACTTTGCTCAGACAAATTTTGATAATGAAGTAGAGAGGAATTATATAATGGAGGTAGTCTGTGAAGCAACTTTGTCTCCTGAACGGAGAATTCGACAAGCTGCCTTTGAATGCTTAGTGCAGATATCTTCAACATATTATGATAAGCTGGCTTCATATATGCAGCATATATTTTCCATCACGGCAAAGGCTGTCAAAACAGATGAAGAACCTGTTGCTCTCCAAGCTATTGAGTTCTGGAGTTCCATCTGTGATGAGGAAATTGATATACAAGAAGAATATGGAGGGGATTTAAGTGGAGACTCAGATTTTCCTTGCTTTTATTTCATTAAGCAGGCTCTTCCAGCTCTTGTGCCAATGCTATTAGAGACACTCTTGAAACAGGAAGATGACCAGGATCAGGATGAAGGGGCTTGGAACCTGTCCATGGCAGGAGGAACTTGCCTCGGACTAGTTGCAAAAACTGTTGGAGATGATGTTGTTCCCCTGGTTATGCCATTTGTAGAAGAGAACATATCAAAGCCAGATTGGAGACAACGAGAGGCAGCCACCTATGCCTTCGGGTCAATTCTGGAAGGTCCATCACCTGAGAAATTGACTCCTCTTGTGAATGCTGCTCTTAACTTTATTTTGTCTGCCATGAAAGATGGAAATAGTCATGTGAAGGATACAACTGCATGGACCCTTGGTAGAATTTTTGAATTTCTACATGGTCCAATGATGGAGGCCCCCATAATTACACAGTCAAATTTCCAACATATTCTTGCAGTGCTAATTGATAGTCTTAAGGATGTGCCAAATGTTGCTGAGAAAGTCTGTGGTGCCTTGTATTTTCTGGCCCAAGGGTACGAAGATGGGGAGGCAATCTCCTCTCCACTTTCTCCGTTTTTGCAGAACATTATTCAGTCTCTTCTTGATACAGCAGATAGGGATGATGGAAGTGAATCTAGACTACGAGCCTCGGCATATGAGACCTTGAATGAGGTTGTAAGATGTTCAACAGAGGAAACCTCACATATCATTATGCAACTTATTCCAGTGATCATGCGCAAGCTCAATGAAACACTGGAAACGCAAAAGCTATCATCAGATGGGAAAGAAAAGCAGAGTGAATTGCAGGGACTTCTATGTGGTTGCCTACAAGTGATCATTCAAAAATTGAGCGCTTCTGAGGCCAAGTATGGTATTCTGCAATATGCTGATCAAATGATGAACCTTTTCTTAAGGGTATTTGCATGTCGGAGTGCAACTGTTCACGAGGAAGCAATGCTAGCAATAGGAGCTCTTGCATATGCTACAGGTGTGGATTTTGGGAAGTACATGCAAGAATTCTACCGGTATTTGGAGATGGGTCTTCAAAACTTTGAAGAGTATCAAGTTTGTGCCATCACCGTGGGTGTGGTAGGCGATATATGCAGGGCTTTGGATGACAAGGTATTGCCTTTCTGTGATGGTATAATGACACAGCTTCTGAAAGATCTGTCAAGCAATCAGCTACACCGATCTGTAAAGCCTCCGATATTTTCCTGTTTTGGAGATATTGCATTGGCTATTGGGGGCCATTTTGAGAAGTATTTGATGTATGCAATGCCTATGTTGCAAGGGGCGGCAGAGCTATCAGCACAGTCTGTAGGTGCTGATGATGAAATGATTGAATACACTAATCAGTTGCGTAATGGAATTCTAGAAGCATATTCAGGAATTTTTCAAGGTTTTAAAAACTCGCCAAAGGCTGAGTTGCTGATACCTTATGCAGGTCACATTTTACAGTTTCTTGAGAGTATTTATCAAGAAAAGGACATGTAAGTATCATCTCTTTTTCATTTGGAGACGACAACAGTTCTTGGTAGTTATTGGTTAGGGATTCTTTAGATGTTTATGAATAGTTCAAGCAAGTCAATCTCTAAAATTGTTTTTGAATTTCAGGGAAAAAACCTTTAAAGGCAGTTGTTTAGTTTTCAGAATTCTTAATAGGGTTTTATCTTGTCATATGTGTATCCAGGGATGAACAGGTGACAAAGGCTGCAGTTGGAGTTCTTGGTGACTTGGCAGACACATTGGGACCAAATGCAGCACCTTTGCTAAGACAGTCTGCCTTCTACAAAGACTTTGTTGATGAATGCTTGTCATCCAGTGATCAACTTATAAAGGAGACTGCTGAATGGGTTCAAATGACTGTAACTCGAGTTGTTTCAAGCTGATTTATCTGAAATTTCTCGAAGCACATATGGTCATTTTGTTGCATCACACTAAAGGTGTCTGGGGTCATATACTTGTCATCGTGTCAAATGATGTTTCCACGGGAAGATTGCCAACATTCTATATGGGGTCTTGGGGGGATCATGTTGAGAGCCAGTTTTTTGGCTGATGGGTTTCTGGAATTTTTATTCCAACCTCTGCTAACATTTCATCTATTCTATCACTTGCTGCAAACTGCAAACTTTGCAGTCTAGCTTAAGCTCTGATTGTCACCTGTCCGCAGAGAGCTCATGCTGCATTCACAATAATGAAAGCAGCCCTTCATACTGTTGTCCTGGCAACAGTTAGCATATTCACCTTGCATGCTTTTGCTATATTTTCAAAAGCATAAAGACAGGCTTAAAGTGTAGCAGCGGCAATACCAAGATTGCATGCGAAAGAAAAATTTATCATTGCCTCTGCTGCGATGCATGTCAACTGAGTCATAGTTTGCCATGTGCCTGAAAGTACATGGTCAAGACTGATTGGTACAAGGATGTTGTTACTATACATCTGTGAGAAATCAGATTTGCTTTCTCAGGCTCAATGATGTTGCATTTATCATGGTCATAGAGTGTAAGTGTCTGCATTTGTTACTTTTTCTTATCTGTGCACTCCTGGTACTCCATTTCCATTTTCTTTTCGCATTTTTTTTCTATTTTTTTCTTTTCTTATTGGGTGGGTGGAATGCCTTTTTCCAGTTGCATTCTTATCAGGAATGCTTTGAAAAAGCACAGGCAGGCAGAATGCATTTCTGCAATGCATTGCTAATGTAGGTCATAGTCATTCTTTCTTTTCTTTAGAAAGCTTATTTCATATCTGCTCGCTTTTTCATGTCAACTGTAGTGTGGCTAGATTGATCTGTCTTCTATCTGCTCTCACATGCATGTGAATGTCGGCTAAAGAGCTAGACTTAGTTGATTAGATGGCTCCTACATTTTGAAGGATATTTGAGTCATGCCATATCGTTTTGCCTATGGCTTGGAATGATGATCTTGACCATATTGTGATGTACCGGACTAGTAAACGTTTGATTGGTTAAATGTAATGCAAGTGGTATGGGTTTTGGTTGACCACCTTGTGATGGTCAAATGGAAGGTCAAAGAGGCATCGTCATATTGAAGGACCTTTTTGTATCAAATAAGAAAGCTTTGATTTGTATAGTGGGAGATGTAAAAATGCTTCATGTAATTCATGTTACTTGTCTATGAGGAACGATGATATTTTGTTGCAGAATTTATGTTTATACATTCATCTGCAGTTTTTCTGCAATATCTGGTTGTTTTGGTTATTGTTTCCAACTATTTCACATTTGTGCAAAGGTTAAAATGATCTCTAATTTTTTATGGGATTTTGCACGTACCTTGTTTATATGATGTACATTCCTTGATTTGGATATTCAACCTCATTCTTGATTGGACTTGTTTGAAAGGCCATGTTAGATTGACAGGTAAAGAAAGATGTGAGAATTGTCAGCTCTGATTTATTAACCCCACAAATTTATTGCAAATTCTCCTGCTATATCCTAAGTGTGTGAAGGCTCATTACAATGTACATCTTTACTTTTTGAATGGGCTTTTAGAAGAATTATTTTTAGTTTTATTATATGTATACCTCGATTTGAATGTTCACCTACAATCAAACTTGATTGACATAGTTTAAGGGTTATGTTGCATTGGCAGGTAAGTGAAGCTTGAATAATTTTATCAATTCTGATGTGTAAACTTTGCCTGTATTCTATTTTGTTCAACAGAGAGATCCTTTTAAGTACATTTCAGACACTAGCAGAAATTTCAGGTCTGTATCAAAATATTTCACTGTCAAATTGCGTGTAAGGTCCAGAATAGGAGTTGCTAGAAATAGGCATTTATTTGGTCTAGAATATCTGACAATTACAAAAATGGTGGCAACTACAAAAATGGGAGGGCCTTATAAAAATGGGCGGGGCACTTATTTCTTCTGTAACTCGTTCTTCTCTCTGGTGCTTATGTAGAAGAAATATCTCTTGAAAGCATTTTAATTTTGACCATGGTTTCAAAACTCAAAACTCTTGTGGAGTTATGCTTTTTTTCTTTTTTTTTTCTTTTATTGGAGGGTTTGGACCTGCGAGGCAGCCCAGCGAGGAACAGAGCCTGCAAGCCACCAACCAGCGAAGGCCACCATAGACATTTTTAGTAACCCGATACAGGCCCACTCGTGCCTGAAACCTCTTCGGCTAAGAGCCAAGGACTGAGGAGCATCCACGCTGCCAACTCAAAACTCAAAACTCTTGTGGAGTTTTGCTTATTTTGAGATCTTAAGATAACTGTTTTCCAACGCTTCAGAAATCTGATTTGTTTTGCTTCTTGGTTTGGTTGCTGGAATTGACCAGGAATTGGTGAATTGGTATAGGCCAATTCTAATTTTGGTCCAAAATGAGCATTCAGCTAATTCTCCTCAGAACCTGGAATTAGAACTGGGGCATGGAATTGGAATTGGGAATTTAATTTTGAGAAGGGAAACCAATTCCCGTTTTCCAATTCCAGGTTAATTCCAGCAACCAAACGGGAATCTTTCTCCCCTCTCATATCGGTGTATGGTGCAAGTGCACAGAGGCGGGACTCCCTTTTGTAAGGAGTTATTTTAGCAGAGCTTTGAGAGTGTCAGGGGGCCACGTCTCAGAATCAGTGGGTATTGGATCATATTTTTAAATTGGGATCGTTGATGGGATGAACAGTTGTAGGAGTGTATGAATGAAAGATTTTAATGCACCCACAAGATTAAGCAGCCTATGGGACCAAGAGAAACATCCTTAATCTATCTTCATGCTCTTTGCCATGTGGTATGAACAACGAACTAATTATTATATTCTTTATTCTTTTAATTAAAATATAAAATACAAATCATCTAATTTAAATGAAGAACAAATTTTTTATTTAAGATGGCAGGGCAAATTTAGACCAAAAATGTCGGAAGTTTCATGGTACAGAGAATATATTGTCTTGTAACATTTCAAGTTTTTATTGCAAGCATTTATGGATGATATAATACCCACTGTAGATTGTATTTTTATATTACATTGAGTATATTTGATCATCAATTTTTTTAATTCTAGTTATTATTATATTGTCTCTGATTTTAGGGTAAATATTGGATTAATTATTAATTTATCATGGGAGATTAAATTGATATAATAATAATTAGCCAAATTAAAGCCTTTAGTTTTGATTGTGTGCATATTTTTAGCATCAATGTTTTGGATCATCTTGCATTTTTGCATCTGCAATCTATTTCATGTTGATGATGGGAACATAGATGCTAAAAATACATACACAATCAAAACCAAAAGCTTTTATTTTGAATTCTAATGGATTGTGAAAAATCTGATTACATTGAATAATTATTATTATTTGAATCTTATTCTTGAGTGAGATGAATTAAATTTAAGTAGATTGGTATATTTAGATTTAAATAATTAAAAATTGAATAATTACATGCATAATTATGTAGGGATGTCTAGAATTTTATTCATTTATTTAAATTACAAAATATTCTTGATGGTTTATAATAGTTTTTGACTAAAGTAAAGGTGGCTTTTGAAATGGTCTAGTTTGGTACAAGGAGGATAAATTCAAAGCTCATCAAAACTACAAAGGACAACAATGAGAAACCAAGAACAAAACTATAACACAACTAAAAATAGTTACAAATGGGCAATACAACATGACAAATGACCAAGCCAAAGTTAGGAAAGCATAAAGTCAAATTGTTTCAATGATCTTTGCTTAATCTCAACCATCTTATTCTAAGTGCTAAAATCTTTCTATCTTTTTTTGTTGGGGGAAGAACTAGGGAGATCTTTGGGGCCATAAGCAAATCCCATCTCTTGATCTTGAAGAATCCCATTGTTGACCTTGAAGCCCATATTTGAAAAGGGGTCTCAATTATGGTATAGTCTATTAGACCTCCCTTCCTTTTGTACCTCCATAATAATGGTGTTGCCATCCTCATCAATAATTGTCACTTCTTCCTTTCCCCTTCAAATGAAATGGCGTTTCTTGTTGCCCAGGAAAACAACATGGCCCACTTTTAAGTAACAATCGTAAATAATAGAATATTATTAATCTTTTCCATATTATAATCTGCGATGGCTAATGGCTCTGATTCCCGCTTCGTTGTTTCAAACTCGCCCAAGCCTGTTCCTGGCTCTGGCGCCACTCCTCTTCCTCACGCTGCTGGTCTCGTCGCTTCTGGCGTTCCTTCTGTTGGCTTGGGGTTGTCGGCGGGTGTGTCGCAGGGTGTGGACTCTGCCCATTTTGGGCGGCCTGTTGTTGCTTCCTCTGCTGGCAGTATTCTTCCCTGCTCATCGGGTGTCCTTGTAGCTTTGACTGCTGGACCAGCTTCTTCCTTGCTGGAGTGCGCTAGTGTTGGGGGTGTTCCTGCGTCTACTTATTTGCTCGCCAAGGCATCCCTGGGCCCTTCCTCGATGGCTTGCTTGATGCCTGCCCCTTCACTTGGTGTGCCTCTGTTGGCCGCTGGGTTTGAGACTCATCTGGATGCTCACCCCGATGCTGGACCCGCTCTTTTGCGTACTAATTCTGTTCTTGGTGCCCCATTTGCTGTTGTTCGGGCTCCTAATGCTTGTGTTCCTCGAGCTGTCAGGGGAGGGGTCCCCTTAGAAAACTACTCTCAGGGGAGGGGTCCCCCTCATAAAACTACTGCTGCTGGTCACATGGTCACTGATTGTGTTCTTTTGTGCCGCAAAGGTGTTGCTACTTGGTGGAAGGCTGCAAGTAATGGTCACCTAACAATGCATGTTGTTGACACTCTTTTGAGTCATTGAAGATTCACACACTGCTGACGATGTTGAAACCCCTGTGGATAATATTGGCGAAGCCCCTGCTGCAGTTTGTGTCCATGCTTTTGCGGTTAGTCCACGCTTGGCTCCTGCTGCAACCCTTGTTGTTGTTCCTAATCCTACTGGTGCCTTGTCCTCTGGCCTGGGGGACATATCTGCTCCCTCTACTTTTGCCATTGTTTTGCACCAAGCTTCTGCTGATGTTGCTCAACCTCTACAACTCTTTGACCATTGTGCTGACAGCTGCCCTGGCGGAGTCTTCTTTTTTGGGGAGCCTAAGGATAGTATTGTCCGGATAGTTGTCTAACAATGTAGAAAGAACTCTCGCACTTCCTCTATTGCAGTGTGAGTTTGGCCCACTCTGTTCAGGCAAAAGCCTTTGTGCTTTGTATGTTTAATTTTTGCAATTCTTGTCAACACTATGTGTTGTTGATGGCCCGTTAATCTGTTGGTGGACCTTGGTTTTGTAATGGGACAACCCCTTCATTTTTTTGCTGCTTTTAATATGAAAAACAATCGCAAATAATCAAAATATTTTTAATTCAATATGTTTGCACCCAACCCACTCAACTTGGATGATTAGATCCCTTGTTCTTACACAAGAACACAAAACCAAGCAAACAAGAAGCATTTCTTGAATTTTGTGGTTGCATCCATCATATTATGTTGTCCAAAAGTATTGTAAAACCCATAAAAAATTTGTTCATCCTAGTATTCTAATGGCAGTCATGGCAATCTAACCCAAATTGAAATTTGATGATGTTATCTTTGATTGGATGAGTTTGAAAAAGGCAAATGCCATTCTACCCTAGTAAATAAGAACCTTGTAGAAGAATCCTTGAGCAATAATCTATATTGGAAAATAAAAGCAAGAAAAGAAAAATTAGCAAAGCAACCCCATTGACTTGTCCTCTTAGTCTCTATTTTTTAAGCACCCATCTAACAACATCAATGTTGGATGATAATCACAATATCTCCCAACAACTGATTTTCTAAGCCAAGTAGTGTACCAATCAATGAGAGTCAAGGAGTAATTTGGTGAAACAACCCTAAACCCATGCCCTGTGCAAGAACAACATTTGCACAAAACAACACCTTGAGAGAGTCTTCAAGGAGAAACCTCTCAATCAAAGAGGGAAAATTCACGACAACCTAGGCACTAGGTTCACATGCATTAGGGGCAACTAACATTGAAGAACAAACTTCATCGCATTGACCAAGGAAGACACCCTCATAACCACCTTGCCGACAACAATGATTTGCAAACTTAGATAATTAACATCATCGGATGCCCTAGTTATCAAAACAAAGAAATGCCTATCAAACACCTATGCTACAAGGAAATGATTGTAGCTTATTGAAAAGATTCTACAATTGGAACAAAGGAGTTTTTGGGAAGCAAAAATCCTCTTGAGAGAGTACTCTCAAGACCACTTGCTATAGAACTAGATGAAATTGGACTTGGAAGATGACTACACCTGTAACATGGACCTTTTTGTCTCCACCCATATTGCTATGAGTGCATCATCATTGTTGTCTTTGTAAGGGACAAACCATTAGTCCACATTTGGTTTGTCATCTACATCTTCATCTACATCTTCATCAACACCTTCGTCCTCTTCAAAGCCACTCCTACTATGTGTTTGGATTGAAATGCTTTTTTGGTCTACTCTCATGCCAATGCAATTCCATTAGTAAAAGGTAATATAGAATCATATATAGTATTATTGGTGGATTATAATAGTTGATTTTACTTTTTAAAATGAATTTAACAATTTGAAGAAGAATACATTTATTATTTACTAACATTAGAAATATTTGACATTTGAATTAGAAATTCTAGACTATTTAAACAAAGTCATTTATATAATTAGAAAATTGATTAAAGTAAAACAAGATTTATTATTATTAATTTTTTTGGGTAAGTGATTTAGTCATTTCAACAATTCCCTTTGTATTTAAAGAGAAATGTTGCAATAATTGTCTTAAGGACAATGGTTCCAATATCCTTATGGATTCAAATTATAATATATATCATTTTATATAATTGGTAGAGATTCATGTAAAAGGCCCAATACATTCTCAAATTTAATAAACTTGAACTACATATAAGATGTATATTGTCACTCAAGAAGTCTAACCATGATTTATCTTATCCTTGGTGATTATCTTCTCTAATAAAAAGGATTGGCTAATCTCCCTTGCCATTGAGATTTTTGTTAGGGAAGTCAATGCTTTGTTCGTTGTTTTTCTCAACGAAGTTCATTCTTTTCATAGTCTATGGTTCAATAAAAGGTTGAAACAAGTTAGTAAGCATTTCCATATGAACTATCGTGTTGTCATCCATCAATGAAAAATTAGCTCCACAAACCACCTCTTGCAACACCAAGTCAAAACCAATTAGTAGATATTTTTTTTGAGTTGAAAAACTGCAACCCTAAATGTTTCCTTCTTCTCCTTTATATCAAGTAACACCTCAATACACATTGAAGCTACATTTGAGTTAAGTCTTTAAGACTTACAAAAGTAAATTCACGACCCAATGCTTATTGATTAACGTAAATAACTATTTTTGCTTTAACCTTAGGGACACCCAAAGGGTACTTCCAAAATATCTTCTAAAACATCTATTTATCAATACTTTAAAGTTAAATAAGATACTATTGTTCATTTTTACAAATAAAAATAGTCATTAGAAAAAAGAAAAGAATGAATGAACAATTTCATGTTCATCAATAAATCACAAACCTTGATCTACTAGTACCATTATTTCTCATCAACTATTAATCCATAAAAACCACCATAACATGATTTGATTTTTTGTAATGACTATCCTTAAAGCCACCCACCAGTGATGATTATTTTGTCATTGTTGCTATAAATCAACAAACATACCCAAAACTTATGCCTTTGAATTTATTATGTAATATGATCCTTTGCCAATTGCATAGTTGGCTAAGTAGTCTACTTCACTATTAGCTCTATTTAAACATGTTGAGTAGTGTATCTTGTTTAAGTGTCAAGAATGGAGCACATACCTAAAGAATGTTAATTCAATCACCTTAAGTAATAATTTGATATTTTGAAATAATTTTATGTGGCTTTCATTCCGTGGAGACATATATGAGTTGGGCTTATGGAAGAAGTGATCCCTTGAAGATTGTTACACATAAAAGAATAAAGGTTTTCCATCAAAACAAACAATGAATGAGAATGATTGTATATGTTTGTTTGAAACAGAAAATTTTATCAAAATGAGGATCTTAAGTATAAATAGAATTAAACTGAGAAATTATACTTTTAACATCACTATTATGACTAATGGATAGTTGTTTTGTTATAGCGTGTAGTTGAACATATCATTTATGTTCATTTGAAATGTTAAATGATTTTTTAATATTACTAGCACTTGCATCAAAAGAAGGTACAATGATTATATGATAATAAAATATACTTTAAATAATATATTGAGGGTTTAATTTTTTAGAAATGTTTTTCCTCCTCTTCTGCATCATTAAGTGAATGTGTTAAAATCTAGAAAATATCCTGCGGCCTTCATCTCCCAACCTATTTCTCCAATTTTACATAGCCTTCATCTCCCAAGCCAGTTTCTCCAACTTCGCATTAATTTTGTCTGCACCAAAAGCATGTACCATTTTATGGCCTTCAATCCAACTACATCCTGGGATCTTTTTAATTCCTCAACATTTCATCAACCTCCTTATCATTTGAACCTCAACCCACCAGCCCACTTCTGCATAGATGTTAGAGAAAAGAGCATAAGTCACAGAATTTTTTTTAGGATCCAAAAAGAAGTGTTGTTGTAAATGCTCCTAAACCAGAATTCGTAAGTGAACTACAGGCATCAAGAAAACACATCCACACAACCCCCACAGGTTTAACTGGCATCTTAATAATAAAGTTTAGGGTGTCCTCAAAATAGCCAGCAGGCAAGAAGGTCTAACATGCACATAATGCAATAATTGGTATTCATGTGGTTCAAGTATGTAAGGCCCTCATGGACTAAACCTGCATGGCTGCACACAAATAAAACATAGGCAAAGCTCACAATGTCTAGAAGTATTCCGAAATGCTTCATTGATTCAAAGATTTTGAGAGAATCCATTACGAAATGCTTCATTGATTCAAAATCTTTGAGAGAATCCTTGCGAAATCCAGTTTGTGCATATGCTGCAATCATGGCATTCCATGAAGCCATATTTCTTTGAGGTATGTTGTCAAACAGTTTAGGCGCCTTATCTATGCTTCAACATTTTGCATACATGTCTACCAAAGCACTTGCAACTACAGCATCTGACAAAAACCCACCTTCCATTATGCTTTGATGGATATCCATACCCTGCTTCAAAACTCCCATTTTGGCACACAGGCTCGAAGGATGTTGGCAAAGCCTGTGGAGTCTGCCTTTACACCTGCAAATCACATTTTCTTGAAAGTTTCTAAAGCCTTTTCAACAAATCCATTGTGCACATATCTGACAATCATTGCAGTCCATGAGATCACATCTCTTTCAGGCATTCTGTTAAAAAGTTCATGTACCTCGTCTATACTTCCACATTTTGCATACATGTCTTCCAACGCAATTGTAACTACAACATCTGACAAAAATCCACTTTCAATTATGATTTGATGGATGGCTGTCCCCAGTTCCAAAGCTCCAATTTGAGCACAGGCAGGGAGTATGCTAGCAAAAGTTGAGGAGTTTGGCTTTTCATCTGCCGGTTGCATTTGCTTAAATATTTCTAAAGCCTTTTCAACAAACCCATTTTGAACATATCCTCCGATCATGGCAGTCCATAAGGTGACATCTCTGAAGCATTCTGTCAAACAATTCACGTGCCTTGTCTATCTTTCAATATTTTGGATAATTGTCTACTGGCGAACTAACAACTATAACATCTGCTAAAAATCCCCCCCTTCCATTATCCTTTCATGGATATCAATACCCTTTTCAAAAGCTCCTATTTCGGCATAAGCTGGAAGATACTTCCAAAGGTTTTGGAATACGCCTGCCAGTTGCATTTTTTAGTGCATATCCTACGATCATTGCAATCCATGAGACCACATTTCTTTCATTGCAGTCCATGAAACGACATTAGTTTGAGACATTTTCTCAAACAGTTGACATGCCTTGTCTACCCTTCCACATTTTGCATACATGTGTACCAGGGCACTTGCAACTACAAAATCTGACAAAAATCCCTATTTTGTTATCTGTTGATGAATGTCCATACCCTGTTCTGAAGCTCCCATTTTAACATAGACAGAAAGGATGTTGGCAAAAGTTGCAGAATTTGGCTTTACACCTGCCAATTTCATTTGCTTGAAAGTTTCTAAATCATTTTCAACAAATCCATTTTGTGAATATCCTACAATCATTACAGTCCAAAAGACCACATTTCTTTGAGGTATTTTGTCAAACAGTTCACGTGTCTTGTCTATGCTTCCACATTTTGAATACGTCCATCAGGGCACTCGCAACTGCAACATCTGGCAAAAATCCCCCTTCCCTTTTATGCTTTGATGGATGTCCATATTCCATAGCTCCCATTTTGGCACACACTGGAAGTATGCTAGCAAAGGTAGTGGCATTTGGCATTACACCGTTCCTAAAGTCTTTTCAAGAAATCCATTTTGTATATATACCCTTCAATCATGGCATTCCACGAGACCTCATTCTTTGAGGTATTTTGTCAAACAGTTCACATGCCTTCTCTATGCTTCCACATTTTTCGTAAAGGCTACCAGGGTAATTTCAGCCACAACATTTGGTTAAATTCCTCTATCCTTTATGCTTTGATGGATATCTATACCCTGTTGTAGAGCTCCCATTTCAGCACAGACTGTGAGCATGTCAGCAAATGTGAACTGTCTCATGAGGACACCCGTGCCTTCGGTATGCAGCAACAATCATATTCCATGAGACAAAATCTCAAGTAGGCTGGCGTTCCGCAGGACATAGGGAGCAGGCCATCCTGGTGGAAATGCCCGGGCAAGTTCGGAAACCTTCATTATCTTCGTTTTCGTCGAGTAACAGGTTTTCCGACATGAGATCTCTGTCCTCAGCTACGACAGAAATCCACTGTCCTGATGAGATGCTTCAAATACTTTCTGGCTTCATGCTCTTTTAATTTACTCTCCTGAACTTTATTAAACAGCTATCCTCCCTAACATAATCCATGACAAAATAAATCTTTGTCTGGGATGCCATGACTTCATAGAGCTGAACAATATTCGAATGCCGAACCAGTCTCAGGATAAGCCATTCTAAGTTGAGTCAATTTTTTTATTTTAAAATTTAGGAAGCCAGACATCATCTATTAGAATTTTTTTTATTTTAAGATTTCTACAATCTATTAGAATGCTATAGAGTTTCTGTGTTCCATGAGTAGAAATTTTTTCCATCAACCTTTTGAACCATCATCAGCATGTAAGAGAGTCAAAGAAAAAAGTGATGGATTGCAGACTTAGAAACCACTAAAAAGAAGGGAGAAGGGAGGGGAGGGGAGGGAAGGAGACAGGAGGGAAGGGGAGGGGAGGGAAGGAGACAGGAGGGAGACAATAGATACCAAGGTTGACAAGACCAACATCCAA